>OZ026623.1:33383413-33707913 GCA_964020975.1 Hermodice carunculata
AGCTATTGGAATCCATTTGCGTCAGTCTGTTCATCTGTCCGTCCATCATTCAACCTTTTATATTTTCGACTTCTTCTCAAAAACCACGGAGTGGAATTTTTGATTTTGCACAGGTATTTTTTCCCAGGTGGACCTCTCGCAACTTTGGGATGGAGATGATGATGCATTAATTTTTATATTTTTTTACAAATCTCTTAATTTCATTTTTTGAAAAAAATTAAAATTTCTTCATCTCAAGAACTACTTGGTCAAAATCTTTCATATTACACATGGGTTCACCTGTGGTCACTTAGTTCTTATTTTTGCCACCAGGTGGCACCAGAATTTTTCTTATTTTTGTATGAATCACTGTGTGTTAAGACTATTTTTTACTTTTCTACATAACGGCTAAGTAGAATAGCTTAAAAATTTATCAGAATATAATTTAGCTTTGGGCAATGAAAGTTTGCAAAAATGATATGGGAAGTCAAACTTTGCGACAGTAGGTAAGTGTTACCACTGTATGGTATATATGGCTGTTATATCTATATTTTTGAGTTCTTCTCAAAAGGCAATGCTTGGAATGTTTTGATTTTTCATCGATGTTCTCCATGTGGACCTCAACCAAGTTCACAAAGGAGATGACAATGCGATAACTTTTCTGTTTTTTTATGAATTTTTTAATTGATTTTTTCAAGAAAAAAAATCTGCATTTCAAGAACTACTTGGCCAATTGCTTTGATTTTACACATAAGGTCACCTGGGGTCACCTAGCTCTTATTTTGCCACCAGGTGGTGCTGTAATTTTTTCAATTTTCTTTTTTTATGAATTATATATCAAACTTTAATACCACTGTACATGTATATAGCTATTCAGACTACAGTGCATGTGTTGCAATACTATAAGAGCATATTCCAGTCAGCAGAGCACAGGGTAATCATAATCCTCTTGTTTCTTCCTTTTTTTGGGCAAATCTTAGAAAATCTTCTTTTCTAAATCCACTCACCCAATTGTTGTCATATCACACAGGAACACTCTAAGGCTCTCCTAGTTCCTAATTTGTTCACCAGGTGGCACTGCAATTTGGAATTCAGCTGACATGCTTTTCTGCAGGCTGCGGTTTTAAGAGGCTCAGTCGCCCGTCTGAGAAATACTTCCAAATGTCATATGCAGTCATCTAAATCTCCAAACAGGTCTATTAAGTTGCAACCTTGATTTTGTGGGACCAGCTTAGGTCAGCTGAGCACGGACTATTCACGCAGCCCTCTACTGTTTTTTTTAAATATTTTTTTGTATATTTCATTTCGTTTTTGTTATGTTCTGTCTTAAAAGGTGCATATCTACTGTATTACTCTGTATGCGAGTGGGTTGCAGGAGGGTAGGGTGTGTTCTCCCTGACTGATATGTGTCAGTTACAGCCTTCAGCAAGAGAGAGTCAAACCTCTTTATAATGACACCATCTTTTCCTTGTAGAATATATTTTTACGTTACCTTTAAGACATAGAGAAAGAGATTCATACACACAAAAATGCTGTGAACTTTTGTCAATATGTATGTAATTTAATCAATGTATATGTATATATATATATATATATATATATATATATATACACTGTAAAACCTCTCTAACCGAACACCTCCGTATACCGAACACCTCTCTATACTGAACACCATTTCTTGGTCCCTAATATGTACTTTCAATGCTATCAAACCTCCCTACATGGAACACCTCACTATCCTGAACACTTTTTTCCGGTCCCAAGAATGTTTGGTATAGGGAGGTTATACTGTATATATATGTATGTATGAATATATCTTTTTCACATCTATGAGGAGTTATGTTAACATTTAATCATATTTAGCTTTAATGACTCAAATGTAACATTGTGATAATTAGTGTCAATAAACACACACAACAGGTAATCCAATTATTGTTTATTATAAAGGACTTTGTAACAAATTGAATATTTTGTGACACATGCAGTAAACAATTCCTTTCAGCATGAGATTAATTAATTGAAATGCAATGGATCCCTTTTGTGCATGTCACGAGGAAAGCTCTAATTAGCCTCAGCAGCCATTGTTCATCATGCAATGAATTATGAAATGGTGAAGTAATTGCTGTGGCCAGTAAGACCTACTCCAGGCAAACCTGAATGAGACCATGGTCCACAGAGTTAATTACCAATAAGTATTTAATTAACCCTTCCCCCCTTAAACCGGCCAAAACTGGCTGGTGGTCAAATATCGTCAGTGTTTTCAACTGATTTCAACAGCAATGAAAAACAATTTGACTGAGAATTGATGATGAGACCTGTCAAGACAACATGACCCAGGTCAACAGCTTTCCTCAGCATGGGTTGGGCACTTACCATGCTGAGGAAAGCTGTTGACTCAGTCTTAATATAAGGGGGAAAGGGTTAAGAGAGTCAGGGGCAGATCCAGAAGGGACTGTAGAGGATGTGTCCATCCATACCCACCCTGAAAGAAAAAAAAAAAAGGTGATCTTGTTTTTTCTCCACAATGGGCCATGAGTTTGATACAAATTTACAGAAAAACAGAGTCAAAATATGGCTTTTTGGTGCCTTGAAAAGGTGACAAGGGGATGCTTAATGTCAAAATTCAGGAACTTTGAGGAGATTGCTCCGCCCCCCCCCCCCCCACACACACACATTGGATCACACTGTGAATCCCCCCCCCCTCCAGAATGTCTGGATCTTCCCCAGTAAGTAAGTTTAAACTAATTATTAGTTCAAATAATAAAATACACAGCATATTTTGAAAAGTTGACTGAACAAAGTGAATTAGTTGACATTCTGTGGTATATGTTTTAATTTTGGCATTTTATATACCTTTGCAGTTTTCAGAAATTGATGAAGTTGCAAAGTTTTAAATTGTTCACAACTTTAATCCTGGAAACATGACATGGAATATTATAAGTGCTTGAAAGCAAATTGCTTGTCCTGAAAGGAAATAATTATCAAAACAGAAACAAAGAAAAACATTTAGTTCCTCAAGTTCAAATTACATGTATTTTTTAATTTGCCAATTTATTTTACCCATGAAAACTGCTCCCTCCCCCCCCCCCCAAAAAAAAGAAAGAAAAACAAGTCTTTTATGTGCCATATACATGTACATGTATCAGGTAACTGAATTAACTTTGTGAGCCAGGTATGCATGAAAGTTTAAGAATAAAAGAGGGAAAAAAATAAAAACAACATCAAATGTGAAAATAAATCCATTTATACAGACAATAACAAACTTTTGTCAGCTGGACATAAGTGCATGGCCAGTGGAAGTGTCCAAAATAATTTGAAGTTGTGTTACAAGGAACTAATAATTACACTTAGTGACACATTTTGGCATACAATGATAGTTTATGGTGCTGTTTTAATTTTGTAATATTTGTTTTCCTCTAGATATTGTTGCTGCATACATGTATACATGTTTGATGGTGCATCCACCATGCAGCCTGTGCATATGGCCATAGATATCTGCTCGTATATGTGCCAGAGACTGGTGACTAGCAACACATGTATATATGCCAGGTGATCTATTTAAGGTGTTTATATATTAATATATCTGGCTGCCAGCCCATATGAATGGCATGTGCATACGTACTTGTGGTTGCAGCATTGTTATTTGCGAGTGGTAATTAAGAGGTGAATGGGTTAGGCCACAAGTGCGTCTGCAGAGAAGACTGCCCACCCTTCCCTGCTTTATGGGTCACCAGCTGACTGCACGTTAAAAGTAGGTCACAAACTCCAACACATATCCTGTCAAGCTCGTCCAGTGCCAGTCTGTTACATCAATACTCCAGTGCAGGCCGTTTCAGTGAGCCGATATTGACACGTGCACAGATGTACTGTTTAGGTGCAGTGCTCATGTTCAGGTTGGTGGTCCACCTTGTCTGCTAATTACAATCAAGACAGTTTGGATCGGGACAAAAGGGGGATCTATTACCGCTGGCAATACCTGTAATCATCTTGTTTGTCTCAGGTGTTGTGTCTACGCAGGCTTCATGGTTTCTTTTCAAGTAATGATTTCTGAGCCCATTGGACATGTTCTCCTGCAAGCAGGTCATTCACAAGGACTTAGTTCCTGGCGATAATACATACCCGGAGTCTCTACCCGGTGAAAACATTTTACCATGAGGATATACCAGAGTTAAACTTCTATGACTGGGGCAGAGATAATTAACAGTTAGTTGTCAGTAGCTCACGTAAGTAGAAATGCACATACATGTTTTTTTTGATGTTACCAGGCTGTGGAATGTTACTTGTCAGTATTCATGTATTGTACATGTACAGTCGTATAGGCAGTGGTCAGTCCACCTTTGTGTGGTCCTACGGGAAATTAGTACACGTTTTTCTCAAAAATGTGTTCCTACATGTAAATGCGTAATTGACCATTTTTAGGGGGTGCCTATACCAAAATACAAATCTTTAAAGACTTGTTGGTTTGGGTGATGTAATTATAAGCTATTTGGGAGAAATCAATATTAGAATCAGCCATTGAGCATATTGATGATAGTATAATATAACATTGCTTAAGTAAAGCTTTTCATTCTAATGCTCATGTGGTTATATCATACGAGTTGCTGCTAAGCGTGCTGTATTGTGCTATATTTGTGGGGGCTGGGAGACTTTCTTAACCCTACCTTCCTGACGATATGTCAGGTACATAAATGTCTTGTCACGTCAAACTCCTACGTTTGCAGTCAGAGTAAGATAGTTACATACAGCAGGCAGAGGAAAGCTGTTGACCTGGCGACTACTATATTCTCTCTAAGTACAAACGTACTGATACTTCAATGAAAAGTCCTTTTACAAGGAATGTGACACTGGCACTCTTACTGTGATTCAGAGTATAGTTCTTTTTTAACTAATTTTACTTTGGTCACGGTTGGCACCAAAAGAGACCCAGTGGTCCAAAATTGACTTGAAGTAAAATGTTGATCAGCTTCAATGGTTTACTGCTGAGCTGACTGTCACTTTGCCGCACTTATAGGAGGTTGATCGGGCCATCATCTGACCAATTCTGTTGTTTTCATTGTCGGGCATAAGCTCTTTCCCGGTGTAGATTCAAAAATTGTTGGCTAGCTCAACTTCAAACTTGGGATGCACATTATGTGGGTCTTTATACCAAGAGCCATCATATGGTCATGTTCCTTTTTTAAATGAGGGGTGGGGGAGGGATATTTTTTGGGGAAACGTTTAAAATCTTGTACAAAACCACTCGGACAGTATCTCTGATATTGCAAACACTTCTGGGTACCTCTAAACCTGTGGGGAGGGGGAGGGGGGAGTCATTTTGGCTTGAAAAGCTATTCACTCTGCAGCCTACATGTATATAAATGTACATGTTTTTTTTTTTAATTTTTGACTTCTCCCAAACCACGTTGTTTTGTTTTAAACATACTATTGAACAATCGGAGAACCTATATTGACTCTTCTCGTGCATGAAGATTAAGGGGGATAGTATACAGATACACAAGACACAATACGCGTAGACAATGTTCATAATGCGAAGTTGAAAGTGAACGATTACACAGTGAGACAGATAGTAGTTCTTACTACCAACAGTATTATTTATGGCAGGTTGTGTACTTTATTAATTAAGCCTGTGAATATAAGGTGTAAGGAATTATGGAGGTTCAAAGCATCTAGACCGTTCAATGTATATGTGGACAGCCTTGAACATTTAACATTAATTGTCCTTGAAAGTGCACTCATCTGAACAGTATAGTATTGTCTTTAGGGTGAAAGATGTGAGGTGTATGATCGCTTTGTGTGAGTTGATACGAACGTTATTGTAGATTGGGCATACAAAGAAATAGTGATATGCATCCTCGTATTCCAGTGAAACATTGTGGGAATATGGCTTGACTGCATTGCCAACAAAGACGTGCATGCACCTCTGTTGTTTCCAGATTTAAAAGATATTTGGAAATTATGTAATGGCCGATAAGAATACATGTTAGCATGGCTTATATTGGTCCATTAGACTGAGAACCAACATGTGATTGACATCATAATAGGCACATCATGACACAGTTACACTGTGCATACCCCTTGATCACGTTATCCTGTCCATTTAACTCATTCCATACCAGTCCCTGATATTTACGTATATTTACCTAGATTTAAGATGACAATTGCACATTTAAATTCTTCGTGAAAAGAGCTTTCGTTCAAGTACCATTATGCGTATAGTCTTAAGTCAGTGGTTCTGGCACTGCCTGGCAAGTCATGCTGCAGCTGCCGCAAGTGCAGCTGCAGCATGACTTGCCAGGCAGTGCCAGAACCACTGACAAAGGCCTGTGACCATAGTATAGAATGAGTTAAAAGGCTGGCGTATCTTATGCAGCATTTAGTTTCTGTTGAATCACAGAATAGAGAGTTGGAACAGAGACCATCTCCCTGTAACCAGTAACCAGTAAACATAAACGTTTATGTTTACCCTGGGGTTGAACAGAACTCAGTGGCCTCTGATGAGTCCAGTTTTGTGGATAAAACCGGTCAGGCATTTTGGCACACAGTGTATCTCCTTTTGTCAGCACTCACCTTGTTTTTCTATGATGAAGTTTGCAATGCCAGTATACATGTATATGTTTATGTAATAGTTTTTTTTTAAATCATACATCATCTCTTCAAGCTTGATGGAGATGTACCTTGGCATGATGTCAGTACAACTAGGTCACAAAGTGAGGTGTGTTGGTGTACAGTAGTACCTGTCTTGACAGACCCCTCCAATGAGAGACCGCATATCTTTTTAAGACCGCTCTCTCAGAACACTGTGCTATCTTTTCCATGTTATTATACCTCTAATGAAAGACCACCTGTTTTGAGAGACCACATTTTCACCTGCCCTAGGGGTGGTCTCTCAAGACAGGGACTACTGTACTCACTTCTGTATATCATCAGCTTAAAGTTAACCCTTTCCCTCTTAAACTGGCCTAAATCCGCTGGTGGTCAAATGTCGTCTGCTTAAGTGTTTTTGACTAATTTCAGCAGTAATGGAAAAGAACTTGACGGGGAATTGTAGATGAGATGAAACCTATAAATTATGATCACATGCCCCAGGTCAACAGCTTTCCCTGGCAATTACCCAACCCATTCCAGGGAAAGCTCCAGCCAGGTTAAGCTCAGGTGAGCATGGGACTTATTTTTAGTTCAATGTCAAGGTCAGCTGAGGACACACTGCTCCCACCACCATCTTGTTTTTATCCCCCTCTAATAAGACCCCTCTTGCTGAAAGCTGGTCCCAACTTTAGCCCTTGCCCCATTGATGGAGCCTGAGTCAATAACTTTCCATGGCATGGGCTGGGTGCTAGATGAGCACCTAACCCATGCCAAGGAAAGCTGTTGATGTGGGACACGCTATCTGATACGTCTCATCTATAATTTGCATTGAAATTGTGTTTCATTACAGGGCTGTCCCAACTGGAGCATTGTAGCAAAATTTTGTTATGAAGCTCTTCAAAATTGCTACAGATTTTACCAAAAATAAATGTTTCATATGTAAAGAAGTGGCCGAAATGCTACAAGGAAAGAAAATTTTGCTACCGATATTTTCAGCTGGACAGCATTGCAGTACTATAGAAATCAGTCAAAAACATTGAAGCAGATGACTTTGGCCAACAGCTGGTTTTTACCAGTTTAGGAAGGAAAAGGTTAAGGTCATTGGAGAATGCAAGAATTGTACAATTTCTGTTGGGCTCCCCATCTAACGTGGCCACAATTTCAGTTGCTTTTATGGGGGGAATACTTGTGTCCGAATGCCATTTTCAAAGGCATTTTTGCCAATGTTTTCCCCATTCAAGCATCAAACAAAGACACACACACCTGAAAGCTTCAAGCAGAAGCAGGTAGTGCACTGTCTTACTTGTATTGATAATCTATGTGAATATATATTTGCATGCATGTTTAATGATGCTACATTCAGTTATAAACTTAGGACTACATTTACACATCAAGGTCAGACATAAATTTCATGGTGTGCCAAATTTAGAAATCAAATTCGTGATGGAAAGTATAACTTGTCCAAAGGAAAATCATAGGTCATGTTTAAAATCAAACTTTGAAGTTTGGAGGATCTAAAACAATAATTTTAGGGTACACATGCATACCCTCAGAAAACTTAAGGGTACAACAAACTTGTACTCATTTTACCGTCTGACAAACACACTGTATATACAAGACTTAAACAACAGACTCCAGCAGTAGTGACAATAGACTGGCCATTCATAAGAAAAAAGTAACACTTCATTTAACTCTTTAAGTGCCAAATTTTGGACCATGACAACAGCTTTTCTCGGCCTGCATTGGGTGCTATGTGCCCCATGCACGCCAAGAGAAGCTGTTCACCTGGGATATTTTCTTTGGAACTAGAGGCATGCTGGTACCTCAGTGAAAGTTGTTTTTTTTTTTTTTTTTTTTTTTATGAGGACTGCAAATCTGAGTTCATAATAATATTTCAGTCAAGTTTCACTTTAGTAGACTGACTTAAGACGTGATTGGCAATGAAAGAGTTAACATTCCGATATCTGACATATTCACATGATGACACAGGTTTTGAGGGAAATAAAGTCAAATTCTTTTATTGTTTATTTAATTTGTGATATTTTCAGATATTGGGCACATTTTGCCGGAACATAAGGTCATTACAATGAGGTTTCACTGTAGTTTTTGCAGAACTTCTGTGTTCAAACTACATATATACACATATATATATATATATATATATATATATATATATATATATATATATATATATATATATATATATATATATATATATACACCCACTTTATGTCAATATATATATATACATATTGATATTTATATATATACATATTTACGTATTCGTTTATATTTATAAATATATGTACAATGTATATGTATATACATGCATATTTATGTATATATATATATATATATATATATATATATATATATATATATATATATATAATAAGGAAGCATCATGCTCATAGTTTTTGTTAAGAAGACCAGTGTCCAGATTTTAATCCATCTTCGAGCTTCATTCACACTTTCTTCATATATCATGCATAACAGCTCCAGTTTATTAAATTGTAAAATAAACATTTCTTTAACTAAAATAGACTCAGAAATTCATCACTTATTTTATGTTATGTAGGTTTGTTTAATAAAATCACCAAAGAGTTGTTATTTGAGCTAAAACAGTAACACAGTTTTAAATAACAAAGAAACCCAGACTGTAATTGATGTGCAAAAGAGGGCTAGACACAAATATTACAGTAATCCAGCAAATACAATCAGTGTTATGTTTATAGTGAGGTCCAAATGGTGGCTGTTTTGATTTATGTCAAAGCAGAATAGTGCAATTTCATGGCTATAACAGCATTATATTTATTTATATATTGAAATCTGCTGGGTACCCATATTTTTTATTTAGCGGAGAGCATTATGGACTCTTTTACCAGGTTAAATACCATGCAACAAATACTTTTCCATCAATTTTGTTTGTCAGTGTAATGAGGACACATGGTCAGTTTAACCCTTTTTCCCCCGGGAAACCAGCCGATGGTCAAATATTGTCTAGTCAATGTTTTGGGCTAATTTCAACAGTAATGCAACATAATTCAGATGAAAATTGCTGATGAGAGGCATCAAGGTAAACATGTCCCTGCTCAAGCATGGCCTACACCAAAGAAAGCTGTCAGCTCAGTCTTAATTCAAGGGGAAAGGGTTTATCAGTAACATTGTAGCATTGTTCTGTTATTCTGTTACAAAATAATACACACATTATAGAGCTGTATAGCCCGCACCTAAATCCTCCAGCAAGCAAAAGTATGGCGTACAATACATGTTTGTTTAATGACGCATGTTATACTGGCCAAGGTCTCTCCATACCATTATTGAGCATTGTGGTGTTACATGAGTACGTAAGGTAATGTGCGCTATATGTATACATATACATGTACAGGGATACAGTGCTCATACCATAAACACTTCATTTATAAGCTGAATGTGATTTACATGTGTATGTATATTATATGGTACCACACTGGTACAAAGATGCAGTGATCCCTCCATTTTAGAAACCACTCCCGTGTGAGAACACCTGCCCTTTCAAACCATATTTTTTTCTGTCTGTGGTGCTTTTTTTCCATATTATTTGACCCTTCAGAGACCACCTATTTGATGTGACCACTTTTGGCCCTCCCCTGGGATGGTCTTTCAATGGAGGGGCTCCTATACTTCTTATAGAAGACGGAAAGAGGGAGAATACATACATGCCTGCATAAATACATACATACATACATTCACACACACACACACACACACACACACACACACACACACACACACACACACACACACACACACACACATCTGTATGTAATATACATTTACATGCATGTATGTGTGTATGTATATCTACATACAGTAATATACCGAAGATACTTATTTTAACTCTTAAAGTGCTAATCACTGCTATAGTTGTTTCCTCAATACCGTTAAACATACAATGGTTAAAAGCTAGATTCAAATTCATCATGAAGATACCTTTCATTCAAAGAGCAGCAAGCCTAGTCCAAAGCAAAAGGCAGTCTTAATCAACAGCTTTCCTTGGGACACTGCGCAATGGGCGCAAAGTGTTCCAAGGAAAGCTGGTGACTGAATCTTAAATCGGCGCTTTAAGGGTTAAGGTGGTTTTGTAAGCACCCAATATGCTCACACATAACATGGAGATACTATGGATGCATGTTAAGTATGTATGCTTGTTATATAATGTAAGTACAAATTTACATGGTGATAATGATTACAGATGGCAATTTCTGACACAGGGAGATACAACTGCTGTCACAGTGCATTTTAGTCATGCAGCAGTTTTGTCCACAGCTTTTCAAGAGGGCAGCTTGGGCACCTTTCATCTAAAAGGGCACTTTTAAGCTCGGGATAACAATTTAGATGGGCATCCAAAAGAAGCAGTCCAAAAGGACAAGCATTGTGTGTTGTTATTATGGAAATAGTTCTGAATTTGTATTATAAACTCATGGTCAATAGGTAGATTGATCATTTTTGTACTCAATTAGTCTAAATTCAAAGGCAATCAGAAATTGCTGGATCCATACCCCCCTCGCCTCATTTATAACCGTGCTGATCACAGGTCTCATTTTCAAATGACTGTAGTCAATAAAAAGGCTATCACTGTGACCCATATACTTGACCTAGTGATCTATTGTATGTATGACACACTATTGTGTCCGGATATATAGGTGTGTAAAGTTTCACGATTCTCTAAGTCAAAGAACAAAAGAATTACAGCTTGGGCATGAAGTGTAATGTAGTTTTACATGAATGTATCACTGTGACCCAGATTCTTGACCTAGTGACCTACTTTTCTTTTATGATACACCTTCAGGTCAAGATATGTGTGGGAAGTGTCATGAAACTTTAGAAGTTAAACAGGTAGAGGAATAATATCCTGGACACAATTTCACAAGCATATACATGTATGTCACTGTTGCCCAGATACTTGACCTGGTGACTTTCTTTTGGTTTGTGACACACCCTTATGTCTAGATGCACCATTGTGTAGAGTTTTATTAATCTAAGTTGAAGGACAACAGAATTACAGCCTGGGCTTGAAGTGTTGTGTAGATTTACGTGATTGTCTCACCATGACCCAGATGCTTGACTTAGTGACCTATTTTAGTTTTATGACACACCTTTAGGTCAAGATATATATGTGTGTGAAGTTTCATGAAACAAAGTTAAACAGTAAAGGAATTATAGCCCGGACATGATTTTATAAGGATATGTCACTGTGACCCAGATACTGGACCTGGTGACCTACTTTTGGTACATGACACACCCTTATGTGTAGATGCATTTGTGTGTTAAGTTTTATTTATCTAAGTTACGTAGGAATTATAGCCTGGACACGATTTTACAAGAATATTGTATTTGTGTTGTTTTGTCTAAAACCACTTCCTAGTACATGTAGTTATTACCCTATTCCACAGCCCCAAGTCTTTACTCTCCATAAGCTAACCTGTCCCTGTCTAATCTATATACATATGGAAGTACTATTGTCCATATTGCACACGTTCCTCTGTAAAATTTTGACATAGGCTGTATTAGCCCAAATAACTTAAAGGGTCTTCAGCGGGTAACTACTCAACATGTTTCGGAGCCTTTTACCCGTCACTTTTATATGTCACTGTGATGTAGATACTTGATGTAGCGCCTACTTTTGATACAGGAAGCACCCTTATTTCCAGGTGCACATATGTGTAAAGTTTCATTAATCTGAGTAGAATGACAAGCAAATTATAGGCCGGACACGAAAAGTGGATGCACGGACACACAGACACACGGAGGCACAGAAAAAGTGATTTCTATGTGCCCCTCCTCCGGTAGGAGAGGGGCATAACTATGTTGAAATTTTACAACAAAAATAAGACAATTGCCCCCAACATGGGCAAATATAGGAGAAAAGGACAGGGAGCAAAAAAAAAAAAAAAAAAGACAGGAAGCAAAGAAAAGGGAAGGGCAAATATCCCTTCAATTTTAAGCTACAGGGAACACTGAATTGCAGTTTATTTATCATTGTGGAGCAGGGAGGGTGAGATTGGATTGAAACTGAAATAGCCAAAGCTGGGAACAGGTATTATGAAAATTTGTTCATTTTTAAACTTATAGAAGGACAGAATATGTACCTGTTATAAAAACAACTACTGTGTGTTGCAACTCAGTGAATACCCTGAAATGACTTTTGTTCATAACACATCAAGATATTGTGGAACTGTGCAGTTCATCAGAATTAATTTTTACACAAAAAAAATCCTGATAACACGTCTACTGGAAATAGGGTGAGTCAGGGTGAAAGAACATCTACAGAGGCGATGTCATGACAGTGACTATACAAGAATACAAATCGGTATATGAAGTGAGAAATTAGGACATAGACAAACCTTAGTTAAAGGGCAAACAGGTTTGAAAGGAACTGGTTAATACAGAGTTATGTCGTCTGTGACTGTGATGGATTGCATTGAAAGATATGTGTAAACATGAGTCATGGGTTCCTTTTGTCCCCCGTTGGGATACCTTGAGTGCAACATTTTACCGGCATTCACAAGAAATCAACACCAAGACGCAGGTCAAGAGTGACACTTTTGTGTTTCCACAGAGGTGTTTTCTGTAGCCCACCACAGCAATCAATATTTAATTTGTTTTTATGAAAAAAAAACAACATAATTGATCAGCTGACATATCATCCTCAGCAGTTATTTGTTGAGGGTGCCGCCAACAAAACTACAAGGAAAAACACAGTTGCACACAGTGAGTCTTACTTTATGCACCGTGACTGAGTCACTTTGAGGGTCTCATTGGGAGTTCAAATACACAGCAAAAGACGTTGATTTTGCATCGGGTTATTTTGTTCTTCTGCTCAACCTTCTATTACAAAGTTAGAGGCTGAGTCCACAGCTATCCTCAGAATGCTTCTGGTCCACTGTCCCCTGAGGAAAGCTGTTGACCTGAACTGTCCTCCCTCTCTCCCTCCCTCCCCCTCTCTGTCTGTCTGCCTCTCTATGTCTCTTGCATAATATAGATAAGCTTGTACTTCAATGATAGGTTCATTTTCAGGGTAGTACTACACATGTGTACCTCGGCAAATTAGTGAGTGGCTGAAAAAGTATGATTTAGCCCAACAGATTTTGTTTTTTCTAAGCTGTAGCCAGATCGGCTAAGAATATTTTATACTTTATTCCACGTTTTTGATACATATTTTCATGGTGTTTTACATTATTATTTAGATTTATTGAGCGTGATTTCCAAATGTAAGTTTTGCTTATAGTTTTTGCTAGGATAATCACCATGTGGCTAAACAGAGTAATTTTACTTGAGGGATGGTTCAACATTATCATCATTTTTGAATTAGTACTTAGAGTACTAGATTTCATGACCCCTCTCCCCCCCCCCCAAGTTAGTACTTTAAAAACGATGATTTTCGAAAAAAACATAGCAAAATTGCACAAAACAGGCCAAAATTGACCATCATTTTCCATATTCTGTGAAAGTGTACAGACCCATTTAACCCCCTCCCCCCTTGTGTACTGTAAGTACTAGTTCAAAAATGATGAAAATGTAGAACCATCCCTTAGCCAAACTAGTTACAGTAGTAAGGATCCTTGCATCAGCCCAGTCTCATAGGAGGAAGGTGAATCTTGAATCATTATCATTCAGATTAGTATAATTTTTGTCACAAGTAGCACCGAAAGAGTAAACCAACAGAATGGAAGAAGACACGCGCATGCACACACAATACATATATACACATGTATATGTTATGTGTCTGTACAATCTTGGCAATTGTCCAGAAGTGTGTGGATTGATTGGCAGTGCTATTTGTAAGGTTAGCAATAGCCACAAGATAAATAGCCACTGGCTAAACTGATATGATTTGACCAAGGATACTTTGCATGTCTTCATAGTTGAGGTCAAGATCAATAGAAGAGGTCACAGTTTGCAGTTTTATCTGTAGTCAGCTGAATACACAACCTAACACACACAGAATTCTTGCAGGCTAGAGGTGTGTAGGCTCATTGGATTTTATGTTAAATCAACCTTGAATACACTGATCACTTTTGAAGAAAATTAAAAAAAAAACAAAAAACTTCAGGATCATTCAAGTTATACAGCTAGATGTACTGTGAAGAATTTCCTGTTTCTGTATGCAGTGATGTCTAAGTTATTTAGTCGCAAATTACAATGGAAAATAATGGGAATACACAACTGTAGTCATCCTGACTGAAGTGCCCTCTACAGGAGGGAAAAAGAACCTTCTGCTCCTGCTCTTCCCTATTGGTTCAGGTGGGTTTTCAGTAGAGGGCGCTGTAGATAGGAGGGCTAGGTCTGTATATTACTATCTCTTTCCATATTAATATGCACATAAAATTACTTAAAGACCCTGTATTTGGGAAAACCAAATTTCTTAGGGGTTAATATTTGTGTATAACTGAAATTTGATGTAAAAATTATCTAAACGATTGCACCATAGAATCTATTGGGAATACACATCGAACCCTGCAGGAATATTGTGTATTGGGCTATGTATATGACTGAATACACATAAAGTTGCTAATTGGGACCTCCATGGCTAATTAAGACACGGAATTATCTTTACTATTGGAACAACATCATGGCCAGTGTTTATACGACTGAAGCATATAAGCCCAATAGGCATGTATGGCCACAAACTGAAGTTAGTAATACAGGTGACAATTTTTCACATAATGGAGCTGTGACTTCTCAGAAGTTACAGCAATTTCAGTGAGAGGTCTTTTTATAATCAGTTTGAATACAATACATGTACCGGCAAATTGTTTTATTTTTGTGTGTATAAACTTTCACAGTTTTTGTATTTTTGACATTCCACTGTAGTTTTAATTTCACTGTTTTGGACATAATCCCTATTAAAACAGTGTTAAAATGCTATTTCACTCAAAAAACATTGACCTTGAGGTTTATAGGTCAAGGTCACAGATGGCATCTGTAGCCAAACCCTTGTCTGGACCATAACTCCATTGATAAACACATCTTCTTAAAACTTTGTATGCTTATTCTCCTTCACTACATGGTGTGTCATTAGGCAACCATGATTTTGAGGTATGTAGGTCAAGGTCACAGTGGCCATTTGTCGGTAGGCAAGCATTTCGTCAGTAGACATACAACAGAATGAAGAAAGAAAGCCTATTCAATGTTCCTACTCCTGTGACTCTTGCAATCTCTCCACACTTCAAAGTGCTTATTTGTAATGTTCAGTCAATCTTCCTTCCTGTTTCATCACACTCTCTTTTGTTAGAAGCAAATATGTCATACCCTTTGGTAAGCATCAATGATCATGTCAAGTTGGGTCCGTAGCATAATCCTTGCCAGCAAAATATCTCATGATTCACCAGCCACATCAATTTGCCACTGCAGTGGTCTCCCTGCAGAGACCAATGAATATCCGAGCTTGGGGGGTATGTAGTCTTGCTGGCGACGACTGTTCTAGTTATTTTCACGTTTTTGTGCCGTCAGTGAAATAAACAAAAATAATCGTAGAGTGAAGTTAAAACATTTTACAGTATACAACTGATGTTAACACTCTGTAGCCCAAAGTTCCAAAGGCACTCAGATGTAAACTTTGGTCTCCCACAATGCTTATACTTAAAGTTCTCATCAATCAAAAAAAAAAAAAAAAAGAAAAGAAAAAGAAAAAAAAAAGAAAAAAAAAAAAGAAAAGAAAAAACAAACAAATGAAATAAACAAATAAAAATGATGGGCATGATAGATAAGACTTTTTGTGGTAGCATATCAAAGTTCAGCAGCTTTCATTGGCACCAGTGATCTCAAGGTGCCCTGTGCTCAGGAAAGTTGTTGACCCAAGAAAGGGTGAAAGTGTCAGTAGTCAAGATGTTGTTGATGTACTTCTGTTGTATGTTCCTCACATTGGTTATGAAAATATTTTATGGCGACAATTAAATCAGTTACAAAGTGCAACTTCCTGCAGGTGTTTATTTTCCATGTCATAACCTCAGACCCAAAATGCAGTCAAGTGAAATTACATGAATGAAAGAGGGATGATAAAATCATGATAACACCCTTTTTATATACATTTTAAAAAATCTGAGTAGAAGGTCTATATCTTTAAGCACACATTTCGTTTTAAGCTGTGGGTTTCAAGGCTATCAAAATGCATTTTTTTTACATGTGGAATTAGAGATTTAAAATTTGTTTAGCTCTTTTAAAGTTTCAGACTTTTCTTGTAACAGCATAAAGATGTCTCACTGTGATAAAAGTATGGTAGTATCTTCAATAAGTCTTCTTCTGCAAGTAACTTAGTAACTTATTGATAATTTTTTTTTTTGTCGGGGGGGGGGGCAACTTTTTTAATTCCAGGTATGTAAAATGTTGACTGGCAGGTGATGAGTTAATCGAGAAGCTGATCTGTACAACACCCAAAAGAGGAAGTAAAAACTGCCAGCAGAAATTTTGTCCTTAAACCATGCTTTATTGGACTCAAAAGTGTCATCAGAAAAATGTCCTCTGGGTACAATTTTGGATGACATTTAAGAGATAATTGCTGCTGACAAGTTCTAATGGCCAGTCATATTCAACATATATACTTTATTTATACACACTCTCTACATGTACAGCTTCCCATATAATATTTTGAGGAAACACAGAGATAAAAACGTGGATCTCATATCAGGTATATATGTATTTAAAAAAATGGTTTGGAACTTATGACTTGATCTTAAGGTGGTCTCTTTGTGTAGGCAACACGGTGGTTAATAATTATTCACGTTCATGAGTCCCTCTATGTTGTTCCTTGTGTTAGTCACACAGCTGTCATATACACGTACATACGGACATGCAAGTTTCTATGGGATGATGTGTACCTATGACTTCATATCGGTCGTGGATGTTGACAGTCTCCTGACCTTGCGATAACGGTAAGAGGTTCAGCTGTTCTGTCGCAGGAAATTTGCATTTGTACTTTAGATAGGACAGTAGCCATGGGATTGCCCTGTGTGAATGACACAAGTGAGGGAGGATCTCAGATCAGTCGTTTTGTCATATGCACTGTTTAGAAAAACACGCAGAATTAAAGTTGTGAACTTTTAACTCTTTTACTGCCAATTTTGAAAAAAAGTCAATGTGCTGTTAATTGATATATAACTGATTTATCTTCTTTGTAAACTTACCTTTTATTCATGGCATGCCTACTGTTGCAGAAACCATGAGAGAATATAAGCATAGCCCAGGTCAACAGCTTTTCTCAGTGTACTTCGGGCATGTTTTGCCCAAATTATGTTGAGGAAAACTGTTGTCTTTGTCAAAATTTGGCACTGAGAGTTAGTAGACTAACCTTATACATGTTATAATGCTGTCCTCAAACCAGGTATCTTTGGATGCCGTAGGTGTGGTTTTTGTAGAAAGGTTAGGGGCCAGTCAAAATTATCAACATTTTCACATTAGTACGCAGAGTACTGATTATTCACAGAACCCCCTCCCCTTGAAATTAGCCGAGGTGCCAAGTCTCCTGATTCTGTGGGAGATCTCCCGTTTTTAGCTCTGCTGACCAAAGGTCGCAGAGCTTATGCGACTGCTCATGTCTATCCATCTGTCCGTAAACTTTTGCTCGTTAACGTGATACTGTCCACAGTTTACAAGTTAGCCCAATATAACTTTCAGGACTTATAGGGTGTATAAAAAACTAGGCCCCTTTCGATATTGGTGGTGCCACCTACATTATGTAATATAGGGTCAAAATGTGAAAATCTTGTGAACCCTTCAGCATCTTTAATTCTTGGCAGATCTTAACCAAATTTGGTGAGATTGTGGAGGAGGTCAAAGTCTAAGTTGCTAATGATTCTTATTGGCGCCACCTATAATTTGACAGAAATTATGTGCCAAAATGTGTTTTAAGATATAAAACTCCGTATCCTGAAAAGTAATTGAATTAGACTTGCAAATTTATAGGATATATAGACAATGTCCAGAGCTAGAATGGTATATAATATCAGTGACCTCGACCTATTTTTGTGAGGTCACCATGCCTGTAAATTTGAAAGAGGTGATTTTGTAATGGCAGGGTGTAGCTTGGACTTTAATGGCAGTGTCAGCACAGCACCAGGCAGGCCTATTGGCCTCTTGTATCATATTATGTGGGTGTCCTTGATCTTCTATCCCAAGGTCACTGAGGACATAAAGTTAAGGATTCGCTGATTGTTGTCTTGGCACATGCAACAATATCTATCACAGGAGTTGCACAAACAAGCTATGATTACATGTGGAGCGAAGTGCCATCTGGTGGACAATTTTTACATTAAGCCTTATATGTTCAGAATCCGCTTGAGGACTCACAACTTTGAAATGAACAGGTGCGATATAGCCACAATGCCAGCTGAGCATTAGGCCCATAGGCCTCTTGTTCTAGTGATATAAATCACCTAAATTTGTCCATCTCCCACTTTTGGACCTGTCTCGTTCATTATAATATAATAAGACTCCCGCTTTTTGCAAAATTTTTCAGCTTGAGCACCCGCTCTGTATGTTGGGCAACTTCGCATCTCTGAATTAGTACCTTAAAATGCTGATTTTTCTGACCGAAATGCAATGCTTTATCGCTCGTTTCCCCTAATGTTTATGTATCAGTTATACAGCTTCTCATGTAAATATTACAATAGATCCATCAATTTTTTACCTATTTCAATAAGCAAAAAAAGTAAAAAAAATAAAAACAGCACCACATTTTTATGTATTAAAAAAAACAAAAAAACCCCAGAAACATACAGTTGCCCTAGGGCTTCCCCCCCCCCCCTTTCCCCTGCCCAAAAGCATACTGTTTGTACTGATATGAAAAATACTGAAAATTTTTACTAACCCGATGTATGGCACAGTGAGAGCTGTACTAACCCTCTCAGTGCCAAATTTTGGACTGATTCAACAGCTTTTGTCGGTGCTGTTGACTGAGTCTTTTGAGCATAAAAGTTGTTCTCAATAAAGAAACACTGATGGCCAAGGCTGGGCCATAACAAGAAATTTTAACACTCCTCCTCCACCCACTGTCTGTCACTGTCGTAAACATATCATTAATGTGCACAGTTACCTCCACCTGCGGCACTGCCACCCACACCACTATAAGATCAGGAGTGAAGTGTTGTTTTGTTTGTTGTTGTTTTTTTTTTCAGAGGGCGGGGGGGGGGGGGGCAGGTCAAGGCCTGATTAAAATATAATCTTAATGGACCTACTGAACATTGTAATGCATGTCATGTAGACACTGCAATGAATCACAAGTTCCAAAGTTTGGTGAAAAAAAATAAAAATAAAAAATCGCCTGGCCTTGTACCTTTACCAGTCTTGCACAGTGTGCACAATGTCATTTGGTATCGTAGAATAAGACCACGGGACGAGTATTCCTGGTACAGTTCGTGGCATACATTGCGTACACAATGTTAATCAGTCTGGAGCATGTACAGTCTGTGCACTCAACACAATGCTTGGCCTCATTTTGAAGCATTCAAGGATATAAGTTAGCAAGGACGTTTCAACAGGTACAGTAGTTTTTTTTTTTCTTTTCCCCAGGCATAATAATTTTTAGCCCAGCTGACTTGGCAGTCAGTCAGCTAAGTGAAAAGGATGTGTAGTAATTGCTTAACCCATCGTCCAGCCATAATTGCTATGTCCCTGCCTATAATTACAAGGGGAGGGGTGTGGGATGGAGGGTGCTCACAAGATTACAATGTTATAAGCCCTCTATTGAGACACCTGCTTTGCACGTTGTATAGTGTATGTGAAAAACTGTGGAAAAAGATCATTAAATGTAGAATTTCTTGGTCTGATTTCTTAATCACTCAGATTCCAAACAGGTATGTGGGGGTGGGGGGAGCTTGGGGGGGGAGGCAAGGGAGGCTGACAGGGACAATACATTGAAACCTGTCCGAGTGGGCACCTCCACTAAGTGGGCACCTGTGTTTAGTGGGCACTGTTGCCTGACCTAGTTCCCTATACTTCCCATGTTAATGGACCTGCGCCAAGTGGGCACCTGTTTTAAGTGGGCACTCTTCCTCGGTCCCAAGGGCGCTTACTTAACACAAGTTTTACTGTACTTCCTTTTGCTTTGCAACCCCCCCCCCCAAAAAAAAATCGTTAAATGTGATAGGAATGTACCCTAGAAGGGTCTCTACCAAGTGTCTTTAATATTTATACTTCAGTGACTTTTTAAATTTGTAAATCTTTACTTTTTTTTAGTCCTGCTGACCAAAGGTCAAAGAGTTGACAGTGTCACTCATGTCCATCTGTCCTGCCATATGTCTGTTAACCTTTTCCTATGAAACTGATGTATTTCACAGTTTTCAACTAACTTCATTTAACTTTGAGGTCTTGTGAAGGGTACAAAAATCTAGGTCATGTTTGAAGTCGGTGGCACCATCTGTATTATTGTGTTACATATGGGCCAAAATGTAAAGATTTTGACAATGCTGTATTTCAAAGATTTGTCGTGAAATGTAGTGAAACTGGTAGGAATATTGTTCAGGCAAAAAGAGGAAAACCTGGTAAAATTTGTCGGCACCATCTTTTGGATAATGGATTCAATAAGTTTCACTGTCAATGTGACATGATGACTGGTCATAACTTATGTACACCACGATATTCGTATCTGTGCTCCTATTTCCCTGCAAGTGTCATGGTTCTAAATGTACACACTAGAGACACCATCAAATCACACCCTTCTTGTGGTTCGTACTCAATCTGTTCCTGTACATGACAGCAGGACATTAGGCTTCTTTTGTGTGTGTGCCAGGGGGGGGGGGGAGGAGGGGGGGGGTTAATTTTTGTGATAACATAGCAAAGGATTCTTTTATAAAATTGCAGGGCCGATTGCTTCAAAACACTGCTGGGAACCGCTAAATATTATCCATGCTTCTATGCGGTGTTGGGCAGGAGGAAAATTTTCCTCTTGTCCAGAGGTAAACAAGGAAACGATTTGGTAGCTTCCAGCCATTGGACTACATTATAAATGTATGTGGACAGGTCAAGTGTCCACTGAACTTGTCTGCAGAACATTCATTTATGACAGACAAATGGCTAAGCCTTACCACTAACACTGCCCTGCATGCAACATCACAGGCATACAGACAGAGGACTGTGATGTGCAGAGTGAGGGTGATGCCCCCTGTGGCATTTTTTAAAACTAATATCCAATGGGGCGGGTGGAAAAGGCAATAAATTCGTGATCTTGAGAATAAATAATATATGAGCACTGCCAAAGTTAAACAAAACTCACGTAAGGTCAAGGATTAAGCACTTTTTGAAATATCACGCGAGCAAGGTGTGAAGTTTATGGCTTACAGCTGTCCCATTGCCCAGGGCAACAAAAAATTTGCAGGACAACTTTTTTTAGCCACCCTAATTGCCCGGGGGGCAACTTTTAATTTTCCTTCATGTGCAAATTTTGCTTAATATGTAGTTGCCCGATCATTTGTGGCTTTTCCAGAGGCATCATAACTGTGGACGCACTTGGGTCCCTCGAAGTTCTTGCTTTAGTGGCGCAGTTTGGAGGTTGCCAAATCCCACAATTGCTTCCCACGTGAACAAATCATAGCCATTTCCTGTAGCATCAGATGTCACCGTGTTTTTTTCTGTTGGCCTTGCAAGTGTGAATGATTGTGGCTGTGATAATCTGGCACAAACTCTCTCTTAGTTGACAAAACATGGCAACAATGGTAACTGATGGCGGCTATATAGGCCTACTATGTTAGTTAAAATATTCCTGAGTAGAAAATTCCCTGACTAAGTTGAGAATGAGAATTTCGCGGTTTTTAAGGGTCAGCCCCATGGGGGGACCCTATCTGTTTTGGGGTTTTCTGCCCCTCCGGATGTACGTCCAGATTTGCACATTCTCATTACTATGATATCTACAGAATGTCTCCATGTATTTGGCTCAAATTTGGCAATATATTTACCTTACCTGGCAAGATGCACCGATTAGATTTTGGTGTCACCTTGACCTAATTAGAGGAAATGGCAGACCCTTCAGTCAACACTTGCATGGAAGGTATGTTACTTATTTTCCAGATTCACAATCGATACACATGTTGCTCTTAAATCTAAATCTGATCTGAATTAAAATGTACTTTTCACAGAGGAAAGTGAAACATCATATCCTTCATTTTACAGTGTATAGTGAAAGTCTGCTTGCTGCCAGCTAAGCAAGTACCTTGTCCAGATCAGGAGTTCTGAAAGTGGTTGCATTTTCAACTTTTTAATCTATTGTATGGCAAAAATTGAATTGAAAGAGCCAAGGGACTTTACCCTCCTCTCCTAAACTGGCTGTTGGGCAAATGTCGTCTGCTTCAGTGTTTTCAACTAATTTCAACGGTTATGAAATACCGTTTGACTGAGGATTGAAAGTGAGACCTCTTGAGATAACATGACCCAGGTCAATAGCTTCCCTTGGAAAGGAAAGCTGTTGACTCAGTCTTCATTCGAGGGGGAAAGGGTTAACAAGAGTAGTGTCATCAGCACATAGAATTGAAAACACACGATGCAAGATGTCTGGTCAACTGGTGTGACATGGCAGGAGGAGGCGCTTAGAGTCAGGTGAAGAAAGCTGTTGAGCGGGTCTGATGGGCGTATCTTGAGTGGGTCGTATGGGTACATCTTGAGTAGGTTTCATGGGTGTATCTTGAGTGGGTGTGATGGGTGTATTTTGAATGAGGCTAGTGGGTGTAGGTGTATCTTGAGTTGGTCTCGTGTGTATCATCATATTTTACCTGTGATACCCTGATGTAAATTAAAATATTTAAAAAAAAAAACTAAAGTCAAGATGAGACAGACATGTTGATTTCTCTCTGAGGGTGTTAAACCCCGGGAGACTGTCAGTCAACAGCTTGCCTTAGTGCACCCTCCGTATAATGCCCCCAGGGCGTGTCACGCAAAGGGGTTGACCGAAGGCATGTTACTTTCAATTTAAAAAAAAAGAAAAGAAAATTTCCCCAATACATCAATAGTAGATCCCTCAGGGCCAATCCGTGTAACTGGTCAGCTTTATTAACTTCTGAGATATCCAGGACGTCCTTATTGGTCTTTAACCCATTGCTGGTCACAGACAACTGAGCCATCGGCTTTCCATTGGCGGGGGTTCCTCAAGGCAAGTTGTTGACCTGGCCATGCCACCATGTAGGGTGTTACATACGAATCTCAGCCAAAATGTTTTCTAGAAATGAGAAATTCCAGTAAAAACATCAAGGGCAGATGCAATTTACATCCAGGCAATTTTGAGCAGGAAAGTGTTAAAATACCAGTGGAAAAAATGGATGAGGATAAAATGGTGGTCTGTGTCTTAACAGACCACTCCTACAAGATAGCGATTGGTCAAACTGCATGGTCTCATCCCATAGGATTGGAAAACTAGGCTGCCGAAGTTCTGGTTGTGATCTCTTAATTATCACGTGAGACGGAATCACTAGAGACCCTCAGGCCTGGTTCATAAGTAATAATCATGTAATCGGCTGAGCAAACAATCAAACACTGCATTGGGTTATTGAATCATCTTGTCCTGATATCAGTGTTTGACATGATCAACCCAGTTTGACTGGGTTCATATGGGGGGGGGGGGGGGGTACCAGCATTGCGGGCTCTAACAGGTGTGCGTAACTGCGCTGTCAGCTTAAGAACAGTGGGTATCATAGAATCACAAGAATGTGGGCACTGGAATATTTGTGGTCTCTCTCTCTCTCTCTCTCTCTCTCTCTCTCTCTCTCTCTCTCTCTCTCTCTCTCTCTCACACATTCCTAGCAAGTGCTTCTGTTTTAAGGTATGTCCATGCACACTATTGTATTCCTAATTTTAAAATAAGGCAAATGAAAAATCTTTGCACGTTAAGAAATGAAGTTCATTAAAAACAAAAGCAAACAAATATGTCCTTATACGTGTTAAAAACAAATGCTAATTTATGGATTTGGGGCAGCATCAAACTCAT
Organism: Hermodice carunculata; assembly: GCA_964020975.1. Taxonomy (NCBI): domain Eukaryota; kingdom Metazoa; phylum Annelida; class Polychaeta; order Eunicida; family Amphinomidae; genus Hermodice; species Hermodice carunculata. The sequence continues at coordinate 33,407,925 of OZ026623.1, forward strand.
TTCTGTTGGCTTGAATTGAAAAAGATAAAATAACATAAATTTAAAAAAAAAGTCAAGAGTCAGGTGGACTGGAGAGTGTAAATAAACTTGTGAAAAGGTGTTTGTTCTGATTTGATATGAGATGCATAAGTCCAGCTTGTAACTACGACACAGCAATCGAAGCTGACTTATTGACTGTTAAGCTGAGAGGCTGTTGTGCGCCACGCAAGGTTTGTGTGTTAAAAGTATATGCGGTTTAGTGTTGCAGGCTATGTGAGAGGAACACATGGCATGCCTTTGCACTGCTACCACCAGTATGGAAGGGGGGTAAGGGGGGGGGGGGTTTCGGTACGCTGGTACAGGTAATCATTTTTCTAGAGTATGCAGTACGGAAAATAAAAATCTTTCAAAATTTTGGATAGTACGAAGTACGTAAAACAAGAGGGCTTCCAGTACACCAGTACGGTAAATAAAAAGCCCCAGTACGCCAGTACGTGAAACCCCTTACCGACCCTCAATATGCTGTTCACAGTTTTATCAGGACTGTTTGAACAGAGCATCCTGCATTGCCACACATGAGCAGTTACGGTGCCAGATGTTGTGTATGGACAGACTGAGGGATGGATCAAGCGAAAGATAGTAAATAAACTTGTATTGAAATGTGGCGGCACCTCCTGTGATATACCATGCAGGGATTGTTCTGGGCCACGACCACTCATTCAGGTTTCCTGACGGTGGCTGTATTCATGAAGAATTTCTTTGATGAAAGCTCGGAATCAACTTGCTTTTGGCCCTTAACTACCTAATACTTGGCCTAATATTTAATTCAAACTTCCAGAATTAACCAATCCTTGCTCTTGGGTAAAATATGAACTTTGGTATTAAACATTTCCATTTTATAAAATCAATGTTAGTTTGATCCAGTGCTTAATCTTTATGTCTGGATCAAAGTCCAGATCAAAATAAGATTAAAAAAATATGGGTCATTATAAACCTTAATGACCATATTGAGAATACATTTATCTCCTGCACCTAGGAGACATGAATATTCCTAAACCATGTGCCACTGGCACGTCTTGCAACACCTGACAACTTGGTACAGGTGACCTTTTGAACAGACTTACTGTTCACTTTATGACCTCATGCCTCATCCCTACCCCCAACGTTGGCAACGTCCTTTGTTTACTTACGCACTCTACACGTGGGAACTGTACTACATCTCACGCTACAAAGTGGAACGCATTATCAGGGGTTTAACTGATGTCGTGCCAGAAGAGTTCCACAAGGAACAAAACCGATCACACTAGACCCTCAGGACCATACCCTTGCCGTGTTTTGACTATATTGCAAATAAAGATTAAACCCTAATCCTCAAATGTTAAGCACAATTTTGCACAATAGCCATAAAATATAGACTGTTTCATACTTGAATTGTTAACAGGCTGTTGGACTCAGGTCAATTTGGGGTCAAACAGGTTAGCTTTTGTTAAGGGTCCACATCATAGGCAGAACCCTTTCTGTTTTTGGGTTGTCCGTCCGTCTGTCCATCCAGATGTCTGTCCGGATGTGCACATTCTTATTACTGCGATATCTACAGAATGCCTCAATGCTCAAATTTGGTAACATGCTGACCTTACCTGGCAAGACGAACTGATTAGATTTTGGCGTAATCATGACCTAATTTGAGCAAATGGCAGACCCTTCAGTCAACACTTGCATTGCAGGTGTTTCTAGTTTTGATCCTAAAATCAATATCAGGTCAACATTCTTTGTGAATGCAGCCACCTGAGATCAAAATCAGGTTTGGCTACTGAAAAAAGAAGACACAAGAGTGACGATGTAGTGTATGCTGTAACTTGTTTGAAGCCTTACTCTTTTGCTGGGTTCATAGTGCAATCGCTATTGGTTCAGAAGTAAGAGTAGAATATAAATTCAATTGGAAAAAATTCAAGTTGTCTATTCAGGCTGCAGAGTTGCTCCCAGATATCGACTTCTAAACCCGATATGTAGAATGAAATACAAGCATTGGTAGGTTAACACATGCGTCATGCCATGTTATGTGGTAAACACTCTAATGTCGCATTCAGACATGCTGGAAAAGATTGAATATCCTCACTGTCAAATAAAATGTGGAAAATCCTACCTTTCCAGCAGGATTTTTTTTTTCTGGAATTTTTTTTAAAACTTATTTGACAACTTGAGAAGCAGTGCTTGGTGGGAATGGTACATTCAGTTGATATTGGGAATAAACTTGAGGAGTTTTTGTGTAGTATGAACACAATGTTAGTTACATGTATTAACCCTTGGCAGGTCCTAGTAACACTGGGCCAATGCTCTCATTGGTGCAGTTTGGGTGCAGGATGTCTGTTGACTGGGACACACCATCATGATAACTGATAATATTTGGGGAAAATCTATTCTACTAATGTGAAATTAAAGTAAAAAAAAAAAAAAAAGAAAAAGAAAAACACGTACACAAAAACAACAAAGCAGATGATTTACATCCAGGTGCTTTTTGGGCTATTACATTTGGAAAGGTTAAGTATACAATAGACCATATGCAGAACTGGTGCAATGTATAAACCACCTGCTTCAGTTATCAGCTTTTCGGTGGATTGTTTACCCCTTAAACCGACCTAAACTGGCTGGAGGTAAAGTTTCTGATCAATTCAGTGATTTTTTGGATTAATTTTGATGTGTAACAAAAAAATGAAGGAGAACATTAGATGAGCCCTTCCAGCATTATCCCCCCCCCCTTCCAGGAAAGCTGTCGACTGAGTCTTAATTCAAGGAGATAAGGGTTAATGTTACACATTTTGGTACTGAGTCCATGTAATTTGAAGCGCAATCAAAAAAATGTTCTGCTCACAGGCAAGTGCATTAAGTTTGGTATAGAACGAACTTCCTGTTAGTAAAAATCATACCTGCTGCTATTCCATTTTGTTGACTAATTTACTACCAAGGGGTTTCAATTTTGTCAGGTTGGTTTGAATTCATGTTTGTAAGCCCATTAAGACTACACAGTAACCATGATGAGTGTGAATCTTATTAAGGTGTAATAACCATGATGAGTGTGAATCTTATTAAGGTGTAATAGCCATGGTGAGTGTGAATCTTATTTAGGTGTAATAGCCATGGTGAGTGTGAATCTTATTTAGGTGTAATAACCATGGTGAGTGTGAATCTTATTCAGTTGTAATAACCATGGTGAGTGTGAATCTTATTCAGGTGTAATAACCATGGTGAGTGTGAATCTTATTCAGGTGTAATAACCATGGTGAGTGTGAATCTTATTAAGGTGTAATAACCATGGTGAGTGTGAGTCTTATTAAGGTGTAGTAACCATGGTGAGCTTTACCCTTTCTGGGTCGCTATAAGACTGATTCGTTTGGTTTTCTGGGTGCAGGTTGGCCGCAGTGCTACACCCAACCAATACCAGGGAAAGCCAGGTTAGTGCTGTACATTTACCAAATAATCAGTATCTCAAACAGGTATGACTTGGCGAACAAAATTTTGAAAGCTGTAGCCAATTTGGCTAAGGCTATTTCATAATTTAGTCAATTTTTATGCACATAGTTGTGGTATTTTACTTAAATATTTAGGCTTGTTGACCAGAGTTTCGAAACGTAGAATTTTACTTGTGGTTTTGACTAACATAATTGGCATTCGTATGACAGAGGTTATTGTTACTCTAGCCAAGTTGGCTACAGATGAAAAATTCCTAATATCTGCCCAGGAAAATTATTGACCTGGGACACTGTCAGCATGGTAGATCTTATCTACCATTCTCATCTTTTTTTAGTTCTGCTTACCAAAGGTCGCAGAGCTTATGTGACCGCTCATGTCTGTCCGTCCATACACTTTACCTCATAACACCTCTAGTCAACTTAATGGTGCTAAAAATTGTATTACTATTTACTTGTTTATACCAGTGTCAGCATGGTGGAATAGTGTGTGAAGCTTTAAAGTTTCAAAGGAGATGTCCGTCCATAAACTTTTGCTCGTTAGCGTGATGCCATCCACAGTTTTCAAGTTATCCCCATATAACTTTCAGGATTTATAGGGTGTATGGAAATCTAGACCGAGTTGGATATTTGTGGCACAACCTATATTATTATGTAATGTAGGGTCAAAATGTGAAAATCTTGTGCTCTAGCATCTTTAATTTTTGACAGATATTCACCAAATTTGGTGGGATTGTGGGGGAGGTCAAAGTCTAAGTTGCTAATTATCCTACTAGTGGCGCCACCTATAATTTGACAGAAATTGTGAGCCAAAAGGTGTTTTAAGATATAAAATTCCATATTAGGAAAAGTAATTGGATTAAACTTGCCAAATTTATAGGATACATAGACAATATCCAAAGCTAGAATGGTATGTAATGTCAGTGACCTTAACCTATTTTGGTAAGGTCACCATGCCTGTAAATTTGAAAGAGGTGATTTTAGAATGGCAGGGTGTAGCTTGGACTTCAATGGCAATATCAGCACAGCACCAGGCAGGCCTGTTGGCCTCTTGTATTACATTATATGAGTGTCCTTGATCTTCTATCCCAAGGTCACTGAGGACATAAAGTTAAGGACTCGTTGATTGTTGTCTTGGCACATGCAATAATATTTATCACAGGAGTTGCACAAACAAGCTATGATTACATGTGGAGCGAAGTGCCAACTGGTGGACAATTTTCTACATTAAGTTTTATGTGTTCAGAATCCACTTGAGGACTCACAGCTTTGAAATGAACAGGTGCAATATAGCCACGATGCCAGCTGAGCATTAGACCCATGGGCCTCTTGTTTTATAAACATGAAACGTAGGTAAAAACGTGAAAGCGGATGACAATATACAGCAGGAAGTTCGTTTGAGGTGACTGTGAAGCCCAGCTTGTAATACGAATGGTAAGCATAATGCTTACAATGAAGATCTGTAATATAACCATGATATAGCGAGCCTACAGAAAGACTGCAGTGAAACCTAGCTCAAGTCACCTCACCAAAAAGAGACCAGCTGTATTATTTATACTTCCTGTGAAAGACCACCTGTCTTCAAAGAACGCAGTTTGATTCTCCTTTTGTGTGGCCTTTCAAGACACGCTTCACTGTGTAATATAAACGTGATAGGACCAGCCTCACTGTGAGGGAACAGTTCATATACTACTATAGTATCAACAAATGATATAGAAGAGTTTATATACCAGTTCCCTGTAGTGTCAATAAATAGTATGAAAAGTTAGTTTACCAGTTCACTGTAGTATCAAAAGTGATCGTTGGGAACATAAAATATATATTTTCGGCATTTCTTTAATGCTGGTGGATTTAAGTCCCCGATTATGGAAATAAATGCCAACTCAGTAAATATACTGCATAACCGTGTTGATATGGCACTTGCACATAACTACCTCCACTGAACCATTCTTTTTTTTAAGAATGTGGATTTGGTCGAGTGGATATGTGCGTTTCCCATTTCAGCTAGGCGACTGGTGCCAAAGGTTGCAGGTTCGAGTCCCGCTCGTTCCGAACATAAAATAGAAAAAGACTTGTTGTACGAGTTCCCCTGTAGCATCAATTAATGGTATAAAAGAGTTTAATACCAGTTTACTTTGGTATCAACAAATCCATATAAAAGAGTTAATATGCAAGTTTGCTGTAGTAACAATAATCGCTCTAAGAGAGTTGATATATCAAATCACTTTAGTATCAAATGTGATACAAATAGAATTAACGTACCAGTTCACTGTAGCATCAATAAATGGCATAAAAGAATTAATCCATCAATAAATGGTATAAAAGCATTTATGTACCAGCTCACTGCAGTATCAATAAATGGTATAAAAGAGTTAATATTTTAGTTCTGTCACAGTTCACTGTGGTAGCAATAAATGATATAACAGGTTTAATATATCAGTTCTGTTACTGTTCACTATAGGGTCAAAAAATGGTATACATTATAGAAAAAAGTAGAATTGACCTAGAAAAAAAGATCAACATCCCCAGTTGAGATGTAGAACATAAAGGCACATGACCTGCATAAAAACGGAGTCTGTGTTGATTGAACAGCGACAAGCTCAGATACATAAACCACAAAACAATTTACCCCTATAACAGGATCAGTCCTGATTATGTCACATTTCCTTCATTTAAATTGTACAAATGATCGATCATAACTAATGTCAGCCAATTCATGAAATATATGCTATTTTTGTTGCATAGTATGAACCACAAGTCGCGTTTAGGGTTTTTTTTTCTGCTTCATGTTTCATACATAATAAAAATACCTGGACGTATTATCCATGTGTAGAGTATTATACCCTTTGATAGTTGCTGCAGATGTCAAATTTCATTGATTTGATTTCTTCATGTTGAAGCATAGCTTAACTTAAGCAAATTCAACATGATGTATTTATAAAATTCAGGATTTCAAATATAAATTGTAACAGGCATCATTATAAATGTTAGCTGTAGGGTTGTTTACTTTAGAGGTAAATATGGGCCAGTTTCACTGTAAAATGTGAGACCCTGGCAGGTAAAAAGGGCATTCTGTGCGGAGACATTAGCAACTGCATAAGTGAGATGAGCCAGGGATAAAAACAACGCTGGGGCCGTCTTTGCCAGGTTGAGGAATAATTCCTAATGTACTTGGTCAGCGGGAATATGGAAAATGCTTAAGATGTATGAAGCCAGTGTGTTAATGCTGGTCATGAATGGGGATTGTCAGTGTGCATAGCTGGTTAAATGTAAGAATAACATGACTGTCAAGAACAGGTATGTAAGTGATGTTTCAACATGGTCTTTATTTTACATAGAGTACATAAGTGATGGGTCAACATGGTCTTTATTTTACATAGAGTACATAAGTGATTGGTCAACATGGTCTTTATTTTACATAGAGTACATAAGTGATGGGTCAACATGGTCTTTATTTTACATATAGTACATAAGTGATGGGTCAACATGGTCTTTATTTTACATAGAATACATAAGTGATGGGTCAACATGGTCTTTATTTTACATAGAGTACATAAGTGATGGGTCAACATGGTCTTTATTTTACATAAAGTATATAAGTGATGGGTCAACATGGTCTTTATTTTGCTTAGAGTACATGGAGCACACTTAGTCAATACCTCCTTCTCCACCAAGAATCCCATGTAGCATTTATAAATAGTAATTAATTCTCAGTTAATTTGTCACTAAGAGAGTAAGCAGTCAAAGCCGCCTTGTGTCAATCCATTCCCTAGTCAAAGCTGCCTGAAGTCAACCCGGCCCCACGTCAAACCGGCCCCATGTCAAACGAGTCTCAGGTCAAACCAGCCCCCAGTCAAAGCGGCCTCTGGTCAAACTGTCCACTTGTCAAACTGGCCCCATTATTTATATACAAACTAATGATAAAAGCAGAATAAATCAAATGTCATGTTGATAAAAGGCAATAAACTATTGATGAAACTTTGGATGTCCATGCCGATGATGAAAAACTAGATCAAGTCTTTGAAAATTGATATTTGGTTTATATAAATAAACAATGTTTACAGAATTTCCATTCAGAAAAGTCACATGGAAAAATTATGTCTGATTTTATTGTTTTAGATGTTTCAGTAAAATTTCACCTTTTGAAAATGGTAGTTCCCTCATTTCAGCCATCTATAGGTCCTAATATTCAACACTCAACAGTACATGTGTTAGTATAGAATCAAGGGATACTCTGATATTTTGTAGTAGACAACCGTAAATTGAAAGCCCTGTACAATTTTACTAGAGCAAAAACCCTGCAGAATTTGAGCTTTTGAATATATCAGAAAATACTAACAACAGAAAAGAATTATAAAGAATATGTACTAGGAAATACTATAACATATAACCAAAGTAAAATAAGGTTAACTAGAATTGGTCTTCAGCATAAACATTTCTGATTTTTTTGTAAAGTATCCAATTACAAACAGGCTGGAAAGATTGGTTTTACCTTTTCCACCTGAGTTAACCCATTCATGATGGTATACCCCAGGTCAGTACCTTTCCTTGGCTTGGGTTGGGCATATTTCACTCAACCCTAGCCAAGGAAAGCATTGACCTAGGGTGTGCCACCATGAATGGCCTTACAAATCTCGGCAAAAATATTTTCTAGTAATGACATCATTTATAGAAATTTAAGTAAAAACATTAAGGCAGACGATAATTTACATCCTGGTACTTGAAGGCAGTGTGAGCGGGAAAGGGTTAAGATGGAGTCAACAGCTGCTCTTGGTGTGTAATGGCCAAGGAAAACTACTGACCTGGGGCATGCTATTGTCATAGGTTTCATCCAGCACCCAACGGACACCAAGGAAAGCGGTTGACCGTGGGCGTGCTGTCTTGACAGGGTTTATCCACAAATTTCATTCAAAGAGTAAACATCAATCCCTATCCCCCACATACAGGAAAGCTGTGGTTCATTTTGCCTGATGTAAAATGGAGAGCCCTTTACAGGATGAATAGACAGACAATTTGCAGATGAGGCTCTCTCTTGCTGTCTGGGTAAATGACGATGACTGTGTCAATGACTTGATAATAGTATATTCATGTACCTGCATGCATAGCACTAGTTCTCATTGTTCAAACATTCATGTTTCCACTTTTGGGTGTTTTAAAATCCTTTCAAACTTACTGAGTGCATTGGGAGCACCCAAGTTTCCTCAAATTATGAATTTGTGGTGGAGTGACATTTGCAGTGCGTGGTCATATTGCGTGAAGCTTGGTCTCGCTATGCATCGACATTTTATGGTGCTACTGTTTACCGATTGACTCCCACATGTATGCATAGTGCCAGCACAGTGGTAGACTGTTACACACGTGGACGTAGCTTTGAAGAAAAGCCAGTATGGTTGATTGAGTTGGACTCTGATCAGGAAGTTTAACCTTCTGTCTTTGATATGTCTATATAAACGTGATATAATAAAAAAAGGGTGTGGTTGTTCACAATCAATGCATTGCAATTGTACATGTATTAAAATCTGTGGGAAAGATTAGGCTCTAAAGAACATTCAGGAGAGGGGTTCATATAGGCGTTGCCTGCTCCCCAATCATTTTTTCTTTCAAGAAATAAAATAAGTTTAAACCAAAGAACACGCAGGAGCATCATGCAATCATTTGTGCCTCATCCGCTGAGATTTAATTAACACTGAGAATCACGATGCGTACTGTGAATTTTGTTCTTCACTGAAGGTTTTTCATTAGCATCTGACACTCATTAATGAAGACATGTTTCAAATGTTCCACATATTGCTCCTTTTTACAGCTGAACAAAGACACGTTGATTTACAATGTAATGACAGCAATTTTGTGGCCCAAAAAAATCATATATATCATGTACTTCATGGAGAATGGCAGACCAAGTGTAGTAACACAGAACTTGGTCTGCTTTGCAGGCAAATTACTGTTGAAATCAGCTGAAAACACTGAAGCAGACGACATTTGACCAGACATCCATTTTGACTGGTTTAAGGGGGGGAAAGGGTTAAAGTTAAGAGAATTTGCAATAGTTGACTTAAAGATTAGCTGTCGAGGTACATTGTACAATAAAGGTAAGCTCCCTTTGGGAGGAAGCTGATTGAAGTCACTAGTATACACTGGTGGTGGTGAGACATCATCCTTTACTGATTGAAGTCACTAGTATACACTGGTGGTGGTGAGACATCATCCTTTACTGATTGAAGTCACTAGTATACACTGGTGGTGGTGAGACATCATCCTTTACTGATTGAAGTCACTAGTATACACTGGTGGTGAGACATCATCCTTTACATCTAGTCTTTGTGGCAATATCATATAAGGTTTACAACATTAAATCAGAAATCTTTAGTTTCAGAGGTAAGACTGTTGTTTGATAGCCTCAAATCCAAGACTAAAGGCGTGTGTGTGTAAATATTCTGCATGATCTCTCAGAAGGTTCACGATGTCTATAATCAGGGTATTGTTATGATTTTTTGTCGCTCCATGCTGGAACCATGCCATATCATAGCCTTCAACTTTTTTTTTTTTTAAAGAGGAAAACATTTGATTACTTAGTGATATTATGTGATGGAATATGGAAAATAAACAGTATCTTGGCTTTGGACATTGATTTTTAAGCACTTCATCACAGCTGCATATGGAAGCGCTGTTGCACAACTCTGTATGCACATGGCTCAGATTGTCATGGCAACAATAACAACACAATGAAGGTCAAGATGGTCGTTGTTTGGAGAATGGCTTGTTGTCATGGCAACAGGTGTTACACAGTCGAGTTTTGAGTGTTCAGTATTTTTGAGAATTGCATGTAAATTTAATTTAAGAGTTAACCTTATATAATAGTAAAGCGTGCCTTCCTGGACAACTAAGGACAACAAATTATGGCAAAGTCCATAGGGAACCATGAAGTACTCAGAAAAATATCTCATGGTTCCCTGTGGACAACCCACGCTATGCAGTCCTGACATTGTTGATGTAACATGCACAAGGTACAATGAGATATTTTTGCCAGCAGCTTAACTCTTTTGGGACGAATCATAACAAGAAGTCACACCCTCCTGGACAGTCACAATGGTTCCAGATTCAAATTCCTGGTAAGGAAAAATACCTCTCATGTGAATGCTGGCGCACCTACATTTTCAGAGGTTGCGAAAAATATCCGGGTCAACAGCTGTGCTGTGGACTTGATGTACACAAAGAAGTAAACCAAAGAAAGCTGTTGACTCAGTCATTAACATGATTAATGGAGTACGGTAACAGTTAAGTATTTTTCCAGACTGACAGGGACAGAATGAGGTGTGGTGCTGGATGTTGCCTCCAGAATTTACTGTAAATGTACTTAGTTTCAAGTGTATAGATTTTCACAGCTGTTGCATTACAGGCATTTAACTGAAGTTTTAATTATTTCATTTTAGACATAGGTGTAGTCCCCATTAAATCTATGTTAAAATACTACCTGGTCATGTTTTTATTTCTGTGATTTTTGCCCCGTTAGTGAAACATACCAAAATAAAAATACAGCAAAATTACGGGAACATACAGTAGGTGGGAACAGCTCAATTGTTGGTCCATTTGTTTTCAAATGTTTCCATGTAGAAGTTTAGTCTCATGAAATATGGCAGTGAAAGTTGATAAGTATTCAGTTACATATGTTCGTTGAAGGCTACAGAAACTATATATTACAGGGTAAGTTTTTTTCTTGTTTTTTGTAATATTCTGTAACCAGAATGATTTCTAACTCATGCTGGTGAAGTGGTCTGCACTCAATCTTATCATAGCTTTTTATTTATTTCATTTTTTTCGAACAAGTTATACAATTATATATGTACAGTATGTATGTGTATACATATATATATATATAGTGTATGACATTGAAATAGACAACTGGTCTTATTATGGAGAGGTCTTGACAGGAAGGTTCCACTATGTATGTCAAGTTGTTCACACATAATGGTACTTCATGGCAGTGTGTCTGAGGCCATAGCAGAGATTGTCATAGTGAAAATTGTAAGCCTCATGATGTGTCTTACTTCTGTATTGTAAGTATCACAGTTTAATGTCAGAAACACACGCACAATGTGCTCTCAGAGTTTCAACTCTCCCAATTTTTATTTGTGTGTGCGTGTGTGTGTAAATTAGCATCTGTTGCTAAGGTCAAGGTCCTTAATACGAGCAAGTAAAAGAGCTTATGCCAAGGTGTTGTCATTTTAAATACAGATTAACCTGTTATGCCCCATCTGTGATCAATATAACCTTCTCCTAAAGCGGTTTAACTCTTTCAGTGCTAGAGCGGTTTAACTCTTTCAGTGCTAAAGCGGTTTAACTCTTTCAGTGCCTGCTGCAACTAAAGTCGAACTAAAAACGAACTGCTCTGAATTATGAAAAGGGTGCTCGATTCGTGTTCCTCATAAAAAGACCTTGCTTTCAAGTACCAGCATGCCTGAAGTTGCAAAGAATATAATAGTCCAGGTCAACAGCTTTCCTTCATGCACTTTGGGTGCATTGTGTGAAAAGCATGCCAAAGAAAGCTGTTGACTCAGTCCAAAATTTGGGGCTTATAGAGTGAAGTAAATCACGCTCCTGTCAACATCATGTTAACAAAAATAGGGAGATGTTTGGATTAAACATATTTTATTATATTCCAACTGTACATTAACGCATATCACAATGTACTCAGTTGGGAACAGGTGAGATGTTTTGCTCCTGTGGAGAGAGATTCTATTTTAAAAAGAAGATATGAGTAGGTTTTTAAAGTGGCTGAATCTCCACAATAGGCCATATTTTCAGTGACAAGCCCAGAAAGTAGAACAAGACAAGCTTTTCTGTATTGTTTGAATGAATGAATGTTTATTTCTCAAAACCCCTGTGGGGTACATGAGTGCAAGTCAGGACATATAGTATACATACACGTATTGTATACAACAGGAAACAATACACAATTTGATGCACTGCATAATACACAAGGAATGAGTGTTGAGGTTCTACACATTAATGCTCCATGTGCAGGAGGCAGATAAACTTCCCATTCACTTCATCTCCAGGGTAATCAATTTTGTTAATGTGCCGAGTTTGAATAGAATTTTTCTAATGCCTGACCCAAGCAAATCTGCAAACTTAATAGTATTAGGATGCACACAATAGTACTTTGGGATGAGAGCCAGGGGAGATTATTTAAAGTATACAATCAAAAATATAAAGAAATTCATCTCCGAGTGCTTTGAGGTTACACTTATTACATATTCGCTCTGGTCTAGGTACATTCTCATATCTCTGCTTTTCTATGAATAAGTGGTGATTTGACAATTAGAAGCGTGTAAGGTGAATTTGATATTGCTGCAGGATACTCAGTCTCTTCCTGCCCTTATTAACACTAAGTCTTCAATTTTTCTGGGAACACTGTGGGAAAGGTTTTCCTGGAAGCAGCCCTGTATAAGGTCTTTGTGACAGGTCAGTAAATTATAGAATCTGACACAGATTAGAATTTGATATGGCACAGATCAGTGTGAGATTGTCAATTTAGAGATGAATATATACCCAAATGACCAGGTTTCCAGGAGCAGTGAAAGCCTCTTGGGAAAGAAAGAATTTGACGATTAATCCTTTCCTGCTAAAGTTGCCCAAACATGCCAGAACATAAATTGTCATCTGCTTTTAATGTTTTTGGTTAAATTTCTCATTAATAGAAACATGTTTGGTAAGAACTGCAGATGAAACTTACGGATCGTGAGCTAGCACGCCCCAGGTCAACAGCTTTCCTTGGTGTGGGTTGGGTGCATTGCTTTCAACCACTGCCACAGAAAGCTCTGGGTAAGAAAAATTGTTTAGAAATCACTTGTCTGTAGGACAAGTGTCACAAAATTCTCACTTGTCCTACCACCTCATAATATCACTTATCCTGAACAGTTTCCATTTAAAAAAGCATGCTTTAATGGCAATCTTTGTCACATAATGAGTTAATGTATCTGGTATACCAACAAAATTTGAAATTTAACAGATTATGAATTTTGCCAATAGAAAGTACTTATCCATGGGACAAGTGAAATTTGAAAGTCACTTGTCCTCAAAAGGATTTCACTTGTCCTTGACAACGGGATCAAACAAATTTTCACATCCTGCTTTAGCTGTTGATGTCATATCTTATTCTCAGCAGGTAAGGATCAAGGTATCAAAGTTACAATACACAGCCTAGCACGGTCAACTCCACAGGTACATGACTTTGTGACCTTTACCTCATTGTAACAAAAGATTATGTCATTGGAGTCATCCATAATCAGATTCGTATGTCAATAAAAAGATTGGGACTCGTCAGTGTTTCATTGTTGAATGAGCCTGCCAAGAATGTGTGCAGATCTGTAGCTTATCTCATAGCTCTTGGACTGGAACCTTTTTTGTTACATACTACAAAATGTGACATTTCTGTATGTAATTTCATTTACGCTGCAAAATTTTGTGTATATATATATATATATATACACATACATATATATATATACATATATGTGTTTGTATGTGTATGTATATATATGTATATGTATGTATATATATGTATGTATATATATATATATATATATATATATATATATACACATACATATATATATATACATATATGTGTTTGTATGTGTATGTATATATATGTATATGTATGTATATATATGTATGTATATATATATATATATATATATATATATATATATATATATATATATATATATATATATATATATATATATATATATATATATATATATATATATATATATATATGGGAACATGTTTAATGTGTTTAACTTTACAGATCTTCAAACACAGGAATATGCCATTGTCAGCTGAATGAATGCATCGTGTTGTCAGTGGAATTTGTAATTTAAAAAAAAAAAAAAAAAGGGAAAAGTCAGAGAAAATTCGAAAAAACTTCATAACCATAGACACTGACCTTGAAATGCAGTGAAAAAGTTGTAACTTTTTGTTTTTGTCATAAATGTAAATAGATGAGAAACTGGTATGGAATGAAGCAATGCTTTCCCTGTGAAACTTGTCTTGCAAAGCCTTCCCCAAAATTCTGATTGAAAATATTTCGAGAAAGGATACTCTATTGAAAGTGGATACTCTATTGAAAGTGGATACTCTATTGAAAGTGGATACTCTATCTCTTCTTTTGAGAGACCAACCCTAAGATAGGTCTAAAAGTGGTCACACAAAGCAGGTGGTCTTTCATTAGAAGTGAAAGTAACATGGAAAAGATAGACTTAAGGACCTGATGATAGTGGTTTTTAAAAGACAGGTGGTCTCAAAGGAATGGTCTGTCAATAGAGTATCCTTTTACTCGAAATATTTTCAATCAAAATTTTTGGGAAGGTTTACCAAGACAGTGTGCCAAGAGTCAACGGCTTTCCACAGTGTAGTCTTAGCACGAGGGTGTGCAGGGGAAATCTGTTGACCCTGTCCAATAATTTGATGTTTCAAGGGTCAAAGGGTATCCATAAGGTCAATACTGAAAGATCTTCTGGGTGACAACTTTGTGACCTTTCATGCTGTTATATAAATGCTGTAATCACCAGTAAAGTTTCAATTTTTGTTTTTTCAGGTGAGGAAGCTGCAGCTTCAGCAAGCCATGGAGAAGTCGCGCGTACTGCAGGAGGCGCTCCATGTACTGGCCACCGAACATCACGAGCTGGAACGATCGGTGGGCGGACACACATCCCCATCTGTGTTATATGAAACAGATAATGAAGATGATGAGTTCTTTGACTGTGATGATGAAGATGGTAAGTGGGAACTACGTTTTTTTTTTCTCTTGCCAAAATTGTATTTTTCCTGTACTTTTCAAAGAGAGGAGAAAAGTTGTTGAATTAGCATTTACATGTGCACACAAATGCTTTTGGTTTGCATCTAGAACTTTCATTAATCGTCTGGGTGGTAATCCTATAACCTGACAAATAAGTAAGCCTCACATGTTGGTTTGACAAGACCAAGTCGTAAGATTATACCCTCAGAGCGTTGTCAGACAGTATCTGGTCCCAAAATTGTGGAATCAGTTTTTTTGCACGAGAATATATTACATAAGTCATGTACAATAGGGTGCAGCATTCAGTCAAAATTGGGACATGGAATGATGCAAGTACTTAAATGATTGGATGTGTCAGATGGTTTTCGATTTTTTTTTTCTTCCGAGCACCAAGTACAAAGATTGACCATTTGGTGAGACTGGACGTCAACGAAGTTCACAAAACCACATCAGGGTCACTGGTTTATTGATATGAAGATCAACATCAATGATTCATGTGGTACAAAGTATCATTTCATACCTTGCATATTGATATTGTATCTTTTGAATAATTTTTAGAAATTATGGGACATTATATGTATTGAATATTTAATATTCTTTAATAAATTACATATCAATGGAATAATACAGTACATTTGGTTCCGTAAACCTGGATTAAGTGCTCAGCTCAACCATTATTCATCCTCCAAGCTATAAATGATACAGCGATGGTGGAAAACATGTTGAGATGAGAGCTTACAAATAAATAAATATATAAATCTTATGTGATAGTGACACAAAAGAATAAAATATGGCTTTGCCTAAGACATACCATAGGTATATACGAGTTGAAAATATAGCTACACTGCAAATATGCACCACAACTACATGTTAGATGTCTGCCTTTTGTCAGATGGGATGCAGCCAGGTGGAACAGACAAAAATTAGGGTTTTAGGGGTCAACTGCCAAGACTTAAATAAAGGTAGATTTGGGACCTTTCTGATTTATCGGGGGGCGGGGAATGGTTCTTTCAACGACGGGGTTTGGCACAAGGCGTGATTGGGATATTATCGGTGGTGCTACGACCTGAATATGAGTTGGTGGACAGCGGTGAATTTAGAACAGACGCATTCTGGCAGGAGGCCACATGCAGCCAGAAATGATATTATCTCTCGGTGGCAGGAAAGTGGCTATAAAAAGGGACACCAATGTGTTGTTGTAAATTTTGTCCATCCATTGATGTTAGTCCTTTGTCTCCTTCTGATGTGGTGAAACCTCATTTTAATTGCACCACCTGTTCCCCGTCAGATATCAAAGTGTCATAAATGAGTTGCCTGCTCAACGGACCAATCTGCCTGTGTTTTACGTTTGATCCATTTGGTCTGCCTTTGACACAGCACATGTAGACACAGGCAAATCTAGGTCAAGAAGTGACCTTTCTCCATACTATTTGTTAACCCTTTCCCCTTGAATTAAGAATTGAGTCAACAGCTTTCATTGGAGTGGGTTGGGCGCTATGCCAAGGAAAGATGTTGACCTGGGGCATGTTATCTTGATAGCCTCACCTACAATTCTCAGTCAAATTCTTGGGGTTTTTTTGCAACTGTTGAAATTAGTGGAAAACCTTGAAGCAGACGACATTTGACCGCCGGTTTTTAGGCAATTAAAGGGGGAAAGAGTTAAGTTACCCTGGTAACCGAATTGAACTCTGTCTTTTTATCACCTTGTACAAGTTTCATAAAAAGAAGACAAAAAGGGCTTTTAATAATAACAAATGGAGACAAAACTCTTTGTATTTCACCCAGAGCAGCGTTGTCCATACTGTTAAGTTTGAGCATGATACATTTCTATGTTTTAAGAGAGACAAATTTGTGTCTGATGACCTGTGACCTCAATAGAGGACAGAGCTCACTGAACATGCCAAGCTGGCTTGGTTACTAGCTGCGTAGCCTAACCCTTTCTGCCTTGAATTTGAATTTTGAATTTTGAATTTTCATTGTTGCCATATGCACATTGAATAAATTTACAAATTTGACAGATGTTGAGATAGAAACTCCTGAGAGCTTAATTATAAAAATCCCCTGGAAATAGACTGCACAATTTAAACATACAACAGATGGCAGACACTTGTATCACATGAATACAGTACACAGTAAATCATGTGCTGGACAAAATTGTTATTTAATGTGGAGAAAATTATGAAAAGAGTTAGGAAAAAAAGAAGGGCGGGGGAAGCGATATAATAAATTAGCTAGTTTCATGATGGATGATCTCTCAACTTCCTTTTAAGTTAGTATAATTAGGACATACTTTGCCTTGACAGGGGAATTTTCTTCCAAACAGTAGGACCACGGTATTTAATAGCAAATTTGCAGGTATTTGTACGGTACATGTACTTAGGTGTAAATAAATTATCTTTTTGTCTGGTAGAATAAGAGTGAATAAAATTTGAAAAATTACTGAAGACACTGGGCAAAATAGTATTGACATCGAAATTAAGACTACGCCAACAGCTTTCCTCGGCATGGGTTGTGCACTGAGGACCAAACTCTCACCAAGAAAAGCTGTTGATCTGGGTTTTGTTATCTTGGTATTAAGTCTCCTCTACCAGAGTTTCTGCCAGAGTGAAATTTTAGGGTACTCAAATTTTTCATATTCTTCAGTAAATATTCTAAAAATGAAGCCTTTATGGGGTATTTCAGGGTAATATATGCTAAAATTGTTCTTTTCTGCTAAAATCTTAGGGTAAGCAAACGTACCCTTGAGATTTTGTAGGGTATGCTATTTTACCCTTTTTACCCTCGGGCAGAAACCCTTTCTACAGTTCTGATTCCAGTTTTTTGTCATTGTATCAGATAAGATCAAGTCAAGGCCTGTGGCAAACAAAAAGTGAGAAAGTGGTGGACCAAAAAAAAAAAATGTTTTTCATTGTAGTTTGAATTATTTAAAAAAAAAAACAAACAAACAAAAACATTGAAGCAGACGACACTTGACACCCAGCAGGTTTTGGCCAGTTTAAGGGGAAAGGATTAATGGCCCTTCATGCACTGAAGCATGATGCCCTAGACTGGCTGATGCAAGGTGTCAAGTGCTCAACAAGGGAGATACATTGAAGAAGATGCTGTGGTAGAAATCCCCGTGCTTCCTCATTATAACATTGAGTGGACCACATTTTTACAGCAAAACACTGCATGACAGGGATGCACTTAACCCGTAAAGTGCTAATCACAGCTATAGTCGTTTTCTTATTACCATAAAACATGTAAAGGTTAAAATGTTCAAAATCCTCATGAAGATACCTTTCATTCAAATACCAGCAAGCCTAGTCTAGAGCAAAAAGTAGTCTTAGTCAACAGCTTTCTTCGTTACACTTTGCACACAATGTGCGCTGAGGAGTCTCAGCTGTTGACTCGGTCTTAAATCAACGCTTTAAGGGTTAACACAGAAGTAGTAAGAAAAGTACTTCAATGAGACCCGATGGTCCCACTAGAATCCACCTTGTAATTAGTGGTCTTATGAAGGGGGAGCACTGTAATGGTATTGGAGGAGAACTGTAGAAGTTAAACCACTGCCAACCAAACATGAGGTGTGGGAGGTACAGACTTGTTGTCGTGTGACCTTTTGACCTGAAGCAACCAATCACGTTTCTAATCAGTTGTGCTAATAATTAAGAGCCTAAAGTATGTACAAGATGCACCTGTGAACTCTTAACCGTGACAAGTTGTGTACATGATGGACTGACCAAGCCCCAGCAACTGAACCCAGGCTTACCAGATTTCAGGCTTCATTAAGTCTGCTTTGAGTTTGTTTTTTACGGTCACTGGTGGCGGGGTTTGTCATTGTTGGGAATAAAAGTGAAATGACAAGGTCACAGAGGTTACAGGCTGCACTTATATACACTTTACACGATACAATCTCACTTGGAATCAACAAAGCAACAATCAAACAATCAGCCTTACGTGAGTCACATTTACAACATTCAAATGGAAATGCCCCAGTGCAATATAGCGTGACCCTCTTCCCTCCCCCCCCCAACTCCCCCATAACTCACAAGGACCATGACGGATTTGAGTGGGTAGAGTGTGACAAAATGGGCAAAACTTGGGTATTTTGTAGCATTCTTTTCGATGAACAAAGTAACATTAGAATGTACTTTCAGGAATGGATGTGCAGTGTTGATTGAATAAAATTCTAACAACTATACTACTAAATCTATTTTGAATTGGATATGCTGAATCTGAACAGTGCCTAGTTTGGGCCAAATGATATTTACCGAGTACCAAGTGCCTGGTTTTGGTCGCAGAATAGAAGCTCCAATGAGATCGTGCTGTCTGCGTAGCTCTTTTTCATTCAAGATTAACTTTGAACATTTTTGATTCGTATTTAATTTAACCCTTCTCATTCAGATGTCCTGAAAACGCCTGGATGTAAAGTATTGTCTGCTCATACTTAACTTTTTCAGAGCCACATGTTGGACTGAGTGGACAGCTGTTCTGGACACGCTTTGAGTGCATACCTTAAGTTACATAGAGTATAATAGTCCAGGTCAATAGCTTTCCTCAGTGTACGTTGGGCGCAATTATATTCTATGCAATTTCAGGCATCCTGGTATTTGAAAGAACGGTCTTTTTACAAGGAACATGAATCTAGCATTCTTAATATTATTCACAGCAGTTTGTCTTAAGTAGTTTGACTTTAGCCACAGTTGGCACTGAAAGAGTTCAATTTCGCATAAATAGAAAACACTTTTACTGACAATTTTAGATAAAACCTGTCAGGATGACACGTCCCAGGTCAATAGTTTTCTCTGTATGGGTCGGGTATCTTGCACTTAGTCCATGCAAAGGAAAGCTACTGCCTCAAGTCTTATTAAGACCCGCAAAGGGTTACAATTTCAGTTATGATCATCAGAATGTTACTGGAGGCAGTTTTCAGGAAAACTTCATTTACATATTTACACGCACTACACTGCTATTCCTGTAATACCAGTCATGCCAACATGTACTCACGGAGATCATTATGTAATTTGAACATTATCGTAATTTGTACTCAATGTGTATTTTAAAATGTCACGTTGTCTTTGTTCTGAGTCTTATGTCAAGTTATCAGTTTCTGTGATTTGTGTACTATATATAATAATGTCTACCGGGACATACTGTCATCAACTTAAGAATCCACTTTCTGGGACGCATGCATATTCCACCAGAGCTGTCCAGAACTGAGACGCTCTGGTTTGGAGACAGCAAATTGTTGGATCCATCTGCTTTGCACAACTGAACCAAACAGCCTCCACTTTTTACAATGGTACTTGCTCTAAAGACCACCTCTCGTGAGAGACCACATTAGTTTTAAAACCACCCTTTCAAGACATTGGCCTTTTATTTCTTTGTTAACTTACCTGCAATGAAAGACCACCTGTCATATGTGACCACTTTTGTCTGGCATTAGGGCTGGTCTTAAATTGCAGGTACCACTGTATAAATGTATTTACCTCCCATTGTAACATGCCACATTTTCCAGCTCTCTTTCTGCCCGCCCTCTATCATGACACCATGCAGCATCGCTACACTAGTCAAGGTTTGCACGTGAACACACCGTAAACCTTCAATTGATAGGCTTTCAGCTGATTCCAGACATTTAGAATATAGCAGGTGTGATCATCTCCTCATAACATTGATCTGAAGATCGTCATCTCAGTCGTATTTAGTCTGGGTTGGGGACACCCTCACTTGACCTGTGCCGGGGTGCGTCAGATAAAGACATCATAACAAATGAATACAAGTCATATGAACACGTTGTCATCAGGGTTAGAGGGCAGATCAGTTTGAAAGCATAAGTGTTAAGCGTAAAAGTTGCCTTGGATAATGTTCATTGGCAACATTACCACAGTTTGTAAGCAACACGTTCTCACCTTGTTTTCAGTGACTTTCTGATGAGCTCACAACTGAAAGAAACTGATCAGAATTGTCCTCATTCCTTGTTTTGTTCATTCTAACTGTTTTGTTTGCCCCAGATGATAGAATCGTTCTCCTTGATTGCAACCCTATCTCTGTCATATTTATAAAATTGAATGCTGTTGTATTTGTAGAATTTAATGCCTCAGGACAATTTGGGTCATTCAGGGACCACATCAAGACCAGTGAAGGTGGAGATGCAACTGATGTGCTGAGTTCCTCACCAAACACCACCCAAACAATAGCAAATGGAAATCTAGACAGTGGAGAAAAATCATGCTGGGGCGGCAGGTCAGTAAAGGGAAGAGCATTGTGTAATATAAAACATATTGCCCAGGTCCTTGGCTGCTGAGATGTGTCTGTGACGCCAATGTTTTCTTTGACACTTGTATTTTTCATGTTCTATGCGTATCAGTGTTCTTTGTCCTCACTCCGTCAATGTTATGCACCAGGTTTTTGATGAACAATTCAAGGTTGATTTGGCTTTGTGTTGAGGTAAAAGTAAGTAGGAATTAACAAGCTCAAATGAAGCTATTTTGTTATCTACATAAGAATTTTGTTTAAGACAATTGAAACGTCAACAATGACACCCCCCCCAATAAAAAAATAGAAACCCCTCTGGAAACTGTGTCTGAGTAAACAGTTCCCCTCTCCTAAAAGTAAAGATTTTCACAGTTTAATATGTAACAAAGGAAAAAAATAGATAGACTCCAACCACAGAAGAATAGTGGGGGGGGGGGGGCAGAGATTCTCCCTGTCAGCAGATGTATTAAGAGGGAAGATTTGAGGTAGAGCAGCCTGGCAAGGGGCTCTGAGATGGAGTGGGACCCCTTCCCAGATAAGAAACTTTCATGAAAATGAGGTTGAAATAGTGCTTTCTGGTGCATATTTGGACTTAATTGTCTAGTTCCAAGGCCAATATGGATAGCGATTGACAGTAATTTTGAGAAAACATGTCAGATCAATTTTTGGACACCTTATTATTGATTGAGAGGGAGAAAAGGAATGCCAAATGGGAGAGCGGGAAGATTTTGAAAAATACTTAAAAAGCAAGAAATCTTCCACTCAAAATGGGTGATTTGGAGTCTCTCAAAACAAGAATATAAGCAATGAGTTTCATTTCTTAAATGATTACAGTTTTATACTTTACACAAAAAAATATGTCTCCAGCATGTAACAGGGTTTCTGGAGCCACTCCTTTGATCTTTTGACAAGTTAACTATCGCTTTTGTCTCCAGCTGTGCCTGCATGGCACCATAGATATCAAATAAATAACTGCCACTATTTCCCATCGTCTACCGAGAGTCATTCTATGATAGGTCACAATAATTCATGCTTCATTAACTCATTCCATACCAGTCCCTAATTTTTCCGTATGTTTACTTAGATTTAAGACGACAATTGCATATTTAAATTCTTCATGAAAAGAGCTTTCGTTCAAGTACCAACATGCCTATAGTCTTAAGTCAGTGGTTCTGGCACTGCCTGGCAAGTCATGCTGCAGCTGCCGCAAGGGCAGCAGCAGCATGACTTGTCAGGTAGTGCCAGAACTACTGACCAAGGCCTGTGACCATAGAATGGAATGAGTTCAGGTTTTGACCAGTCCTTTCCCAAAGAGCCAGCCTGTGCATCAGGGCTATGGTGGTGTCAGGTGTCTGTGACCGGCCGTCACAATTGTGTGCATGAACTGGTAGGTGCTGACATCTTGTGGTGAAGGTTGGAATTAAAATGTAGAGTAACCGGCAAGTTGCAGGCGGCGTGAGACTGCGTCGGTGTGACCAGGACCTCAATAGATTCTAGCTGAAATATATGCTGAAAATAGATTATCAAAAAAACTTAAAGCTTTTGATGTGTAGATAAAGCAACCATTAGGTAACATTGTGATAAAAATTAGGGAACCAGAAGTGAGACAATGAATGAATAAGCTTGACCTGGGTGGGGTGGGGAGGATCCCAGGAGGGACGAAATGTTCAGATATTTTCCTGGTGGGAACCACCAGGGATATAAGTTGTTCCCCTCTGAGGCTGGGGTCATAGGTCACAAACGAGTGAAGCACAGGTGGTAATTTTGATGGATGACTGCATCATTTCATTTCCTGTTGACTTGTGTCAGGCGTATCTTGTCAATGAATTGTTGGTCACATCTGGTTTTGTACATTTATGTGTCGTACATTCATTGTTCTTGTTTGGACTACTGACAAAAAAATATTACTACTAGTTAAGCCTTCTCATTCTGCAGTAGGGGAGTCAACTGAAATTGTATTTTGTGGCTTAACAAGATGTGTACATTATTCTTGATCAACACATGTTCACAATCTATTATGCGAGTGTGTCTTGGCTTTCTATACATGTCCCATCATGCACTTATGAACTCTCACTCCCTTGATTCAAACCTTATTGACAGCAGCGTAGAGGATGAAGCATAGCTGTTTGTGTAGAAGTCGAGGTAAACATATATCTACTACTAGGTCTACATATTTAAAGAGGATCTTCCAATATGTTTGTATTACAGTTATGTGATGAATATTCGTACATGGCTACACTGCAGTAACGTATTCCATGTGTGCAGTATGATGAAATTGTCAGTTAACACTTTCAGTACCACATTTTGGACTGAGTCAACAGCAGTTCTGGGCACACTTTGGGCACAGTGCCTCAAAAGCGTACTGAGGAAAGCTGTTGACTCGGGCTGCTGTATTGTATGTAGCCACTGACATGCTGGGGCTTGAATAAAAGGTCCTTTTACAAGGAACATGAATATAGCACCCTTGTTGTAATGCAGAGCCGTGTGATTGAAGCAGTTCAACTTTAGACACAGTTAGCATTGAAGGAGTGAAAAGATAAAGGAACATACACTGTGTTGTTACTGGTCATTGGTGGTCGACCAGCACACAGCACCATAGCACCAGCATCTGCTATTTGACAAACACAAGGTGCAGTTGTATATGTAACAGCACCTGCTAGTCAACGAAAACACAGTACAGCAGGACTAGTGTTTGCTATTAAACAAAGACACAGTGTACAGGCACCAGTCCCTGCTATTTGGCAAACGCTCAGTGCAGTTGCACCAATGCCTGCAAGCCAGCAAAATACCCAGTGCAGTTATACCACCATCTGCTGTGCTACAAACACATAGTGCTAGTACCTGCTATTCAACAAACCCACTGCATGGTGGTGCCAATACCTGCTATTCAACAAACCCACTGCATGGTGGTGCCAGTACCTGCTTTTCAACAAACCCACTGCATGGTGGTGCCAATACCTGCTATTCAACAAACCCACTGCATGGTGGTGCCAGTACCTGCTATTCAACAGACCCGCTGCATAATAGTGGCAGTACCTGTTATTCAACAGACCTACTGTATAATAGTGGCAGTACCTGTTATTCAACAGACCCACTGTATAATAGTGCCAGTACCTGTTATTCAACAGACCCACTGTATAATAGTGCCAGTACCTGCCATTCAACAAACAGTGCAGTACTACCAGTGCTTGCTATTGCATGTCCATTTTACACACATGGACAGGGGTTAATACATGTACTGCAGATAAACAAGGGTTAATGCATGTAGCATATATGGACAAGGATTAATACATTTAACACAGATGGACAAGGGTTAATACATGTACTGGACATGGGTTAACACAATTGTCACGCACATGGACATGGTTAATACATGTAACATGGCCATGGGTTATTACATGTACCACATATGGACATGGGTTAATTCATTCCATACCAGTCCCTGATTTTTCCGTATGTTTACCTATATTTAAGACGACAATTGCATATTTAAATTCTTCATGAAAAGAGCTTTCGTTCAAGTACCAACATGGGTTAATACGAAGAGCGTGTACGGACAAGGGTTAATACATGTACCACACATGGACATGGCATGGCCGGACCACATGTGGCGGGTTGTTGCGTCAGTGGCAGGCAGGTAGACCAGCCTGCCAGACCAGCCTGCCTACTGCCTCACCTCCTGTATGTGTGCTGTGTTGTGGTAGTATCACCCAGCAATCTATATTGATTAGCAGAGAGGGACTTGACCACTTAGGAGTGTTTGCAGGCTACAGCCTGATCCTGGATAGTACGGTCCGTTCACACCAGGATGAACAGTGTCAGCGTGGTCTTGGCCTGTGCAAACATACCCTGGGGTGAAGATGGAGGAAATTAAGATGCCGGTCCCAGAGTAACAACACTTGTAAAGATAACAGCAGTCAAGAGGGGGTGTGTGTGTGGTAGCTATCTCTCTCTCTCTCTCTCCCTCTCTCTGGCCTGTGCTGTAGCATGGCTACCACAGGCAATGGAATGGATACTAAAGCAACAGTTCCACGCAAGGCAACAAGTTTAAATCCCTACAAATACAGGTAGGCAATTGTTTAACACGTTGAGCATTTTTCAGGATCCATATGCCAGGTTATATGTGTACATACATGCATTTGTATATGCATATGAAATGCCCGTAACTCAGTTCATGTGTATAGCTGAGAGCTTCCACAGAATAGAGCTAGGGAACATCATAGGACAGGCATCAATTTAGGTACATAATCCACTATTTCATAATAGGCTCTAAAGGGAAATCAAGGTCTGTAATCATGAGGAGAGCTTGATCTGCTTATAATAAATATATGAGGCTCCCACCGTGAACAAAACACTGACTTTTCCTCTGTAGTTCTGGCACACTACAGTTAAAATGATGGAAGTGGTTTTTTTTTGGTCCTGTAGAGACCACATTGTACACCAGAGGCTTGAGTGTATGTACAGAGCTCTTAGGTTTATCTCTGAGTTGGGTGTTTTACCCTTCATCAGGTGTATATGTACAAAGGTGTTTGATTTGCCTCAGAGTTGGTTGTTTTAGCTTATGTCAGGTATATATGTACAATGGTGTTAGATTTGTCTCAGAGTTTGCTATATTGCCTGTATGTCAGGTGTATATGTACATGTACAGAGCTATTAGATTAGTCACAGAGTTGGCTATATTGCTTTTATGTCTCAAAATTGGCTATACAGTGGTCCCCCTCTCATAAGACCACCCCAAATGCAGTTAAAAAGTTGCCTTATAGGAGGGGTGGCCTCTCTTGAGCAGGAGAATATAATGGAAATACCATACTTTCTGCACAAGAATGGTGGCCTTTTAAGAGGGGTGGCCTCTGGTGAGAGGGGCCTTATAAGAGGGGGACCACTGTATTGTCTATATGTCAGGTATATACTTCCCAAGTGAAGTGAGGGCCAGATAGAATCTTTTGGTCCCTCAGGGTCATAGATGGCCTGATAGATGATTAACCATATGATAACTACTACACACATGCACGCACGCATGCACACACACACAACTGAAAGTGTGTCACCTTATACAATGGAAGATGTGTCTATATACATGATATATGTATGTGTATATATATATATATATATATATATATATATATATATATATATATATATATATATATATATATATATATATATATATATATACATATATATATACAGTGGTACCTCTTTTGAGAGACCCCTCCAATGAGAGACCAGCTGTCTTGAAAGACAACTTTTATGAGAGCCCAAAGGGTGGTCTCCCAAGAGAGGTACTACTGAATATATATATTAATATGTAGGGCAAACGTCTAGGATGCTACAAAACAGGCTCCGGGAACATTTTTATTATATCAACAAAAGAGATCTACAACAACACCTGGGCAGACATTTCGCCAAACAGGACCATGGGGTTCTTGATCTCAGTATCCAAATACTGGAATATATCCCCCTGCCTCCTAAGTTAAAGAAAACAGAAGCATATAGGCTGAAAAGGGAATATTACTGGATCCACCAGCTTTGTACAATGGAACCGTTCGGTCTCAATGTTATGGGAAAGTGAGCATACTTGCTCTGTCTTATGCTAAATTTTTACAGGTTCTATGCTCACTTTCCTATGACACAAAATACAGAATATGCTGAAGGTAGGAACAGTTCTGTCTTTGATTAACAGCTGCAAACTAACAAATGGGACACACCAGTGATGCCCCATCTCTATTTTTATTTATTTTTATGACATAATCTTTTAAGTCTACAATTTCACATTTCTGACAATATTGCAATCAATCAAATTGGTTGAGATAAGACAACACAATGTTGTGTTTCCCTCTCCCCTTACTCAAAATTCTATTCCATCTTTATTCCACAAATAAAGCAAAAGAATACAAGGGACTAGATAAGACAACACAATGTTGGGCTTGCTTTCTGCCTAGTCTGAGCACTTTATCTCTCAACTTTATTTCTAAATAAAGTAAGAAAGAATAAACTATTAGAAGCCCCTAGGGCTTCTAAACACGTATTCCCCCTCCCCAGGGAGTAGGATCTATCTAGTCACACACGTGCGACCAGCACGTGCCTACAGTACTTGTCGCCATGCACAAGTGACTGGTTAAAAACATGGCGTCATCACCATGACCCACTCATGACGTTGACTGTTTACACCGTACTATATAAGACGTAACACAAACTGTTTACGTCTTGAGATGTACGGCGTCGCAGCCGTTATCCTCAGTCCCTGAAGAGCCACCGTACTGGCGAAACCGGTCGGACTACTCACAGCGGGCATTACAGGGAGTTCTGCCCTCGTCAAGTCTTTTTCCATATATATATATATATATATATATATATATATATATTGACACCTCTTCTGTAGTGTAAGCTTACACAATAGAAGATGTGTCACTGTATACATAGGTGACACTTTCGTTCATGCAGTTTCATAAAATTAAGTTAATATTTATTGCAAGGCAGCGTGACTTGCCATGTCACATGAAAATTTATCAAGAAAGCTAGTAACCATCTTAATACAAAGTAAGGTAAACTTAATTGATCAAGATTACCCATACCTATATCAGATTACCAGGTGAATTAAAATGTTGAGCTGTTTGAGACCTTTCAGAGGTACCCATTCAGGAGGTGTTGATGGCGAACTCGTATCCACTTATGGTAGGCACTTTACATAATAAATTTGGCTTATTGATTGTCCGGTCTCTTGGTGACCACATAGCACATTCAAATAGTCACTCAGTGTCAGCATATGCATTCAGATGATAAACTGTGATGGATATGTATAATTTATGACATACAAATCACCTTTCATGTCCAAACAAAGGCTGTACAGTGTCGAGGTTACATAAAGCTATGCAGTGTTGGTAAGCACCAAAGCATGTCCAGTGTATAAAACACGAACATACTCCCACTCAAAGCTCAAAGTCCCCCCCCCCCCCCTTCAAAGTACCATTAGCTGAAACATTATTCAGGTTTTGCTGCATGAAGGTTGAGTGGCAGAGTAAACACAAGTACATGTCCTTCTGTAGCTAGTTTTCCTCTTTAGAGCCAGAGCACTTGAGAAAAATTGCGGATTCAACTCGATTCCAGCTGGGACAGGGTTGTCTGTCCATCTGTCTGTCCTTTGGTCTCTCTGGCCCTTACCGTCTCTTTTCATAGGGTTAAAATTGTATGTGGAGTTTTGCAATCATCATAGGTTTAAAATGTTTGTAATGGAGTGTGCGTCAAGATGTGTGGCTGACCCATCCTCTGTCGTGTGTGTGTTTTTTTTTAATATACAAAATTTTTCTTTACATAAATTAGCAATCTCAGTGAAGCAATGCACAAATTTGGTAAACAGCTGTTGACCGCCAGTGACGCCATGCGTCTACCTGCACACAGGATGATGTGACTGGCTTCATCATACCTGTGTGCTGGTGTGGGTGTGGGTGCTGGCCTGGCTTGGTCAGTGCTATAACTAAGGCCTGGCCAGAGTACAACTAAGTCAATGGCTTGTATTGAGTACAATGCACCCAGTCCATGCTAAAGAAAGCTGTTGACCTGTGCCCTGCTATGATACTAGGTCTTATCTACAATTCTTACCGAATTATTATTGTTTTCTGTCGATGAGAAATTGAAGCAAAAAAGGTTAAGGTACTTGACAATTTATGTCGGGGTACTTGTTGGCAATTTGAATGGGAAGTGGTCAAGCGCTGCCTGACAGATCGTGCTTTAGTTGTGTTCGTAAACCACGCAGTGAACATATTAATATTTCAACTAAAGAATGAAAGCTGTCGGGGAGAGGAGTTGGACATGCAAATCTCATTTCATTGTAGGCAATTATGTAAGAAAAGAGGTCATTGGGTTATCATGGAGTGCCCTAGGTTGGCTATTATGGGATGACCTAGGTAAGGCTATTATGGGGTGGGTGCCCTAGGTTGGCTATTATGGGATGACCTAGGTAAGGCTATTATGGGGTGGGTGCCCTAGGTTGGCTATTATGAGATGACCTAGGTTTAGCCTTCATTGGATTCCCCAGCTACTGCTTTTGTAGGATGACCTAGGTTATTCTATTATGGGATGTGCTAGTTATGCTATTGTGAAATGACCTAGATTAGGTTATTATGGGGTGCCCTGGGTATGGCTATTGTGGGATGACCTAGGTTGGGCTATTTAACACCTGTAAATCTAACAAATATGATTGGTCATGAATTTATGAGTAAACATGATAAAAAATGTCCTTTATTCAGTGTCTCCAAGTGCATGGTGCATGTTTTTGCATCCATTGCACCAAAAAGTGTAGTTTGTCTATCATGGTGAACTGATCACACTCATA
This sequence comes from Hermodice carunculata, assembly GCA_964020975.1. Classification (NCBI taxonomy): domain Eukaryota; kingdom Metazoa; phylum Annelida; class Polychaeta; order Eunicida; family Amphinomidae; genus Hermodice; species Hermodice carunculata. The sequence goes on from OZ026623.1 coordinate 33,437,740, forward strand.
TAAAGGAATTCCATAAACAGCATGTGACATCTGCCTCTGTAAATATAAAGCTGAGATGAACAACAGGAATTTATAGGACTTGTTTCAGTGCCAGCTTCTAAGTGCAAATTAACCCCTCCCCCCCCAAAAAAAAGGGAAAAAGTATGTGTATGCTAAAGAGGTCGTGAAGGGGTCCAGTGTGGGTTCACAGTTTTTGAGGTTCCCTGCTAAAATAGAAGTAAGCGAAAATGAATATTCAACAAAATTCAGGATAATAACTGTATCATCTTGCCAAACTGGAAGCAAGTTTTTCAGAGAAAAACATCATGCATCCCCAGAGCAGGTACCTTTCACTACAGGCCACCCCTCTAAGAGGGCCACCATTCTTTTCTTCAGAAAGTTTTACCTTAACCTTTGACCTCATTGTCACGTCTGAGCAAATTTAAGGGAAGTCTCACGAGGGTAAATAATGAGTAAGTTTGATGGACAACAGTTATACCCGTCTGAAGATGTGGCACGGAAACCATTTTGTTTTGCAAGGCATTGTGACCTTGACATGAAGGTCATCTATGATCATATGAAAAAAAAAATCCCAAAATCTATGGAGTATCTGTACCAAAAATTTCAAATGAATCTGGCATATGGCTTTGAAGAAGTTAAATTGTTAACTACCTTTGCAGACCCCATTGACTTACTTGGTAATTAACAGGAATGTATGGAGTTTGACTTTTCAAGGTCAGTCAGGTTTGAAATAAGTCATACCAATTGAAAGCCCATAGATACTTTCCTGTTAACATTTAACATTACCAGGGGTAGAAATTAACTTTTTTTTTCAAGTTTCCCCTGGGCAAGCACAGCATTTTTACAAAGTTGCCCAAGCCCCCAGAAAGTTGCCCAGTTTCCCACCACATGAGAATTGCAGTTATCTTATCAAAAGACACTGATATTTAAAATGTTGCAATTATAAATGAACAAGAACTATGTTTGTCACCGCTATGTAAACGGTGTTTCCGCACGAGGAAGAGGATTCTAGGAACTGCATTTAATGTTGCCACTATTTTTGGAAATGACATGTTCTGCTGAAAATAGAAAGTTGCCTCATGGGAAACCAGCTAAGGAAATAAAGTTGCCCAGGCACCTAGACACCCGGTAATTTCAAACCCTGTTTACATTGAATCTAACTTTTTCGCAGAACAGGTACAGGAGAGAGCCTTGTGTGTTATCAGACCATAACACATGTGGCCTGCCCACATTCCTGTAAGCCATGCCCATCTTGGTTTCCGGATTTCAACACTTGAACATGCTGGATAAATCAGTTTGTGCTCGTTTGTCTTAATTCTGTGTACTAAATTGCTAAATTTTCTGTAATAGAGCAGAAAAAAGTGAGTGGAAAATGTAAATATAAGCAATGAGGGTTGCCCACAATGCCAGCTTCAATCACACGGATCATTATGCCATAACACACACAAAAGCGACCCTCAGTTCTTAAATGGTAAACTTGGGCTTACAATGCATTATTAAGAAGGTATAAGCCAATATATGAAAATTGCTGAGTCAGCAGAAAAATGCAACAAGGATGAGACCTTGACCTTTGACTAAGGGTTATATGGGAAAAATTTCCCATATTGATAGATTATCTGTACCAAGTTAGGAGGCAATAGGTCAACAGGGGACAGAAATATAAAGAAACTAAGATGTGTGGTGGTAGTGGGGATGGCGGAAGATGGACAGAACTCTATATGCATGGGGGGATGCATATAGTGTTTAGTCTATCTTCCACATATTTAAAGTTGAGCAGATTCATACAATTTCTCGTCCCAAAGCCACAAAAATTGCATAAAGGATTTTTTAGACAAGGAAAAAAAACACAAGACACACACACACACCAATGAATATGTTTGAGTGGCTCATGCAACTCTGATTTCCTGTTAAAATTAATTGAAGTACGTCCTGAGAGGTGTCACAGGAAAATTTTACCTCCTGTGAGTCATGGTGCAAAATTGCTGAGATAATGGGTTTATTTGGATTGCTCTTCACTGAAAATAGTCATAATACAGAATCCCTAGGTTTCCACTGTTTATGAAGTGTGACTGGTCGCTCAGGTGGTGTTGGTAGGTAATTTCACATCAATTTCCCAGCGAAAGCATATGCTGTAACATTATTGATTACTGAGAGTTAATTAGGCACACTGTTATGGCAGCCTTTTGTGTTTAGTCAGGTAAATGGCTGTTGAGTGTTTACATTGTTCGCAATGCTTCCCGTGTCAGACTTAAAGGCTGTAGGCCTCTGGCAAGATTCTGATGAAATTGGGTAACTTCAGTGTATGGTGGTTTGAGATAGGCACATTTTATGCTGCACTTGTAATGTTAGTTGAAGTCAGTTTCTGAGTGACAGACAGTGATAGACAGGAATGTATTAGTAAGATTGGGATGGATAGCTGTGGGAGCAGGACCAAACCAGGCAATGTAAACAACACAGGGAGGGGGGAGGGGGACAGTGGAGGACACAGTGCAATAACCTTGGGCTCACTTGTGTATCATGAAGCAAGAGCTGGTTCTGCCCACCACTGCACCCTTTCCCAGTCAAATTTCCCAGGAGAGCCCGGATTTAAATTGTGATCTGCTTTAGTGCTTTTACTTGAATTTCATATTAACTCTTCAAGTGCCAAATTTTGGACTGAGTCAGCAGCTTTTCTCGGGTGCAATGCGCCCAATGCGTGCCCAGAAAAGCTGTTGACCTGGGATACTTTCTCTGGAACTAGAAGCATGCTGGTACTTGAATGAAAGTTTTTTTTTTACGAGGAATATGAATCCGAGATCCTAATGGTAAATCAGACTAGTTTGACTATAGTAGATCGACTTTAAAAGTGATTGAAAAGTGTTAAACTTGCATTTTGTGGTCCGATTATTACATTGATCACGTCGTTGATGCCTTTTGATGAGGAAATTTGCAATTCTTTGGAAATTCATACAAATCAGCGTGTAAAATGTGATGGTTGATTGGATGTTGCAATCATTGAAATGATTCTATAATTGGATATTTCATCCAAGACAACTCTCTGAAACCTTGTTCTGATATATCAGCATATTCTTCCCGTTACAAAGTTTCGTAAATTACCTGGTGTTGTGAATGTTGCCTGGGTCTATTTTCACGAAGCATGGTGTCAGTGATTAGTTAACTTCTTGTCTGTGTGTGTTCTGGATACATAGCTTCCAGAGTATACAGAGGAAAACTCTTGGCTCAATCCTCAAAAGGTTAATGTTGACTCAGTCCCAAGAGGGTTAATCTTGAATCAGTCCCCGAAGAGTCAATCTTGACTCAGTCCTCAGTCCAAGTCTGCAATTGACTCGGGGCATGTGATCTTGACAGGTCTCATCTACAATTCTCTGTCAAATTGTTTTTCATCACTATTGAAATTAGCTGGAAACACTGAAGCAGACGACATTTGACCACAAGGCAGTTTTGGCCAGTTTAAGGGGAAAGGGTTAAGTGAGGGTCATCAAGTATGGCTTATTCATTGGTATAACTCGGTGTCCACCTGTACACGGGTCAGTATAATGTCAGCTTTGTGGCAGGTTGTAAAGTAGGAGGGTGGGGCTGTGGTGTTCAAGGGGTTAGGGTTGCGAAGGAGGGGTGCTAAGTAAAGGCTTACACAGTGACCTTGTTGATTTCTAAGGTGCCCCACAAAAAGACAAAGATGAACTGATTAGATTTTAAGGTCAGCATGACCTCTTCATGCAGTGATTGTCTTGCATCATGATACATCTGACCTGCAGCCACATCAGGCATATTATCTTTCCAAATCCAGGACAAGGTGTCCTGAGGCAAATGGTTTTGCAATTAACCAAGGTGTGACTGCATGGTGTGGCCATCAACCAAGGTGTGACTGCACGGTGTGGCCATCAACTAAGGTGTTACTACACTATGGCCATCAACCAAGGTGTGACTGCATGGTGTGGCCACAAAGTGTGACTGCAGCTGTCTTACATAGACTTACAGAATGAATGAAGTTGACTTTGAAATATGTGTGGAATATATGGCAGGTGGCATATCGTAACAAATTTGTTTCAAAATTAAGAAATTTATCTAATGAACAAATTGTTAATCATGTGAAGAGTGATTTCTCTATTTGTTGATTGAAGGACTGAAATCTCAGATATTTGATTTTATCCAAAAGGATACTGTGTACTTTCCCCATTGATGAATGAAAAGGCCCATGTGAGAGGAAGCCTGACGTACTCCAATATATGGCATCATTAGTCTACAAACAAAGGTGTTTCAGGGAAAGCTATTCACCTACATCCTTGTTTTTACCCATAGAGGATGCTTTGGCAGGTAAATTGCGTGTGATATTACTTTGTACTGAGTCAACTCTTTCCATACCAGTCCCTGATATTTCCGTATATTTACCTAGATTTAAGACGGCAATTGTATATTTAAATTCTTCATGAAAAGAGCTTTAGTTCAAGTACCAACATGCCGATAGTCTTAAGTCCTGTCACCGTGGTATGGAATGAGTTAAAATACCTATAACACCACTTCCAGTGGACAACCCATAGCAAAGAACATTCAACTACCCGCTAGTGTATATTTCTTCAGAAAAAGACTGGGCCAGGTAAACAGCTTTCTTTGGCTTGCTGTGGATACATGTAACTTGTGCCCAAAGTGTGCCAAAAAAATATCTTGACTCGGTCCCCAGCTTGTCAGTGAAAGGGCTAGGTGCTGGGTAATACTGAAGTAAGCTTGTCATTGGAATACAGTGGTCGTTGTCTTGAGAGACCACCCTTAGGGCAGGTCAAAATGTGGTCTCTCAAAACAGGTGGTCTTTCAGTAGAGGTATAATAACACGGAAAAGCACAGTGTTCTGAGAGAGCAGTCTTAAAAAGATATGCGGTCTCTCATTGGAGGGGTCTCTCAACACAGGTACAGTACCACTGTAGCACCAGTTACATGTATAAGCATGGTGCATGCACTGAATGCCAATCTCTATTCCATATTGCTTGTCTTTACATTGATGGATTGATTGATTCATTGATCAATTTTCTACTCCTACTACTACTACTACTACTACTACTACTACTACTACTACTACTACTACTACTACTACTACTACTACTACTACTACTACTACTACTCCTACTACTACATCATCATGGTCATGATCGTGATGTGACCAAAATTGTACCCACTGCAATTTTAATCTTGTTTTGGATTGGTTGATGGTAGATATGCTCTGGCACATATATATAGCAGTGGGCAAGGGCCACATGCTGTTTGGCAATTATGATTGTAATTATGCATGCTGATGGCTGGCACAGAGTGTGGTGACATAAGATTTCCTGCCCTATAGTTGCATTGATTAACTCATTCCACCCTAATGACACTTCCCCCCCCCCCCCCCCCCTAATATCTAAATGTCATCTGTTATTGTATTTTTCTTATTTAGGGATTATTTTGCAAAATTTTGGATGAAACTTGCATGGAAGATCAATTTCAAATTATACACCTATGGTCAGCCACTTTCCTTGGTGTACTCTGGGAGCATTGCTGCCAGAGTGCGCCAAGGAAAGCTGTTGACTCGGTCTTCTTTCAGGGTGGAATGAGTTAATACTATGTCAAAATTAGGTGCACCTGGAAGACCATAGATTAAAACTAAAACAAAAAAGAAATGTGTAGCTTTTGACAAATTGGTTTGCCTTCTGAGTACCAAGCTCTCTGTTTTGACACAATTCAAGTGGACTGGAGAATGTATGAAGTTTCGTCTGCTTAGCAGGCAAGAAATTGATAGTGATTTATTTTTTCTATTTTGGTTTTATTTGGGCTAATATCCCCTCCAGTTCAGCAGGCACCTCTAACTACCAGGGGATGTGTTGTTTAAACACGGTGACTAAAGCCACGACAGTGACAACATGAAGGTGTTGTCAAGGGGTTCAATACCTAATAAACTCAGCAGCTACTACTGTAAATTGCTTTAATTTTGCTAAACATACTCTCATTTTCGCTTAGTTCGCTGATGGCACAAAACCGTGAAAATAAATGCACAGTGAAATAGTATTTTAACATTGTTTGAATAGGAATTATGTCCATAACAGTGTAATAAAAACTTCAATGAAATGTCAAAAAATACAACCGTGAAAATTTATACATGCAAAACTAAAGCAATTTACCGTGAAAAGTTATACACATGAAAATAAAGCAATTTACAGTATATTCAGGAGGAGGCATTGGGAAACAAATCATCACCGCTAAAATAAGATGGTTAAAGCCACAAAGACATCAGTGTCAAGTAGAGACACATTAGTACAGTGGGATTTACTTTGCAGATCACCTCTCATCATTGACTGCACACCTTTTTTACAAGCATCCTGTCTTGACACTAGGGTTCATTTCTACATGTACAGTAAATTGCCAGCTCTGGCTCTCTATATTCAACACTTACTCTAGAAGTATATTTCAAGTGGTAGTGCTGTGGCGCTTCGTGCAATTGTACTTAAAACCAGCCTTTAGATAAATGCAGTTCCACGTTAGTGGGATGCTTCAACAACCCTTGACCAACCCCGTGGTCCAGTGCCACTGGTACAAGTTTGTACCCAATACATAGTGCCTGATAAGCCCAAGAAGAGGAGAACAGTGGTACAATGGGACAGTGGGACAGGTCTACAGGCACCTGCCTTGGCCTCCTAGTGACAATTCTCATATGAATAGAACTCATTGTGATGACACTCAGTTAAAGGATATATTCACTTAGTGACACATGTTTTAAGGGACAAAAAGTAAATTTTGTATGTGATATGATTCATTTGTCTGGCATATTCAGTTTTCTGATATATTTTCAGGGAATAGATGGTGTCATTATAATGAGTTTTCACTGTATAAATAAAACTTGTTGCATCAATATTATGGCAAAACCGTAATATATGGGGTTTTGGTTTCTATCAGCACCAGCAGCTTGCTCCTTCATTGTTAAGACAGCTTTATTCCGTTTGAAAGTGCGACAGAAATAAGGTCATCTTACCGTAAATTACGGAATAAAGTGTATCATTGTTAAAGGGCAACAGAATGTTCGAGTTGAGAACTATTGGTCTTTGAAACAAGCTACTATGCGTGTGGCCATATTTGCCAAAACCGGGTATATTATGGTTTATAATGTCGCAAATTGAGAAAATTGAGGTGATGCAACAGTAGAATGCTGAATTAATGTATTGAGCTGTTTTGGCAGCCAGATAGCCCCATGTTGGTCTCTGTTGCTTTTGGACAACATGTAAATGAGTTCTCCCTTTTGTCACCTTAACGTGACGATTGTGCGTATGACTGAATTCATAGTTACACAGGTCTGCTGTTACCAAGTAGGACATGCTATCGTGACCACAGCGGAGGCATAACTGTAAAACTGTGGAACATAACCCCACATATCTATGGATACTTGTCAAGATTCAACAATTTGTGTGTGTCAGCGCTACAGCCGGGTACCTTGCAATTGTACACAGGCATATATCAGGCACAGTACAGCTTTAACTGGATCAAAATCACTCTTTCAAGCTTCCTCACTTTCTTCACGTCTATACACTTGAATATGGCTGTTGATAACCCGCTGATAGTGATGTCCCACTTCCCACAAAATACTGTTTAATCTCGTCACGCGATCCTGGTGGTCAAAATTAGAAAACTAAATTTCCTTAGGTTAGTATTGTTACCAATGTATGATATCAGCAAAAACTCAGTACGTATGTCAAAATCTGATAACATATAAGATAAAAATTAAGCCAGTATGAAGTTGAGTTCAATATTTACCCAATGTGAGAAAAAAGTGTGATACAAATAAATTTTCATAGTCCAAAGGAATGAGCATAACAGTAACCGAAACATTTAGTCATTAAAGCGCCTGGTATCAATAATGTACAGCCGAAGTACATCACAGATCTGGATATTCAGAAGGATCTAGGAAGCTGATATGCTCCAGTCATAGCCAGCAGGGAAAAAGGTAGCTTTAACTCGTTCCACCCTTATGACACCTTTTCCCGATAATATCTAAATGTCGTCTGCTAATTGTATTTTACTAATTTAGGGATTATTTTTTCGCAATATTTGATGAAACTTGCATGGTAGATCATTCCAAATTATATGCCCATGATCAACAGCTTTCCTTGGTGTGCTCTGGGCACAGATTGCCCAGAGCATACCAAGGAAAGCTGTTGACCCAGTTTTCTATCAGGGTGGAATGAGTTAACTCTTTCAGTGCCAAGTTGTTGACCTGGATTGCTAAAGGTCTGTTATATTCTTATGGGACCATGGGCATGATGGGACTTGAATGAAAGGCTTTTTTACAAAGAATATTAATATATTATCCTTTTGATAATTGAGAGAAGTTTATCCTAACTACTTCAACTTCAGTCGCAGTACAAAATGTTAAGGGATTTGCATGACCAGAATAGCATACAATCTCCAACTGGATCAGCAGATTTGGGCTCTCCCTCCTCTTCAAAGCTCTTAGAAGAAACATAAAAGGTACTTTATCCATGATATAAAATTCATAAACCCACACATTGTTATGCCACAGCAGGCAAGCATCAAAACCTGGAGGCTTTTTGGGGGGAATTTTCCTGCATGGTTGAAGGCGCACTTACAAACAAAGCAAGACACGTAGCATTAACCAACACCTTACTTTCACTAGATGTATGGCATATAATGGAAATCCCCAGGGATTAGCATGGCCATTTGCCAAAGCTGATACAATCACTTCTCTTTTCTCTCTTAATCCTGCGAGATTTGTGCTGGGGGGCTAATCTGCTGGTACTGTGTTCACAGAACGTGCCAGGGCAGCGTAATTCACAATACACTCAAATTAATTTCACTCAATCCTTTCACAGAGGCAACTAAGTAGAAACTTTTCTCACCTCCACCTGACCAGATGGTGTGCGTGTGAGAGAGAGAGAGAGAGAGAAAGAGAGAGAGAGAGAGAGAGAGAGAGAGAGACAGACAGACAGACAGACAGACAGACAGACAGACAGACAGACAGACAGACAGACAGACAGACAGAGAGAGAGAGAGAGAGAGAGAGAGAGAGAGAGAGAGAGAGAGAGAAGGCCTGTTAAATCTCACAGTTTTAAGTTTTATGCAATCAAACTATTACCACACATACAGTGCTCGGAATGAAATGAATTTACAGGGGTTTGCTTGCAGGATCAATGATATATTTGTCCGTGCAAATTCTCATTAAATTGAGGATGTTTATGGAACCAGTTAATAATTCATCTGAGTTAGAAAGTTCCCTGGAAGTAATTTCCATTACCCTTGGTTGTCTTTATTTATTGATGTCCTGGCCATTGTTTTGCTAGATGACAACACTAATTGTTTTATCAGGAACAAATTACCTTAACCAGTTTGACATGACAAGAACTGGCAATTGGATAATACACACCTGAAGGGTCAGTCCCCGGGGAGGTCAGCTCAGTAATTAGTTATAATTCTCAACAAGTACATTGTGACAACATGAAGTTACTGTCCACGTTGATGTATTGGCAACGCGCATAGAGAGCACAGCTGTGCTGGTGAATAGACCAGGTTCTCTATGTTCTCCACTTGTGCAGTGCAGAAAGAGACGCAGAGCTTTATCAATGGGAGTATCATCTATCACACACATGCAATGAAGAGGGAAAAGGATTTAATTGTACTTTTTAGTTTAATATATACATTTGCAGTTCACTTTCAATTTTCAGTCCCAACTTTTTAGCTCAGCTGACTTGTCAGTCAGCTGAGCTCATGTGATGGTTAGGCATCCATCGTTCACCTGTCAGCATTCACAATTCACTTTTTCGACTTCTTCTCCAAAACAGGTGGCCACATCCTCGTCATACTTGGTGGGGATTTACCAAGGGGGATGGGGGGGGGGGGGGGAGCAAATGGTCATGGTTCAGTGCTTTTTGGATTTTTAGTATGAATTAATTTTTTGGTTCTTTTTTGGGCAAATCTTAAAAAAATCTTCTTCTCCGAAACCGCTCACACAATTGCTTTGATATCACACAGGAACACTCCTAAGGACTCCTATCCTAGTTCTTAATTTGGTCACCAGGTGACACTGCATTTTTTAAATACTTTTTTGTGATGTTTCATGTGTTTTCGATATTTTGGACTTCTTTTCCAGAACCGTCACTGAGATTAAGCTGAAACTTGGTGGATATGTTCCTTGTGACAGGGTGAAACAAAGTTGTTTACTACATTTAATTGCTGTGGAAACTTGATTTTTAGCAATTTTTTCAATTCGGGTACTTACGGGTAAATGCACTTTTTCTATTGATAGTTGTGTAAGTCAATGGATATTCTGATGTGCAATATCATGTGTTTTCTCCATGAAGTAGCGATGCTCTTTTTTCCTCTTTAAATATTTTTCAGATGTCATGCTCCAGTAAAATTTATAATTATTTTTAATGAAGTTTCTTAAGGCAACTCTTAGAAATACTTCTAAATGTCATATGCAGTCAGGTAACACTCAATACAGGTCTATTTAGTTGCAACTTTGATTTTGTGAACCAGCTTAGGTCAGCTGAGCATGGACTGTTCGCACAGCCTTCTTGTTTAAATTAAGCTTTGAAGTATGTTATATCACTGTATAATGATTTCCTGAAGGGTGGAATAGGGTATCAGGGCTTTCTATACATTCACCTGTTAAAAACTCTTAACTCAAGGGGGTAGATGTCAGACTTTCCTTCTGGAGGCTAATCAAAATTGTACCTTGATGTGTAGACCTGTCTTAGCCCAGTAATATACATGTATTGAAAAGCTAGGGCTTCATGTTCATGAACTTTTGCACCGTGATGAGTGGAAACTGCAATGCCACCTACAGGCCAAAAAGGGAACTACAAATGGTGGTCAGGATCTCTGCCCTCGGTTTATGACTATACCTCACAAAAAAGGTGAATCAGTACAAAATACTGCATATGTAATGCAACAAGACTGCCAGGCTCCATAGCTTTTCACAGCAGCCAACTATTTTTCCCCATCTGGTGATTAGCACAGGCAAAGGGCACCCACAGTACAAAGTGCTGGGACCATATTGTGTAGTACCAGGTTGATAATGTTATGCTGGTGGTGGTCCAGAAAAAAAAAAGGTTAGCAAATTAGATACGGATGGATTGCAAGTGTATTAGCACAAAATGCTGGGCTTGATGGTGGTCTGTCATCTTTCAGTCAGTCAAGTTGTTAGCATATGTAAAAAAAAGTAGCTGTAAATACAGTGGTACCTCTTTTGAGAGACCGCTCCTATGGTGGGTCAAAATGTGGTCTCTCAAAACAGGTGGTCTATCATTAGAGGTACAACAACATGGAAAATATAGTGCAGTGTTCTGAGAGAGTGGTCTTAAAGAGACATGCAGTCTCTCATAAGAGGGGTCTCTCAAGAGAGGTGTATAGGTACATATATCTTGAGATAGATTCGTAGTTATTTGCCATTCAGTATTCAAAAGTTACTTGTAAATGCACACACACATATGTATTGCCTCATATTGATTGCTGCTGCACCCTCTGGGCAAACTGGTTCAAAGAAGCTGCCACTTGGGGTCAAAAGGTACAAGAAGGCAGTTTACTTGGTAATGAACCCTTTCCCACCTTAAATCAACCTAAACCGGCCACTGGTCAAGTGTCATCTGCTTAAACGTTTTCAGCTAATTTCAACAATAATGAAAAAACTATTTGAGTTAGAATTGTAGATGAGCCATATCAGGATCACATGACCAGGTCAACAGCTTTCGTTGGCTTGGGTTAGGTTCTAAGATCTTGACTCAGCAATAACTCTAGGAGGAAACGGTGAACCCACATGTTTATCAAAGTGATAATGAACCTAATTAAGTAATCAAATGGATGGCAGTGAAGGAAAGAATTAGCAGGGTTAGTTTACCTGTCATTGAATAACCTGGATCTGGTTTATATGCACAAAATGTTCGCTTATGTAAAAGAAAATCTGTGAACCTACGGTCCGCTGTTTGCTACCAAGAAAATGTTCTATCTCCCACGACTGAAACATAACAAGGAAAGGGAGCAGTAAGTTGTGAGGGTGCTGTCACATGGACCAGTTTGCCATTAGAGATGAGATGTGCGAGAAATGTCTATAATATATTTATAAAACAGTGTGACAAGTTTCTGATATGAAGGTGAGAATGAAGCCCATTCTTACATGTACTATTGATGTCAATTGCATACGATCATATATTTCTGTTTATTTCACACATATTATGTAACCAGCTGAGAGGGCCTCTGGGAAGATTAATACCTTATTGTGCTTAATGAGTTACCTTCAGAAAATACAGTTCAATGTATATATAGGCTGAAATGCTGTTATCAAATCTGAAAGTAACTATGCACAATAGCTTAACTTTTTTAACCCTTTTTAGCTCAGCTGATTTGTCAGTCAGCTGAGTTTATGAGGATGGGTGATGATCTGTCGTCCGTCCGTTGTCTGTCATTCATCCATTCAAGGACAAGTAACCTCTCAAGGTCAGGTCAGCAGATCCAAAACTTTGAAACAAGTACTGAATACTCCACCTCTGTTCATTGGATGTTAAAAAAAAAAAAACAAGAGTAAAGTATCCTAAGCCCCATCATAATTAAGGATATAAAAAACTAATCAACTCTGAGCTTTACAAAGGCATTGCTGCACTAGAAAGATTTTAAATCACTGGATGAATTTGTGATTTTTTTGTAACATATTAGGCCCGGATTTTTTATAATGGTGGTAAGGGAACGCAGATGCACAAGTACAAAAAAAAAAAAAAAAAGCTAATTACACAGCACCCAATTTTCTTGGTTTTAATATGTTGTTACCAATTTGAACTTGAAGTAATGTATTGCCATCGTCTTTTTCAAATGGGAAAAATTAAACCAGTGAATGTCAGTACATGTATTAACATGCAAGTTTATCGGACCAGCTCGGGTGACTCCAAGACCTCCAGCCTTGCTTATAATTTCTAGCACAGGCTGTGAGGGCCTGTGCCCCTGCCCACAGCTGTCCACAGTGTTGCCAACCTGGTGGGGGGGGGGGAAATTCGGGAGATTATGAAATGGCGAGTGGTGTAAGCCACAGAGCCCTGCTAGGGGGATCTAGCGGCATGCTCCCCTGGAAAAATTTTCAAAAATAAACATAAAAATAATGCATTTTCATGGCATTTGAGGGTACATGTCCTTGGATTCAACATTTTCAAGTTTGAGTGGCCGCATGAGTACTAAACATGCTGCAAGATGCACAGCAGCTTAATCTGCCTTAAAAATATCACTGTGAACAGTGGATTTGTTAAAATTTACCACATTATTATTTTTTTTAGAATGACATTTGTGGCAATTTTCATGAGATTCTAGGAGTAATTTGGGAGTCGGGAAGGCAGACAGCAAATGCCTGAATTTTCAGGAGACTCTCGAATGATTCTGGAGGGTTGGCAACCCTGTGTCCGACACTTGACAGTTTTGTAGGCTCATGTCCTGCTGAGTGAGGAACACAGCACACACACACACACACTCTCTTAGTAGGCTGAAATTAAAATTTGTAACCCTTGGCAGAGCAATTTATGGGCTGGTAAATAGATGTATCTGGTATCTATTTTTAGATATTAATTGCATTTAAAGCAGCCACAACGGCCATTATCTGGATTCCCTGGTGAGCTACGCTGATAGCGAAACTGGTCAGAATTGAATTACTTGGGTTCCCTCTCTGGCACTGGTCAAGACAAACAAACTTTCATTTGGATATTAATTGAGCAAAACAAAACACAAAAAGCCAATCAGACCATACACGTTGCCTAGTTTGGATGCAGGTTTTGAGGCACATGTATATGTTACCTGCAGTTGAACAATAAACAGGAACAGATTCTTTGTCAAGTTTTATTTTACATTTATTTTCAGGTGTCATCGTTCAATGCTGTTTAATAATTCAAAGTGACAGCAGAGTGCTTTTGCGTATTTTATTTTGCGTGTATTTTTAGCTGTCTTCTACCAGTGGTTCACAATAATTTTAAATGCCAACAGGGTTTTCTCATGTTTCGTATTCTGCCTATATTTCCAGGTGTCGTCTTCCAGTGCCGATGTTTTCCAGGAATGACTTCAGCGTGTGGAGCATACTCAAACAGTGTATAGGCAAGGTGAGGAGAGAACGCCGAAATCCAGAGATATGCATGTGTGATGTAGATAATTGTTTCCAATCTGAAGATCTGCATTATTATTTATGTGTAATTGAGACAAATTGAGTCCTGGTGAAGCAAGACAAAAGAAATGTTGCTCAGTAGCCATCATGGAAATTTGTTAAGTTGATTCGTTTTTTTTGACAATTTAAGTGAAAATACCTTATTTGTGATATTGATTTGTATCTCTTGGCAACAGAATTGTCAATAATTTTACATATTTAAAAAAAAAAAATGATGGTGTTTTTTTTTATTTTATGCGCTGCTTGTAGTAAACTATGCAATTTAAACTGGCACAAAAGGTAGTGATGTACATACCCATTTACATATTTGTTGAGTGCCTTAACCACTTTGCAGTTTATGTTGTATCACATTTTTACTGCTTTTAGTGAATAGCTTGTATGTTATATCGGTCTGCTAATCACAACAAAAGTTACAGCTATGAAAGCTATTACAATCATTGCGGACTCAAATTCCTGATAAGAAGACCCATTAATCAAGTCCCAAGCCTGTAGCGACCACTCTGACCATTAGCCAAATGCTAATGTTTCTTGTATTTGGCTAAGGAAATGTGTAAATGGCTAAAATGTATTTTAAAATAAATTAGTAAAGGGCCGTGAGAGAATCTTTCATTCATAAAGTACAGTAAAACCTCCCTATACCAAACGCCCTTGGGACCGGACAAACTGTTCAGTATAGTGAGTTGTTTGGTATAGAGAGGTTTGCTTACACTGGAAGTATACACTGTACTTGGGACCGAGAAATGGTGTTCAGTACAGAGAGGTGTTCGGTATACGGAGGTGTTCATTTAGAGAGGTTTTACTGTACATTTATAGCATCCTAAAAACAATAATATGAGAAGGCTGTAGGGTGGAATGGGAGGAGGGGGAGCAGGTGTTCTCTGGGCTATAGATGTCTGTCATGCAGGCGGTTAAAAGCAAGACTAACGTCCACCGCCTGTATGCCTTCTGCAGCATCTGGTGACCCAGGCTGTGCTTGTATAACAACATGTCACCTATTCATTAACTGGGGAAGTAAAAGGAGTTCTGATCAAAGAATATGTGGGGATAATGGCTGGTGTGACAAGACACATTGTGCTTGGGATTTGTTAAGTACATGTGCCTGGACTGTGGAGGTGTTGAGGGATACTGAGCCTGTCAAGGTTTGCATGAATATTTCTCGGCCACAACAAGACTCATTCGATGAAATGCTGTTGTGTAGTTGAGTTAATTGTCACTGTATTGTGTTTAATAAAACACTTGCAGTGTTAGTTCTCTGTATGCTTTCGATAAAGGTGACTGCACAATGGCCTACAAAGATCTGTCAATATTCAGGCTCTCTGTGTTCCCAGTATCTTGAAGAATCCATGTTTCATACTGACCTGGCCCTTGCTCCAGCAGCAGGGAGCACGGCCTGCCGAATAGGCCCTCCATTTTTTAGGCCAGACATGCTGGGAATGTTCATACTTGAGTGAAAACTGTTCATGTGGAATTTCATAGCCATTCAGTGCAATGTCAACTGAACGTACATGTACAAGAAAACTGGTAGCTGGTACCGAATGGGTTAATGCTTTCTTGGTTGACATTCACGCTCAAGTCACGAGCATTACTCATTATAGGTGGGGTGCTTCATGCCCAACCTGTGCCAAGCACCTGGGGAGGGTGCTGGGCAGCTAAAGGGGTATATAGATGACCTGGTAGGCTTGAACCCTATGTTCTATATGCAATTTTTCCACAAAATAGGTGGTCAGTATTCTACTTTTTTCTAAAATATGTTTAAAAATTCTGCCATTTTTTTCCAAATGGGGGAGTCTACACTACAGTTTCAGGAAAAAAGGTTTGTTTTACGTGCAGATTGTAAGAAAATTTACCTACATGGAATCAACACTGGCGATGTGTCTCTCTGTTGAAAGGGGGGGGGGGGGGTCAATATGCAGACTGTTCATCAGGAAAGGAAGGGTCAAAACTCTACCATGGATGGAAATAGGGGTCATTCCTGTGGCACCTTTATACCTGCAAAGGTAGAGGGAGTAGCCTCTCTCTCCCCCCCCCCTCCCCACTCAGAGCCAAGGAAACTGGTGGTGTGGGGCAGGCTAATGACATAGGTCTCGTTCACATTTCTGTCTGGTGCAAGCACTTTTTGAACAATTTAGGCAAGAGAGGGTTAAACGTTAGTTATGTTGCAGGAGCTGTCCAAGATCACGATGCCGGTCATCTTCAATGAACCCCTCAGCTTCCTGCAAAGAATCACTGAGTATCTGGAGTACGCTCCCCTACTGGTCAAGGCTGCTCAGTGTCATGACCCTGTGCAGAGGATGGAGGTAACAAATGTGATTCCCTCATGGACCCAGGCAGTCTGTTGTCTTGCCGTAAAATATCAAATATCAACAAACATTAAAGATTAGTGGCCAATACATTTTCAGCAATAGGTGGCAAAGGTTGCCGGTTCCAGAACTGGCTGTTCTATGGTCAAAACATAAGGATTACTGTTTATGTACTTATTTTGTAAATTACATGAGGTATGATAAATTATATGACTATGTCTCTCCAAAATAATTGGGTACCATGTGTTTTTTTGCACAGTTAATCTGTTATAAATGACTTCCCTCATCAAACATAAATCTCCATTATTTTGTATGTTGTAATCTTAAACCCAGAATGCCATCGAGAGGACATGATATGATGAGTGCAGGGATGATAAAACTCGTGATATTAATGTCATTTTTATAGATACTAAAATAACGGAGTGCTTGAACATTATTTAAAAAAAGAATTGAGCCTCAACATCCAAATTGCGCTTGAGCTCTTTGTACATTACGGATGCTTGATGACTGACTTTTTGGGTCACTATGACCCAATTATTGGCGCTTTGGCGCTTGTCCAAGGCTGAAGTTTTTCTTCAATAACGTGGAAAGTTATTATCCGATTCAAACAAACAGACTAAATATGGAAAGCTGGATACGGGGCGAACATTATGAATACACTAACAATTTTTAATCTGAGGTCAAGGTCAAGATCAAATGGCCAGTCGGAATATAGGGGTAATCTTATGAGTGCTCTGCACCCCAAAGTTTTAAGTTAGGCCCATATAACTTTTAGGACTTATTAAGTGTGTGAAAACTTATGTCAACGTCAATGTTGCTGGTGCCACCTATAGTATTATGTAAAATGAAATTCTTGTGACTGACCAGTCCAGAATCCGCAATTTGTTACGGATCTTCGTGAAATTTAGTGGGATTGTAGAAGATGTCAAAATCTCAGTTCTGAATGATACCACATGGCGCCACTTATCCTGTGATGGAAATTATGAGGTAAAATGTCTTGAAACATACAAAATTCCGTATCTCCCAAAATAATTGAATTAGACATGCCTAATTTATAGGATATATAGATCAGGTTCAGTGCCGATATGTTATATAAAATCAGTGACTTTAACTTATTTTTGTTAGGTCACTATATATGTTAAGTGGGAAGAGGTGATTTTGTAATGGCAGGGTGTAGCTTGGACATCAATGGTGAAGAAAATTGAGCCTCTAGCTCAAAACTGCTCTTGATCACGTATATAAAACTGTATTTGGTAACCTACTTTTTGGGTCACCTTGACCCAGTGATTGTGTAACCTTTGACTTATTATTCAAAGTCCTTAATTCTTAAGAAAAGGACATTTAATTCAATATCTTGATAAACAATAAGGGAACTGATACCAAGTGTACCAGAAATGTGTATCATGTGGAAGTTTGATATAGCAAAATATAGATGACCTTAATTAATTTTTCAAGGTTGTTGAGGGAATACATTTCAGAAATAATTTTGTTATGATGATGGTCAGCAGAGCATAAAGCCCAAGGGCCTCTTGTTTCTTTTATACAAATTCAAAGCACTTTACCTTTTCGTGTTTAGATCTTAGCACAGTAGATTTAAATAGGTGCTGAACTTGTGCACAAAGCAATAAATAAACACTCTGAACTCAATACACATGGACAGAGTGGGACATGATTATATATATATATATATATATATATATATATATAGTAGTCCCTCCTTTGAGAGACCGCCCCTAGTGCCACCCAAAAGGTGGTCACATAAAGCAGGTGGTCCCTCAAAGGAGGTATAAATAACATGAAAAGCACTACAGAGAGACCTGAGAATTGTGGTCTCTCAAAGGAGGTGGTCTCCCAAAGGAGTGGTCTTTCAAAGGAGGGACTACTGTATATATATATATATATATATCTATATAGATACACACACACACATATATACATGCTATTTGCTGTTGAAAACAATGTTACTTTCTTTGGAACACTATGGACTTGAAAAGCAGCTTTTAGCATCATAATAAGTATAAATAGGTGCACAAATCACAGAAATATTGCATTAAATCATCAGTAAACATTCTCAACATGAAAGACATAAACAATGTGGGACATGATTAAAAAAATATTTGTCAGAACCAATGTGTTGAAAGGTTGTGAAAACAATGTTATTTTGTTTGAAACACTATGGACTTGAAAAGCGTTCCACAGATTTTTTCCTGCAAATTATATATGTATGTTATGTACTCAACATTACTGATCTCAACCATAATGCTTTCAGTGCTGAGTTTTGGACTGTGTCAAGAGCTCTCCTTAGCGCACGTTCAGTGTGCTGAGAAAAGCTACTGACCTGGACCCTTATATTCTTTGGAACTATTGGGATGCTGGTACTTGAATGAAAGGTCTTTTCACAAGGAATATATAAAGCCATCATCCTTATTATAATTGAGAGCAGTCTGAATTAACTCATTCCATACCAGTCTCTGATTTTTCCGTATATTTACCTAGATTTAAGACAACAATTGCATATTTAAATTCTTCATGAAGAGAGCTTTCATTCAAGTACCAACTTGCCTATAGTCTTAAGTCAGTGGTTCTGGCACTGCCTGGCAAGTCAGGCAGTGCCAGAACTACTGACCAAGGCCTGTGAACATAGTATGGAATGAGAAAGTACAACTTTAGTTGCAGTTGACACCGAAAGAGCCAAGCGAATGATGGCAATTTTATACCTTTATGGTGTTTTCTTAGAATCAAGACAGCTAATGACTTCCTTCCCCCAGCTATGGACTAGAATCAGGGAAATATCAGTTACACGACAGCAGGCTCATGTGCGTGTAAAGTGATCCATTCATATGTTAGTTTCATGATGGGTCACATTGTTGTGACTTATTTCTGCACAAGAAAACAACATGTATTAGGTTCCTAGGCCTTTTAAATGACAAGTATGACGTTACTTATGACGTTACTGTCATGAGTAGTATGGGTGGAATTCCCGTCAGATGTGATTCATGGCACCTTTGGTTGAGATTCACATTTGAAATGACATGAAAGGTCAGCAAGTACATACATTGGCATGGCTGATGAGTGAGCAGAAGTATGATTTCTGATGGTTTTCATTTAGATGTGATGATTGAACACTGAAGCAGCAGAAATCCGTGGCATCTCCTTCCATCATTGTTTTGTTGACTGTTTTGTATCACCACAAACATGCTGCAGAAAAGTTCTTGGCTTTTGGCTTAGATGCTTCTCTGTACATCATCCCAAATTTATGTGGGAAAATTTTTATCCTGCGTGGATTTATTCAAACATTTGCACACACGACAAAATTTGTTCCATAAAAAAATGATCCCTTCCCTGGCTAGATTAATACCATGGCAACAATTTTCATTGGTTTGCTTAGCACATCCAGACTCTGAAGTATGTAGGTTTCTTGAAGACACGTGATCACTGCACCAGACACTGGCCTTGGGAGCATCACACGATTATGAAATATGATCAGGCTGAAAGGGTGGGCCGTTTACCACTCAGCACAAAAGATATTACAATTCGTTTTTCTGAAAAAAAAAAAAAAACACATTTACATCCCTTTAATTTTTGAAAATTATTCTGTATAAAAAGTTAGATCCACTGACACTGGCTCACTCTGCAGTGCCATTGCAGCGACACCAACTAATTAAAAAAAGAAAAAACAGTAAAAAAACAAAAAGATAAATTTCATATCCGTGTGGTAAAATATTCTTAAATTAGTAACAAGGTGTTTTCCATCCACAGAATGTGATGGAATCCTTGGAGGATGAATGTTTATGCCTATAAATCAACATGCAGTTTTTTTCATTTAGGTGATTAACTCCTTCCCCCTTGAATTAAGACTGAGTCAACAGCTTTCCTTGGCATGGGTGGGGCACTTAGTTCCTAACCCATACCAAGGAAAGCTGTTGACCTGGGGCATGTGATATTGATAGGTCTCATCTACAATTCTCAGTCAAGTTGTTTATCCATTTAGTTGAAAACACTGAAGCAGACGACATTTGACCACCAGCATATATTTCCTCAAAACTTTATTTTTTAGGCGGTCTGGCTACACACCAGGCTGCACAATAATGTGAAATATTGTACAACATACAGTGATGGGCCAGTCTAAGGGAGAAAGGGTTAACCAGTTTGCATTGAGTGAAACTGTCTTTAAAGATTACTGGCACGGTAGACCAAGTTGCGGTGTTTTAAGACAGGTTGTAATCATTGGAGGTACGTGTATCTTAGCTGAAAAGATCTATGCGCATGTGGTTGACAAGACTGGTGTCTCTCATTGACGTGGTCTTACGTTCAGGATCCACCATAATATGCATTAAAAATGTGTGGTACAATGAAACCTCATTATAACGACACTCAAATGTCCAAGGTGTTGTAGGGGCACAGATGGTGTCATTATAATGAGTTTTGCCTGTGTTCACCTGTAATAAACGCCAAGGCACAGAAAACAGGGAGAAGAAATTGGTTTGATAAGAATAAACATACAGGGAAAATTCAGTTTCATTGAGGGGTACCAAAAAACATGAAGTTATTTACGGTCTCTAAAAGAAAAATACACAAGAGTAGCCACTGACCTGCTAATATTACTTTTATATCTCTCTCAAAAACTATTTTCAGTACGTGGCTGCCTTTGCCGTCTCAGCCTCAGCCTCAAACTGGGATCGTCTAGGCAAACCCTTTAACCCTCTGCTTGGAGAAACTTACGAGCTGGATAGGTAGGTGTGCTGGCCCACTACAGGTCAACGTTTCTTTGTAGCAACAGCTGACAAGTGTTGCTGTGCTATAGGCAGGTAGACGTGGCTGTAAATGGGCTCTTTTAAGTTTTTCTTGAAATGTTTTGTTTCGTGCATATGTGTGTAGAAATTTTAACTTTGCACAGGAAAACTTGACTCGTTGTGGTGGCTACTTGTTTTAAAAGCCGAATGCCAAGCAATGAAAAAAAAAAGATAAAAAGAAAAGAAAAAAAAATGAATGCAATAGAATAAGAATGTGGTTCTTTTTCAAGGATATAAGAACACTTGGCTGACACTTTGCCGTGCCCCAGTTAGAAAACCCCTAAAAAGAGTTTGAGATATCATTTGTTTGGAGTGATGAACACTCTCAGTGTGTGAATGTGTAGCCCTCAGTGGGGTCCTGGTAGGCATATCAGTTGTACATTTGAGTAGTTGATTGACCTACATTAGAAAAGAGAACACTGGTCCATCATAGTATGTTATTTGCTACGAGTGAAACTGAAGTTTCCACATAGTTAGTGACCAGGTTATCTGCTTGTGATAGTGAAAGATCTATAGAAATATATATTGACCCACATAAAAAAATCTGTAATGATATGTTATTTGCAACAGGGAGGATTTGGGGTTCCGCATGGTGAGCGAGCAAGTCAGCCATCATCCGCCCGTCAGTGCCTTTCACGTGGACTCTCCCAGCTACCGACTCCACGGAGCCATACACCCTAAACTCAAATTCTGGGGGAAGTCCGTGGAAGTTACGCCAAAAGGTGTTATTACCCTCACATTGACAAAGTAAGTATTGTTTTGACTGTAATGTGTTATTGACCCATTGCAAGGGTAATATCTATGTGGGTGTTGGTGGAATGTGAGAATATAAAATGATATTCACTGGGGCAGGTGTTATCTGTTATGATATTACCATCAAGGTCCAGATCTGTGTCATAATCACAGTAATGATACAATATTTTATCTCTGATTATTTCATTTCAATTAGGGAAACTATTTAATCACAGATATTCAGCTGAGGTAATAAGTATTGAATGATAAGTCTTTGTAAATTGGTGCAAGATTACTGTCACATGATGTTTGGCTCTGAGATCAATTTTCTAACTTTTCACTGAGTAATTCTTTTGTTTTGTACACAGTTAATGTATCTTTTTGGGATACCAAGACAATTTATAGTCCGTGACGGAACTGACAGCTTGAAAACTGTAATTTCTTATATATTGACAGCAAGAACAACACATCAGAATAATAAAGTTGAAAACAATTAATACAGGAAGAAGTACAAACTGTTACAAAATAAATACAGATGCGCAGTGATCTGTGTCTTCAGAGAGCACTCTGGTGAGAGACAGCGGTCATTAAAAGGCCACCTGGTCCGAGATACCTTGTGAGGTACTTTTCATAGTATTTATACCCTGTATTGAAGGCGACAATTTGCTGATGTATAGGGGTGGTCTTTAAAGACAGGTTTTACTGTATAGGGCCTATGTACATGTCCAAGTCCGGTTCTCTCTCTCCCTGCAACAAAAATTATGAGCAGAAAACTTATAGAGCTGCAGCATCAAATGCTTTCTTGTTACAGATTTGGAGAGACGTACACATGGCAGAATATAAACTGTTGCGTTCATAACATCATTGTAGGAAAACTATGGATAGAACATGTAAGTATCAATAGATTTTTTTTTATTTTTTTTTATTTTTTTTTTTTTTTGTACTGTCAGAGCTCACTTTCCCTTAATAAGCCAGTATAATTTCCACATATCTTTGTGAAGTTAAAAAATGGAACACTGCAAATACACCTTCTTAATCAAGAAATTGTTACCCATACACTTTTTAGTCCCTATTCAGGGCATCAGCACAATTATTCAGTTGTCCTGATTTGACCCAGCCCATTAAAAACTGCACTAACTAACCTTAGTTAAGTCCCAGATCGGATTTCCTTATTTGGGAGATCCTGATTTTTAAATCAGACATAAGTCTGATTTGAAGATGATCATGATGACATAATCAGTCAATTATGGCTAATCACGCTTAAAACGTAAACACAATACACGTGCGCAACATAACAACAAGCGTAACTCCAAATAGGTATAAAAGGGCGCAGGCAATCTTCCTAACCATCCCTGACGAGTTGAATAAATCAACGAAACCGGTCGGACATCAGCCTCTAGACTTAACGGCCTTTTGCCTTGTCTAAGCTCATATCAATCGATTATGTGTCTCTAATTACATTATGGTTACACTGTGTCGCAAAGACATCTCTTTCCAACAACAGATGCGCTCTGACATAGCAGTTTTTCACGATGTGATATCAGTAACTCCCAGGTGTATGACGTGTTGGACCGACGATGAGTAGACATGTTGTCATTGATGACCTCTGACAGTGTAAATTACAATTATTAGTACTTACAGCATCTATTTTGATGTATATTTCATCATACCTGAATTTTCTTCCGCCTGAGGTATGTTTCAAGACCTTATAGTAATACTTCATCATATACAGGTTACCTGCTGTGGCCTAAAGGCACTTCATTGGGGTCACTATTTCACTGTGCATGTGGATTAAAAGTTGGTTCGTGCATGTTGACCACATAGCTTCAGTGATTGTTATTTGAATTGTTGTACCCAAGATGGACAGAATCAGGGTGGCCAAATTGTGTACAATCTCAGAATACAGATACATGTATATATTGTAAAGACAGCTTGTTAGTACAGCCTCCACCACTAGGTGTCTCTAGTCCAAGTGCACTCAGATGTAGCAAGGTGGGACATGAATCACAGTTTGTTCATCTCTATTTCAATCTTCTATTTCCAATCAGTTTTAGGCACAATGAACATTAGCTTGGAGGCTTATTTTCACTGACGTAACATACATGTAGCACAGGCATACACAAAATGTTATAAACTTGAAACTTAACTGAGACAGTAGACTACATGAGTTTCAAAAAAGGCATACTCATGTTGGGAATTCAAAATATGTCAATGGATATGAATATATAAATCAGATCTTCAAAATTAAATTTTAGGAGCAACTGAGATATTTGTACATCCAGCTGCTTTGGGGCATTGTGATTGGGAATGGGTCAGGCATAAGCAGCCATCTTGTGCATTAACTGAAATATTATTCTCCCTCAAAGCCAGCTATTTTAAATGATGAGTGTTAAGAGTTTCAGAATGAAATGCCTGTTCCTGATGATAAGATACTAGGCTGTACTTCTAACATGATTTGCTAAGCTAGAGATTCACATGTAAATGCCGTAAACCACTTGTCGAAGTTTCCCACCCAACAGGCACAGTGCCCTTGACCCACAATGTTCCACTTGCACTGGGTCATGCTTCAGGTGACACCTGGTGGGGGAAGCTTGTACTAATAGCTGACTATCAGATAAGCCCTAATATGAAAACTTACAACACTTAGTAACTAGAAAAACAACAGATGGTAAAGATCGTTTCAGCTTGCATATGCAAATGCAGGAATAAATCACAGCCTTATCCATTTTCTCACAAAATTTGGTGGGAAGTTATTGTATGGTCAAGTGAAAACACTGCAGTATGTCTGTAACTGAACACCAAGTTTCTCTTGATCTCCTGCCTTACATTTATAAAAACATTCCTTCAAACAATGTTGATGTTATAGCAAAGGCAAAGGTAAGTTACTTTCTCTTTTAAACAAAAGAAAATTGAAAATTGGTACACCCTATTTTTCTATTAAGCACTCAAGAAGTGAATGAAATTTTGATGCGATGAGCCTCCAGTTCAGATCTATGTTTTGAATGATATATAAAAGGCATTCTTGTTTATCAACAGTCAGAATCTTTGGTGTTTACATTACACGTAATTACCCTTTCCTGGTCAGAATGAGGCAGAGATTTTGGCTTAGTTTGGGGGTGGGTTGGGTGCAATGAACTGAACCCACACCAAGGAACGCCGTTTTCACCCAGGCCATACATTTATGATAGGTCTTATCTACAGTTATCACCAAAAATGTCTTCTCTTAACATGAAATTTAAGTCATTTCAGACCAGTCCCTGATTTTTCCATATATTTACCAAGATTTAAGATGACAATTGCATATTCAAATTCTTCGTGAAAAGAGCTTTCGTTCAAGTACCAACATGCCTATAGTCTTAAGTCAGTGGTTCTGGCACTGCCTGGCAAGTCACAAAAGTATGGAATGAGTTAAATAAAAAGAGCGAAGCAGATGATACATTACGTCTTGGTGCTTTTGGGCAATCTGAGGGAGAAATGGGGAAACATTTTCCATATCAAAGGTCAGAGGGAGCACTCAAGGGAAGAGGGGCCCGAGAAGGCAGGATGTTGTGGCCTGTCCCCAAGCTATGCCAGGGAAGCCTTGAAGGCCAGTTTAAGACGTGTAGTCCCATACTTGGTGGAAAAATTCCTTAAGGGATGCTGATACATACAATAATGACCAAAAAAAAAAAAAAAGAGAAAAGATCAAAGGTCAAGCCTGTTTGTTGCTATGGTTACAGTATGGTGTCATGGAGGTACTAAATCACAAGACCAAGCACAAAGCTGTGATCAACTTCAAGCCCAGCGGGTGGTTTGGTAAAGATATCCACAAGGTGGAAGGATTTATCTATGACAGCGAGTGAGTAGTCAGACCTCTCATTTAACCCGTTCTCTGCATGTCAAAATGGCAAAAATCCCTTTTCATCAAACCCACATGGTTATTTTACCAAACTTACCTTAGGACCACCACAATGAGAAATATTTCAGTTCGAATATTAACTGCGACCCATCAAAATAGGCTTCATCACAGTTATTTACAATGTATTTGTTCTGCTCAATAACTCTTTTAATTCCAACTGTGACTAAAGTCAAAGTACCTAAGACGAACAGGTCTCAATTATAATAAAAATGCTAGATTTATGTTCCTTGTGAAAAGACCTTTCATTCAAGTACCAGTATGCTTATAGTTCCAGAGAATATAATGGTCCAGGTCAACAGCTTTCCATGGTGCACTTTGGGTGCATTGTGGCCAAAGCATGGCAAGGAAAGCTGTTCACTCCATGCAAAACTTGGCGCTTGAAAAAGTTAAACAAGCCGAAAAATGAAGCATGGTGGACTATAGATGCCTGTTTCCGTTCTGTTGCATTTTTTTTGGTGAAATAATAAATAAACTTGTTAATATTTGATGCTGGGTGCACAAATAGTTGGGAACCTTTCAGTCTTTCGCATTAATCATAAGCAGTAGATTTGTGTGCTTCTGTGTACAACAGCTGTCATATTTTGTTGCAAATGGGAATGAAAAGTAATGAAACTCTCAAAACCAAATATAGACTGAAGTAGCCTCTATTTGGAAGTACCTCAACTAACTTATTTTGGCCACCTGTCTGCAGGAAGAAGAAGCTCAAAGCCTTATATGGCAAGTGGGTGGAGGCGCTGTACAGTTACAACATGGATACGTGGGAGAATTATAACAGAGCGCTGGGCAAGTCCCCATCATCAGTGACAGATTCCCCGGCTCCTTCCAAGGTATGTTTGTACTTTGATGGGGAGGGCACTTACATTATCAGTGTTTATTCTGAGCTCAGCTGACTAATACGTCAGCCGAGCTAACAAGAAACTGATCTGTTCATCACCATAAAAAAATTAACGTTTTAAACTTCTTGAAACCTGAAGAGTGACAGGGGTTTCAATGTGATGTAGATTCCTGCCCTGTCATCTGTGAAATATAATCGTCTCCATATCCCAACCTTTGGTGTCATCATGTTGAGACCACTTCATGTGAAACTCTTGGGATACCGGAACAGATGGGCACAGTAAAATGTGGCCCACACTAAAACCACTTTATTCATCTCTGCCGATGTCAGTCGTGGCAGAGATGTTTGCTTTTACTTGGCAGGGCACCAAGTGACGTATGTTGTGCACCGTGTTTGCCACGTCAGAATAATTGAGATATCAAGATAAAGGTTAAAAGTCCCAAGGTCCTCGATGTATGATTATTATACATGTATAGTTTAAATTTTTAACAGATTGAACCCACAATTTCAGAGATATTCCGCGGACTGTTTTTGCACTGATTGACCCACCTCAGTAAATACTTTCTATAGTACAACCATTCAAATCGGCGCCAAAAGTGCACTGCGCATGGCTCGGCCTACCCTCTACCCCACATCTGCATGACAAGATCATCTGCCTCAACAAAGGGCAGAAAATGCTGTCCACTCCAATGTCTGGGCCCAGGGACACAATGATAACCTAACTGGGTACGGCGAATGGGCTGACTGAATCACTTGACCAATTTCGGCAGAGATGCCAGCAGAGTGCTTTGCACTTGCAGATCTCTCGTTCCATCTGGGATTAGGTTAAATTAATACAAAATAATACAGTACAGGAATACTATGAGGTGGCATTTCTCCTCAGACTGGCTCTAAGGGCTGTTAGAAGAGAAAGGAATAAAATCATGTACATGCTGTAAATTGCTTTACTTTCACGTTTATAAATTTTCAGGGTGTTTGTATTTTTGACATTTCACTGCAGTTTTTATTTTCACTGTTTTGGACATAATTCCTATTCAAAACAATGTTTTGTGCCATCAGTGAAGTAAGCAAAAATGAAGGGTACATAAACAATGAAACCGAAGCAATTTACAGTATATGCACAGCACTGGATTTGGCTGAGCCTGCATGAAACCCACAAAGTGTAACTTCAAACTGTTTCTGCCTAAAATGTTGTCTTGTCGCAAGCTGCTCTGGATGATTCCATTGACCTAACAAGCTATAAAACCCTTTCCTCCTTAAACCGGTCAAAACTGGCTGATGGTTAAATGGCGTCTGCTTCACTGTTTTCAACTAATTTCAGCAGTAAAGAAAACAGTTTCACAGTGAATTGCAGATGAGACCTATCAAGATCACATGCCCCAGGTCAACAGCTTTTCTTGACATAGATTAGGTGCTTACCCTATCAAGGAAAGTTGTTGACTCTGTCTGAATTTCAGGGCAAAAGGTAAATATGACTCAACCAGCAAAGCGTGTGACATGTCAGAACATCGTGGACTGATCACGTCAAAAGTTTTGTCCGAAATTTGTGGCCGCATGACAATTTTGATTGCCTGTATTTGCAGAAAAATGGTGCATGCAAAGAGGAAGATCAGGCTGAAGACGGGATGCAGACACTTCAGGTGCCTGATGATGATATCGTCCCCAGCCGAGGGTCGTCATGTGACCTTAATTTACACGGACAGCGCCTTCTGTGGCTGGCAGAGCCACGACCTGACCATTACGCACAGGTTAGGCAGTGAATCATACGCTTGACCTGAGGGTCATTGAGTACAATTCACAATGGTAAAATACAAAATTTAACACATTCTGGTGAATTATTGCCATGAAGCTCTGCAGAAATTGATTTTAAATTTATTTTACAATTTTTTCAGGGACACAGTCTTCAATTTTATGGCTTTTTAACCATCAGAAATGAAACATTGCATGTGTTACATACATCTGGGCAATTATGGCAGTCATGCATACCTGCCTCCATTGAACCATTCTTTTTAGGAATGGGGATTTGGTAAAGTTGGTATGTGTGTTTTCCATTTTTGGCTAGGTGATAGGTGCCGAAGGTTGCTGGTTCCAGACCCGGCCGTTCCGTGGTCACAAAAACATATAACAATTAAGTCCATTGATTAATATTGTAGTTCACTTTATATTTCTATCATCACTATTTCTGCTATAATGCTGATTTTTTTTAGTTTTTTACAATGTAAATTAATTTCATCAACCACTTTTAACCAAAGTTTGAACACAAGTATGAGAAAAAAGTTTCATATTTCATTCCAGCACAAACTTAAAATAAATATGGAGAACAAAATGCGAATTAAGGAAAAGTTTTCCTACCATAGCTAGCCATAAGAAAATGATACTGGTACAGATATATCATCGCCCCCTCCCCTTTTTTGTTTGTTTCTGGTTGTCATTGATGCCACTACTGCCTCGTGACTTTGGTGGAATTTTGTAACTTAATTTTATTAACCTTGCATGGGTCATGTAAGTGACGCAGATGAAAATTATGATTTTACATCAGTAGAGAAACATGACAAATGGCAGTAACGCAAACACTGGATGTCACTGGCAAACAAACATAAAAGAGCCAAGAATGGGGAAAAAATCGTCATAACTGTGGCACAGGGAATGGATTTAGACCAGAGAGCCTTCTTTTCAGACAGTTCAGTGCTCAGTGACCAGATTCACAATGCATGGTGTATAAATTCATCCCCATGCCACAGTTACATGGAATTCTGTAAATGTATACCATATGTAGGGCCAATGATTTTCTGTATTTTCCGAAACTGAAGCGGAATTGTGCATTTTTTTTCATCCTTGAAACGGAATTTGATATTTTCTCTTATATGAATTATATGTAAGTATATAGCAGTGAAACAGAATTTTAAAGATTTTTGCTGATGAAATGGAATTCCTCCTTTTTTGAAACGGAAAATCATTGGCCCTATGTATCTACCATAAATCTCTGGCTGCTACTGTTTGAACTTGATATATCTACTGTGGTTGCACTTAGTAATGTTGCAAGATTTGATTTGCATTGATGTGCATTTATATTGAGTCGATTGGTGTATGTATCAATTTCTTACAAGACTTTAAAGTCCAGGGGGCATCTCTGTTCACCGGCTGTCTTCTTTCAGCTGCATAACAGTTCTTACTTGTTTACAGTATTTGTATTAAATTTAATTTTTTTAACCATGCAGCAGGGATTAATGCAGGCCATGCCTGTTTCCCAATTGTATTTTTTGAAAGACACGAAATGTTTAAACTGAATTTTGACAGAGATGTCCCAATTTTCCATCTCACAAGTACAGTGTATGAGCATTTTAGAGTGACATCTGTTGGGCTTCAGCTTAATCAATGTATATGTGTTCAGTATTACAGCTTCACGTTATTCGCCATGATGCTAAATGAGATGCAAGAGAAACAACGAGACAAGCTACCTCCTACAGATTCTCGACTGCGGCCCGACATCCGAGTGCTGGAGGAAGGAGATATAGGTGTGTCTTGTTGGTCCGCTCACAACACTGTGGTCAAGTATTGTTATATGTATATATTAACATATGCACCAAAACTACAAATTTGTAGAATGTCTACTAATAATTGAAAATTGAGTCAGGGATTGTTCCACACTTTCGTCACTTTCGGATATGATAGTGCTTAGAGTCAGTTCACGGGGATAGCAGGGGGGTGGGGGTGGGAGTGGGAGTGCAATATCATAAATGCCATGAATTGTGTGAATGTTTTTCACTATGCTGGTGAATATATATATTTTTTTGCCTTTATTCAGTTGTATTTAAGTAGTGTTTTTAAGGAAAATCATTGTTTCTTAAGTACTAAATTTGAGGAACAATTTAAATGTACTTCCAATGAAAGAGGGGGTAAAGGGTATTTCTGTATGGTCATACTGGGTCACTTTTAGCTCATATGTCACAGAGCTTATGCCATCTATCCTGTCCATCCATCATTCTGTCCACCCATCCATAAACATTTGTTTGTCAACACAATAGCATCTACAATTTTTAAATTAGCTCCTTTAAATTTTTGTGACATTTTGGATGAATGAAGAAATAGGTTCCTTTTGTTGCTGGTGGCACCACCTGGTGGATTACATAGTGCAGGGGCCAAAAATTGAAATTGCTCTGGTGTGTTTGATTTTCTATGGATCCTTATGAAATTTGGTGGAAATATTCTGTGGGCAGTTATATGTAATTTGAACAATACTAGTGGCACCAGCTGTAGGTGAACAGGAAATATGACATTATTTGGTGAAATTTATGAAATTCGTTGTAGTGAGAAATTAAGAGGCTAATTGTTACTTTGTTTTGAAGTTATTCAAGTGAACAGAATTAAAATTGATACACAAGCGTATCTTAATGGTGGTATGGCAATATGTCCAA
Organism: Hermodice carunculata; assembly: GCA_964020975.1. Classification (NCBI taxonomy): domain Eukaryota; kingdom Metazoa; phylum Annelida; class Polychaeta; order Eunicida; family Amphinomidae; genus Hermodice; species Hermodice carunculata. Next base: position 33,468,874 of record OZ026623.1, read on the forward strand.
CTCTGTAGTAAACAGTAACTGGTTTTTGCTTGCACACTGTTTGCAGACAAAGCAGCAGATGAGAAAAATCGGCTAGAAGAAAAACAAAGAGCTGCCAGGAAGGAAAGAAAACGGAGGAAAGCTGAGTGGTCGCCCAGGTAAGACAGACTTCCCCAGTCCCTCTGTCTGTTTGTTTATGCCTTTCTCACTGGAGGCGGGGCATATGGTGACACTGTTTCAGAAGGTGTGTGTGTCCGTGCATCCATTCCTCAATCCATCTGACACACCATAATGTCTGGGCTGTAACTTTTTGCTGGTGGGGTGGGGTGGGGGAGTGACTTATGAGACTTCACATGAACATGTGTCGGAACCTACAGATGTCATGTAACAAAACTAGGTCTCTGGATCAATTATGTGGGTCACACAAGGAGCAGGTGTGTGTGTGTGGGGGGGGGGGAGGGTCACCAATCAACATCTTAATGAAACTGGTTCAAGTTATATAGAGCTGTAGGACCATAGCAGGTCTATTTCCCATAAAAATAAATTTTCAAAGAAAAGTATGCATCAGAATGGATTCCAAGCATGCATTTGAGCTAAATCCCAATGACAGGCCACTCTAGGTACTGCAGCATATTACCCATAATGCTCAGTTATATTTCTTACACCATGTGTGCCATCTGGTTTTCAAGTTTGAAAAATGTGTAGCCTTCTCCTCAGTTCTGTGTTGAACTTGGAAGGTCCGTGCCCACTCCTGCTTTATGATGTACAGTCTTTGCAGGCACACTAATTTCTCACAAGATTACGTTCTTTTGCCAAGTTGGAATCTTATTTCCATGAAGGCTCAGTTTTGAAAGAATATTCCTAGATGACATCCTGCACATGAACATAAGATTGAGATGTGGAGTGTCAACTTTTGGCTGTGCTAGTTTGTGCTCTCGAGGTCCAGTGTCTCAGGTCCACTGTGAGCTGATCTTGAAACTTGAAAATCTTGCAGTCTTTGCTGACACTGTTATTGGGACCCCAGACTACTGCCATATTTAGAAGCCTGAATTGTGTTCCAGTTCTCTTGAATTCTGTTCTTTACTGGAGGTAGAGTAGGGTGATATTGAGTGATCATGAACAGTTCACTCAGGTCCCTGTGTTGTGGATGCTGTGGTGGCCTGTGCTGAAGGAGGGCTTCTCTGGTCAGCCCTTGAACTTTCTTCAGGGTTTCACTGAGAAGCCATGGAGGGTAGCCTCTTAATCTGTAGTAATGAAGGGTCTTTTGTGCAAAGTGTGCAAAGTCCTCTGGTCGCGTACAGATCCTTTTGACCTGTAAAAGCTGTCCGTGCGGACCTAAAATGCAAATATGTGTGGGTATCTGTGGGTTTTGTGTACAAACAGGTGTACAGACTGTTATTTCCATGGAACTTGACCAGGGTGTCCAAGTAAGGTATCTCCACGGAGGAATGTTCCTCTGTGAATTTAATTGTGGGGTGACAGGAGTTCAGGTGATTAACAAACTCGTGAAGGCTATTCTCCCCATGTGTCTATATGCAAAATATATTATCAATAAATCTCCACCATACTTCCGGTTGTGATGGGAAGTTGAGGCTTCAAGGTCAGCCATAAAAATGTTAGCATACGAGGCTGCTACCTTAGTTCCCACAGCTGTGCCACTGGTTTGTAGAAAATGTTCACCGTTGAACTCAAAGTTGTTACAGTGAAGGACCAACCTGAGTAATTTTACAATCTCCTGTGTGGCTGGTTTATCCTGTGCATCTCTGTGCTGTAACAGAGCTTTTGTCGATGCTCTTAACCCTTCTTCTACAGGAATGTTCCTGTATAATAATGATACATCAAGGGTGACTAAAAGTTCCCCTTTTGGGAGAGGAAGCAGTGACTTTTTTTCACAAAGTAATTTGTGTCTTTGATACAGCTTGAAATTGTGCTTGCTAAGGGTCTTAAGAAACAGTTCCACGAAGCCTGAGTTTTTTTTTTTTCTATTGGGCAATCATTTTGACTGAGGATAGGCCTGTCTGGCGGTGGTAGTATGCCTTTGTGAATTTTTGGTAATATGGAGAAGCAAGGTACTCCTGGTTCTGCTGCGTATAGGAATTCATATGTTTCCTTTGTGCTGGATTGGTTGTCTACCATATCTGACAAACAAGTTCTTACTTTTTCATTGTGTGTTGCTGTGAGGTTACCATCAACTGGTCTGTAATGGTCCCTGTTTTGGGGTAATTTGTTTACTTCAGAAATGTAATCCTGTGTGTTCATAATTACAATTGCTGACCCTTTATCTGTTTGTTTAATTGTGATGTGTGGTTTGTTTTTAAATTCTTTTAAACCAGTTCTTTCCCGGGGTGTTAGATTGTTTGACCCTGGGATTCTCGGTGGATGTTGTGCTATTTTATATTTAACTGACCTGCAAAATGCGGTGATACTTGGGTCACCAATTTGTGCATCACTTGGAGAGAAATTACTGTGTTTTTTAAAGGACTTGTCACTAAAGGGAACTGGGGAGTTCAATGGTGAATCAGGTGGAATTGTTGTACCTGTTGATTGACTTTCACCTGTGTATGTGCTTGGACTGTTACTGGCTGACAGTTCGCTTACCTGGCGTCTGTTGAAGTAAGCTTGGAGTTTAATTGTTCTGAAGAACTTACCTAGATCCCTACCTATGTTACCCATGTCGGGTTCTCCCGGGGTAGGACAGAAGGATAAGCCCTCGCTTAGTACACTCTTCTGAGAGTCAGAGAGAGTGTTTGATGATAAGTTCACAACTAAGTTCTGAGGTATAAGCAGACTTGTGGTGCCCTCAGGTGTATTGTTTGACTCATTAGTGTTCAAATCTGGTGGGTGTATAAACTCAAATCTACACTGTGTGTGTGGAAAAGAGTAAGGAAACACCATACTTACTCGTGGCTTGGCGTCCTGGGTATTTTTGTTTGCCATACCTGTGTAGGCTCTAGTCTGGAGGTGATCAAATGATGCACTGTAGGCGTTGCCTGGGGTAGGCGATAATATGGTATTTGTTTTTGTTCCGGTTAACTCATTCCACCCTGATAGAAGACTGAGTCAACAGCTTTCCTTGGCGCGCTCTGGGCGCAATGCGCCCAGAGCGCGCCAAGGAAAGCTGTTGACCATGGGCATATAATTTGGAATGATCTTCCATGCAAGTTTCATCCAAAATATTGAAAAATAATCCCTAAATTAGTAAAATACAATTAGCAGACGACATTTAGATATTAGCGGGAAAAAGCGTCATCAGGGTGGAATGAGTTAAGAAATACAACATGGTCCAGGTTTTGTGAGGTCATATCAGGAAACTTTTCAACTGTAACATCCAAACTTGAACTTGAACATGAACGAACGTATATACATTTTGTGTAGTTGAGGAGGTTATCTAGTCCCTGCCTTTCTGGCTGGGCCACCGCCCCTGTGGGCGAGGCCATCCTCCTCTGCCGCGTCTCCCCCTGGCTGGCTAAGGCTGATATCTTTGTGCCCCTCTCACAAAGCTGGTCAAAAGTTCGGCCAACATTTGAGCTTGGTTTCCCATTGGATTGTTGGGCGAGTATGTCCATCTCCTCTGTGACTGAGTTCGTCTTGAAGACCCTCTGGAACTGTCCTGAATAGGAAAGTGATTGTTCCGAGCTTCTTACCTTGTTTGTTGTTGATTTCGGCACCCCTCTCCTGTCGAGGGAGCCCAGGAGCGTATTGGGGGAAAGTTGCCCTACCGTGACCTGTCCATGTGATAAAAATTGTCAGTATCTTGCAGCAGAGAATCTTGTTTTGCCTTGATTAACTCCTGAAGTTTGTTTTCTTGTTTATCAGCAGTAGATCGCTTGTCTCTGTCAACAAGCTCATACAGGAAGTCTGTCGCTACCGGAAAGTTGGTGTCGTCATTTGCATAGCAATATTTTAGGTTTGTGAACTCGATCTTTTTCCTGTTGATCGAGTTCAACTATGAGCCTGTCTTGTGTTTCACTAAGGCAAGTCATGCTCCAGCTGACCTTGTGACAACTGGTAAAGTTTACCACTCAATCTGAAAAAGGCGCCTTTGCTTGCAAATGTTACAATGCCCAGCTTCTGAATATTAGCAGAACTGAACAAAGAATGACAACAATGATATAACTTTAACAATAACAATATATTAACAATCAAAATCAGTACAAAGTAGGTAAACTTATCTTGGCTGGTGTTTCAATAGTTAAACAGTCTTAGGTAAATCCTAATCCCTGGTGAGATTATCCACAGGTGCTGTCTCAAGGTTCCAAGTGCTATGACCGGTGCCCAGTGATCTGGTACAAATCCCACAGAGATACGGTTTGGTTCCAATGTGGTATTGAAAGGTGTGGTGCTGATCAAATCACACAGAGGTGCAGTTTGGTTCCAATGTGGTACAATTAACACCAAATATACCAGCCCATTCAAAGATAGTCCACACTCCACAGGTTTTAACAATAGCTCACAGTCCCACTGGCTTGTAGTCACACAGCTTCTGTCGGATCTTGAATTCTCTCCTCTCTCCAGTCAGGAAAATAGCTGCTTTATATGTATAAAGAAATCCCACCATCATTCCAGAATTTTCCAATTAGTCACACATCCCAGTGCATTGAGTGAGACCTGTCTGTCTCTGATCTGTCTAGATTACCTGAGAAATGTGTACAGACAGTACAATGAAATGAGTCATATGAATGTAGGTCAACACTGTGTTACCCAGCTGCCCAAGAGTCACCCCAAAAAAGCAGGCTTACTGTGTGACCTGGTACACACTCAGTGAATACAGTGACCTCTAAAATCAAAACAAACAGGCATACCCACATTCATGACAGCGAAGTAATGAGCTTAAACTGTTGTAAAATTGTTTTGATGACATAACTCACTGTCTTATCTTTATTCTACACGCACGGTGTAGCCTAACTAAGGATAGTCGTCGCGCGCGACAACAAATATATCAACTGCATGGTGCACTGTCACAGAAGAACATTTTGTCCTGTAAGGAAATTTCTAAAATGTAATTGTGCAGTGAAGTAACATCTGTGGTACAAAACATTACTTGTCTTGTCAACAATCGATTGACATGCAAACTTGAACGAAAATGGCAAGTTCTTAACAGCCTATATTTCTGTCATAAAATCTTTTCGTGCCATAAGCTTCTAAGTGAACGGTGGTAACAGTTGCAGCGATACAACTGAGGCCAGAAAGCTTAAGTAGTTGTCTTTTTTAACTCTTTCAGTGCTTATCACAAAAAAAGGTCACATTCCTCTTAGTTATCATAATGATACAAGAGTCAGATTCTTCATGAAAAGATATTTTGATAAAGCACCAGCATGCTTGTAGTAGTAGAAAAAAAAAAAGACTGGCTGGTGTCAACAGCTTTCCTTGGGACACTTTGCACGCATTGCGCACAGAGTGTCCCAAGGAAAGCTGCTAAGACTACTTTTTGCCTTAGACCAGGCTTACTGATATTTGAATGAAAGGTATCTTCATGAAGAATTTGAATGATTTAACCATTATATGTTTAATGGTAACAAGGAAATGACTATAGCCATATTTTGACCACAATTTAACCTGCCTAATGTCATATACTGTTATTTGTGAAACTAATGGGGGAAAAAAGGTGTCACCGGAAAAAGTGCCAGAAGAAATTGTATAAATGATATCTAAGTTTCAGGAAATTGTCAGTCATGCTTTTATGTATCATTACATTCTTCTTCTGTCTTTGTTTCCAGGTGGTTTAAGTGGGAAACAAGTCCACACACAGGAAAAGAGGACTGGTTTTTCACAGGTGAATACTGGAATAGAAAATGGGATGATTGTCCAGATATATTTTGACAGCCTGTAAGAACTTGCAAAAAAAAAAAAAAACATGAAAGAAGGAAAATGAGAAAAACATTATGATGTAACTTCAGGTCATTGGATGTCCAATCTTTACATGCATATAGTGCCATGTGATTGGATCAGCCAACCATAATGTGGATGCAATACAAGGTCACTGAATCAACCAATCAATGCACATGGGAGAAGCATGAGGTGATCGGATCAACCAATGGGAATACACTGGCATGGCTCAAGGCTGCTTTATCAGTTACGTGGATGACTTAATTGGATACCATTGTTTTGCATCAAAACATATCACTCATGGGTGTGGATGATAAAAAAGGAAGGACCAGGATTTCTGTGGCAATAAAGACAGAACATGAGTCAAGACTTTTCAAGGATGGTTTATTTCCAGTTTGATGCAGTGCTGTACATGTATCGTCATATCACAAGCAGAATAGGCTCATAAAGTTCCATTCTAATTGGCCACTGAAGCCCACATTTGGATGGACAAGTTCTTGTCTGAGTGGCTAGCATGGCCAAAATTATTTGGGTGAAACCTTTTGTCAAAGGGATTTCAATTCGTTTGTCAGACGATGTGTTTGTGAATGGTGTGTCTACTGAACTACCCAGGCTGGTGACAAAGTGTTTCTCACCAGAATTTATTTTCAAAGTGATTTTTTTTTTTAATTAGGATGGTCTGGCATCCTTCCCTGTTGAAAAAAAAGGTGCAGCATAAGAGTGGTTGGATATGACTTCTGGAATGTTTTGACTGAAATTTATATAATTTTGGATTGTGCATTTTTGAGAGTAAGGAAAAATAGTCCCAAATTTTCTGAGACCAGGTTCCCGCTGCTCCTAATAAAAATATGAAAGGTGTTGAGTCTAATTAAGGCTCCAAATCTAGCCCCTTTCTGATAGAACATGTTTCTCATGCCTTCTTTTGTACCTGGACAAAATGTTTTATTGCATTTTTGGGATACCAGACATATTTTGCGAGAAACAGATAGTGTCATTTTAACAAGGTTTCACTGTAGTAATTACAAACGGTGTCATTATAACAAGTTTTCACTGTATTGATAAGTAACTGTCATTATAACAAGGTTTCGCTGTTTTATTAAGAAACTGGTAGTGTCGTAATAAGGTTTCACTGTATTAGTAACACTGACATAGCTACCTGCAACTGTTTACCTTTAGAAAGTACCAGAAATGGGCCTGAGTCATAAATGTGATGTGCTTGTTTTTTCACCAACAGTGAGATAGACAAGCAGTCCATTTCTGGGTGAATTATACCCAGAATGCACTTAGACTTAAACTGGTCTCTCAGTGCCGGGAAGGTTAACCACTTGACTAAAGCATGTACTGCATGATAGGCATGCCATATGTTCTCCTAGATGGTGCCACTGTTCACAAGTACCCCAGTTGCCAATACTTGCAGGTGGGGACACCTGGGGCATAAACAATATAGGCTGTCCTTATTGGCCTGTGGTTATTTACAGGAAATGGTGTGTCATGAAAATACAGGCTATGAACCAGTGCTGCCACCTACAAGAACATCCCGTACTCAGTTACTGTTGTGTAATAATAGCTTGACTCCAAAGCAGACTAAACTCCATGTACCTTTCCACGTTCCACTCATTTTGCCTGTTCACTTCCAAAATTTTATATAATGGTATTAAATAAAACTGCAAGGGGGAGGGGAGGGGTACTCCACCTGAGTGTTACATCAGTTGGGAAGTTTTTCATTGCCACCGTGACCTGTGGTAATCACCATGACCTAGTTTACTGCTGTTTTGTTACCATGGCAGCCAAAGATGACCAATCAGTGGCAATGTATTTCACAGAGCGAAACACTGTCCATGTGGAGAACAGTTTGTTCAGGAGGCAACATTACAACCCAAGTTTACAAAACTGAAAAAAACAAAACAAAAAGGGTAGTTGCACCAAATCAACGCCAGATTGTGATGTTCAATGGACTTTTAAGGAGTGGAGCAAAAGTGCCATGCTTATCTGGTCTCTTTAGATACCACAATAGAGACACGGGTGAAATTTTAATATTTAAACAGTCTGCCTTCATGGAAGGAAAGCTATTTTCACCTTCGTCAAATCAATATTATTTCATGAATACATGTAGCTGCTGTTTTATTTATTAAATTATATGATTGGTAAATTCTGTTCAACTTGGTGTATGAAAATATATATACATATATATATATATATATGTGTACAAAGGACATGACTATATTTTAAAAGTTATGACATTTAACTGTACATAAATTAGAGAATATTATCACATTTACACTCACTGGATGGATAAGAGGCATCTTTGGTTTACAAAGGACATTTTTTATGGACTACCAGTATAACTAATAGGCCAGGGTCAGGTTAGGGACTTTTTGAATGTGGTTCACTGCATTGAGGACCAGAACATATAGCCTAGCTCGAGCCTTTTGATCAGTGAGATATTGGAGATATTTAAGTATGATAATAAGGTATCTCTGGCACTGCTTGCCAGTTTTTTTAGGAATCCCTTTCTTGTTCAAATTTCTCAGTGCATTTTGTGTTCATATAGGGGATTATGGCACAAGAAAACGTTCTGGATGAAATCTCTGGTACCTGGACATATAGCCTAGCTTGAGTCTTTTGTTTGAGATGTCAGCAATATATAAGCGTGACAATGAGATATCTCTGGCACTGCTTGGCAGTCTTGTTTTTTAAAAAAATCCTTTTCTTGTTCAAATTGCTCCATGCATTTTGTGTTTAAATTTGAAGATCATTATGCATCCCCCATGGGGAGGGATGCATATAGTCTTTAGTCCCTTGTCCTCCATCTCCGCCGCCACAACATATCTTATTTTCCTTATATTTCTGTTGCCTTTTGACCTATTGCCTCCCAATTTGGTACAGATAATCTATGGCTCTGGGAAAATTTTCCCATATAATAATATATAACCTGGAGGTCAAAGGACAAGGTCAAATCCTTGTTTCATTTTTCTGCTGGCTCAGCAATTTTCACATATTGGTTTATACCTTCTTAATGGTGCATCATAGGCACAAGGTTACCATTAAACGTTAATAGGAAAGTACCTGTGGGCTTTCAATTTGTATGGCTTATTTTAACCCTGAGTGACCTTGTAAAGTCAAACTGCATACATTCCTGTTGATTACTATGTAAGTCAATGGGGATTGCAATGCTAATGCACATTTTCAACTTCACCAAAAAATTGGCCAGATTCACTTCAAACTTGATGGGGATGTACATCGGGTATGTGTCTACCAACTGTGTTCTAATGGTCATGCTGCTATGATTTTTTTATTTTTAATTTTTGTGTGTGTGTGTGTGTTTGTTAATTTTTGCATTCCTATTTATTACCATGTAAGTCAATGGGGTCTGCAATGGTAGTTCACATTTTGACTTCTTCAAAACCATAAGCCAGATTTACTTGAAACTTTTGGTACAGATACTCCATATATTTTGGGACTTTTTGTTTTAATTTGTTATTATTCTGGATGACCTTCAAGCCATAGGTCAAGGTCACAATGCCTTGCAAAATTAAATGGTTTCCCTGCCACATCATCAAGTGGGTATGATTGAAGTCCATCAATCTTGGTCATTATTTTTTCAGGTGAGACATCCTGTAAATTTGCTCAGAGGTGACCTTGAGATCAAAGGTCAAGGTCATAGAGCCCTTCAGTGAAAATTATGTTACTAGTAAATGTTAATAGGAAAGTACCTATGGGCTTTCAAATTGTATGGTTTATTTTAACCCTGAGTGACCTTGAAAGATCACTGATGTCATGCTCAGGGGACCCATAATGTTTGTCGCATGAAAAAAATCGCTTCTAGTTATACAAGAAAACATTCTGGATGAAATCTCTGGTGACAGGCAAAATTTTTAATAAAGTAGTCACATTTTCAACTACTGACAACCATGTGTGCACTTACTGTCCCACAAAACATGGAAAAAAAAACGTATGAGCATATACCACAGAAGTCCAACAGGAAGGTGAAATGTGAATCTTTCTGTAGAGGGGCACCGGGGAACATATTTCCCAGACAGCAGCACACCAGTTTCTCCTATGTCTGAAGCTTATCCTGAATGGGTATTAAGGATAAGGTTTTGATTGGAATCTTTCATTTGGTTTGTCATTCAGTTGATTTCAAGTAGTAGACAAACCAATGAGAGGTCACGGTGCATTAAATAAAGTATGGACTCGTCCCACTGTCAAAATGGTGTCGTTTTGAAACTTATTTCTCCGATAGAACTTCAGTTTGGTACATATTTGAACTTTTCAGACATAGGAGAAAGAAAATCCAGTATGGATGGCCCTTTGAGGATAATGTTGGGATCACTTTTTGTTGGATTTTCATGTTTTTGCTCCACACAGCCTCATGAAAACATGAAAATCCAACAACTTGTGATCTCAACGTTATCCTGAATGGGCCACCCATACTGGATTCTCTATACCTTGTACCATTCCTTATAAGGTAATACAGATCTGTACATTGTTGTGCAACTGTATTATTATCTGTGGTTCAGAACCCCTGTGGTAGTAACTATATATTTTTTTTCTGCACATCTTTCAAAGTCAATGAGGATGTCTGCCTTAGAACCCCGAAGGGAAACAGCTACCGATATTGTCCATGAATTAAACAAAGCGGACAGGACTCCTGGAAGCAGACACAACCTTGGATCAAACACCTTGCGGATTAAGGCTACATGCCTTTGGCACAAGTGGACAGGGTTTTACGGTTATGACACATATATTTCCATGATGCTTTTGTTGCATGTGTTTATGCATTTGTTACTGTTGATATGTATATATTATTACACTTCTGTACACAATTTCGTTCAGTTCAGTTTGGTAGGGCATTGCCTCTGAGGGAACTGCCCTAGATACATGTTGTAATTGCTGCTTGCCTCTGTCCACCTGTCCCTGACAGATTATTTTCTGGCGGATAACTTCACAATCATTTCACCTCAGACTTTAAATGGTACGTGACGATGGTCCTTTAAGTAGGCTATGTTGGGGTTGGGATTGTATAGGGTAGACGTTTACCTATATTCAAAGGTCATGGGTCAATTATCAGAGGCAGTGCCCAATGGGGTGCTTGCACCCAGTGATATGTAGTTCTGTGAGTTTGTTAAGATTAAGTTTAGCTTTAAGAATCAGTGTGATGGAAGGACGTAACTCCAATTAGCAAGACTTATCCTGCAGTTTTCTTGTTACCATGGCGACCAATGTGTAAATATATCAATTGATGAAACTGAATCATTTGTATGAAAGAAATCTGATGACTGTGAAAACAAAGCTGAAACTGTGTTTTGGTCCTGGATCAAAGACTGGGATTTAGCTAATACATGTAATAAAGGTCAACTGACAAAGTAGTGTATGAGTTTTCTATTAATTCCTTGTGTTCATGTGTGATATGTTCATTACAAACCAGAGTATTGTTTAACCCCCCCCCCCATCTTGTCTTCATTGCACAAATTTTCCATTGTGGCTTTCCACAGAAAAAAATGGTAATGTACAAGATTCCCTGCATAGTAAGAATAATGTTTTTATTTGAACCCCCCAAAATTGGGAGAAAAACAGATAATACATATATACAGCACTCGGACATAGTTTTAATGGAAAACCGGCATGTGCCCAATTTTTCACTTTGGTTTTGTTGATTTATCATGGGCCAGTCTCTGCCAGGACAGGTGAGGCCTGCAGTGACTTATTGTAGTCAGCTGGATACAGTCTGTTTTATCCAGAATCTTTTTGCCAAGTTTTTTAATGTCGACGGCATCTTCGAACACATCAGCTTCGTGTTCTCATACATACCACTATGGTATCATATAGCTCCTGGAGAGTAAAGAGTTTGGACTGCAGAATATGGTAATGACTACTAGGAAGTGGTTCTGGACAAAAAGACACAAATACAATGTTGTGAATTTGAAGAAATCCTTTTCTGCAATAATGACGCCCCAGTTTTGTGCGATTTTTTATCAAGGAGGACACTTGATGCTAATGGAAACCATGATTTCTGATAGAGAATTTATAACCCTGTTTTTAGGCATTGTTGGTGTTGGCTAAAATTAAAGTGATTGAGTATGTGAAGTGCAATATCCCAAAATTGACCTTTGACCTCCAGACTGTGACATCATTTTTTTTTTCTAGCTAATTGATCCTCAACACACGTATATAATATGAAGCCCTTCAAGAAAACTTGGCCAGTGTGGGAAGGCTGGTATCATGTTATCAGGCATCGTGGCAGGGCTTGTCACCCAGGCAACATTTTCACTGAGTGCTGTTTCTTGACCTTTGTATACAGACCAGCTTATTGAGCAGGTTTAATTTAATGAAAAGGTTCAAAGTGATAAACCACAGTATCTCACTTTGTGGTTATTGACCAACTTGCCAAGTGAAAGCAGTTAATAACGTAAGTTTTATGTCATGAGCATAACCCAGCAGCCCTTCTATCTAACACATGTCCTGTGTATATGTTTTGTAGTCCGGATCTAACTGATCACCTATGGCCATCTAACCAACAAAAAAAAAGTACTGAATTTAATCCAAACATTACAATTAAGACAGTATGGCATTTTCTTAAACTGGGAGCAACTTATTGGCATTTTAATGCCTATTGTGGAAAATTGAGGATAGAATTGTGTCTCGGGAATTTATTTTACAGGTGTGTTTTGCCCAGTTTCAATTTCAGAAGTTTGAATTAATGCTTTTTGTACAGGGCCAAAGTTGACAAGAGCATATCTCGTTACCTTTAAATTTCAACAGATCACAGCAAATACCTACTAGGATTACTATATTGGAACCCAGCATAAAGAGCACCTCAGAGGGGAGGCCACTTCATAAATAAGACCAGACTTCCCCTCAAACTGGTTAAAACCAGCTGGTGGTCAAATGTTGTCTGCTTCAGATTTTTCAACTAATTTCAACAGTAATGAAAAACAGTTTGAGAATTTTTGATGAGATCTATGAGACTATCAAGATAACATGCCCCATGTCAACAGCTTTCCTTGGCATGAGTTGGGCACTTAATTCCAGGGGGAAAGGGCAAGAGACTACCCCGGATAAAGACCACTTTTAGGTACAATTACAAGTGGTGTTCCATAGATTCCAGGCTCAGAAACTAGTGTGCCTGCTAGCCCAAGACAGGTGAAATTCAAAAATATCAAAATAACTTGTCATGAGGACCAGAGCAAAAAGAAACTAGATGAGCTCAGTTTGTACATGTTAAAAAAAGAATATCCATTGGCTAGTAATTTTTTGTATAACTTGGTTTCCAAAGGGGCTAGTTATATTCTATATCCACTAGCCCTGTGGGCATGTGGATATTTGAAAATTTATCGGGTCATGATACATATAGAGAGAGAGATGGTCAGTTCATCTCACAGATAACATTGATATGTACATAGTGAATATCAATAAATATATACTAATAAAACAGATGACAAGAGAGCAGTTTGTGTACATGTGTATAAACTGTGTAAAAGTCCCAACTGAATAGGCAAGGGCAAGAGCTGAAGGTTCAAGAACTGCCTGAAAGAGGGCACTGCAGTCAGTGGAGGGCTTGGGTTGTGTATTCCCATTACTTAACATTGTAATTTGCAACCTAACTTGAAAACTACTACACATGTGATGTTATTTGTTGCATGCCATGCTTTGCATGCGGCCTTGCAAGTTGTTCAACTCGGTGGCACACAATGCAAAGAATTGAAGCCAAACCATTAAACCACATTGGTGTGCTTCAATGGGTAGTCTTATCACCAAATTTCAGAAAGTAAATCTAGATGCATAACTAAATACCTCACAAAAATCATACAACCACAGCCACATAAGTGACTAGCTTATTCAAGGTTGCTTTAACATACAAACTAACGGGAATACACAGCTCTAGCCCCACAAATGTTTGTGTATTCAGTTGTATATTGGGGAGAATACACACCTCAGAGCCAATTCTGACCTTTCCTATTGAAAGCATGTGGTTCTTCCCAAAGCTATTTATAGAATTCAATTCAGTCATGTGCAAGACAATGTGGACATTGTAACCTTGTTTTGTATTCCACATGGTTTCATGTAGGTTAAACTTAGCACTGCCCAATTCACGATGCGTTTTCCTGTTAAATAAATATATAGATGTGCATAAACCATTGTCCAGGTCTGTGCTGGTTGATTGGTCTAAAAGGCCAAGATACACGATATAATTAGTTGCATGCAATGTGTTGCATGGGCTGCATTGCACTATGCAAATCTGTCTGCAACACGTTGCATGAAAAACGAACTTTCTGGATTTTGGTGTGACTGGTTGTGTCGCAAAAGTGTCTGCGACCTGTTTGACCACCATGTTGCGAGTTGCACAAGACCACCCATTGAAGCACACCACTGTGGTTTAATGGTTTGGCTTCAATGCTTTGCATTGTGTGCCACCGAGTTGCACAACTTGCTAGGCCGCATGCAAAACATGGCATGCAACAAATAACATCACATTGTTACTGGTTGCGCAACATACAAAGTCTCATGCAACCGATCACATCGTGTATCTTGGCCTCAAGAGCCAGCAAGGTTTAGCCAGAAGACAAACCTTTCCTTGTTGTTGTGATCTTGTTCTAATAAGGCCACCTTACAGCCATGTAAAAGTGGCCACATTAGAGGAGTGATGGTCTCTTCTGGGAGGGGACAATGCTATACAAATAGACGTTTTATGCATGGGGATAGTGGCCGTATGAGAAAGGGGGCCCACGGTGAGACGGGTCTCATTAGACGGGGACCTCTGTTTTTTCTATCCTCTGGTCTTCTGGTTTCACAGCTCGTTTGTCAGTCTGCTGAGCTATTATTGACTTGAGTTACAAAGAATGGAACATTTTTGGCTGAACTGTTTTTTCAGTTATGATTTTATATCTTATCCAAATTCCATTAAAAAATAAAAATTCTGACTTTCTTGGTATCCCCTAAGATCAAAGTGAACGCAATAGCCTGTGATTATATGATTATTGCACCACAAGACCATGTTTTTTTTTTATACCATTCCAGGGGAAAACATTAATGTCACACAAAATTACAAGTACTTCTTGTATTTTAGTTTTCAGAAGGAATATATACAGTAGGTTTTGTCTGCCATTCATTTGAAGTTTTGGTTTACCATGTCTTAACACCAAAGTTAACTGTATTTAAACCCCTGGGCCCGTATGCATAAAGGAGGTGTAACTTACCCATGGCATAACTTAAAACAGTTTTAGTTACCCCTCAGTTCATGGTGTAAGAAAATTGGTATGCATAAAAGCTGGTGTAGTTATAACCGGGGTAACTAATCCACGGGGCAGTTACGCCACTGTTTAACTGGAGACCTTGATACAAGTTTTAACCCCTTTTCCTGACACTGGCCAGCTGATCTGTCCTAGGTGAGCACACTGAGGACAGTCGTGTGACTGCTGTCCCCTTTTATTGACAGATTGCATTACGTGACGAGGGGGGCAACGGCCTTCAGATTTATGTTTGTCAAAATGAAATTGAGTGTACACACAGTGGTCAATAATGGAAATATTACTAATTTTATATATGTGCATGATAAACAATAAACCTGAAAATATGTCTGTGTATCCATAACATGATGATGTAAGTGATCACTGGAGTTTCTATAGAACATTAAAATTTCTATCTACCCCATATAACCCCCTTTTTCCAAGTCCAGCCACAACAACCATGGCTGCACAAGGCCTGGGCAGCAAAGCCAAAAAGAGGAGGAGGGGAATTGACAGCACGAGAAAAAAGAACGTTGTGTAGCTACGCCCCACTGCTATCCCTTTGTTAGCTGCATATTGTAAAAAGTATTCAAATAGATATATGCAGTGTATACATTTTTAAACAAGTAATGGTTAGTAGATTGTGGAAAAGGCAAAAATTCTGATCCTGCAATTAATTGTCTCATTAACAACAGTTCGTTTGATCAGAAAATATACTTCTGTGAATGACCTTTCATCAAATGTATACTTTGCATAATGTTTGCATGCGCACTATTTACCCTCGGCAAATAAAGTGCCGGAGAGTATTGTTGTCAGTTGCGTCGTCCATCCGTCCGTCCTGTCAACGTTACCGCGATATCTAAAAAATATTGACCACAGCTTTCCCAAATTTTTGTCAGAGACGCATCTTATGGTGGACCAGGTTCCAATTTAAAACTAGCTTCCTCTTTGAATTTATAAACTTCTTATGAAACTTTAAAGTATTTATTTTTTAGGCCGTCTGAATGGTGCACATGGGGACGACGTTATCATGCTATCTCAAGAAGGATCCAACGCAGCTTCCCCATTTTTTTTTCACAGATGCCCATCATAATGGACCACATTCCTATTGAAAACCAACTTCTTATTCTTATTTTTATATTTGTTGTGAAACTTTTGAAGTGTTTATTTGATGGCAGATTGGGTGACGCACTGTACAGTGGTCTATGTCACCAGAACTTGCCCCAAGAACATTCAAAAGTGCTCCTTCATTTCACAGACAGTAATATGGAAATTGTATGTAAATTATTCTTCTGCGAAGTCTAAAAAAATATGCACAATTGAGGAAAAAAATTGTGGGCGCCGAGAGTAATCCGTTCTCTAAACGCTATTTTTACTTTATGGAGCCGGAAAGTAGATATTTGCACTGATTATACTGTGGCATAACAAGACCACCTGAAGCAAGTGACAGCCTTATTAATGCGGACCCTTCAGTCAATGTTTCGTATTGAAGATGTCTAGTTTTTCTTTGTGTTTGTTGAATGTGTAGACTGTAGACTCTAGTGTTAAAAATGTTTTTCATTCTACAGCAAAAATTCTAATATTATTACAAAAGATCTGAAGAAATGTCACACATTTCGCAATAATATCAGAAACATTGTTAAAGAAGGAATAGTATGCTAACTTTTAGAATATATCAACGGGGGCAAGGTCATTTTATGGTTCAAGTATTTGAAATTCATTTTGCCAAACAGTTTGCTTTGATCATTTATATGAGTGAAGACATAATATGTGTTTTATATGTTGCATGAACTGTATGTAAATTAGTCAGACCCGTCTGCTCGTCTGTCCGTCCCTGCGTAGGGCCTAGTCTGTACCATATTTTCTTAACCCTTGGGATCACACTAACCTAATTTTGCATGTAGACACTTCCTTGAATAGCAGAGTGTCATGTGCCAAAATTTGGTCACTGTGACCTATTTCTTGATCTTTCACCCCACAAGAAGTTTCGGCTTGTGCAAGCCATATGTTTTAATTACGTGTATACTTAAAAGACATGTAACGCACAACTCAACAATCAAATTACATTTAGGCGGACAGAGAAACTAGGTAGCGGGCAAATTTTAATAAAAAATGATTGAACATTCCAGTAAATTTATTTGTTAACAAAGTCTTGCCAGAAAACCGTCATGTTGCACATGTTTATAAAAAGTAACTTTTGACATGCAATATACGAAAAGCATTTGATTTTATTGATTGATTTTATTTGACGAATCAACATACAAATAATAAAAGAACACAGTGTACACTAAAACAGTACAATAACTGAAATGTGTATACATAGGAGAATTACATAAACTAAAATTGTACATCGCAATAAAATAATATACATCAAACTGAAATATACAAATGTATGTTAAATTCGCCAGGATTGCCCAATAAAGTCAGTATTTCAGACTTATTTCCATTGGGGTCCCTTTGAATATGATGAGTGATGAATTCATGAGAGGAGATTGTATATCAATAAAATAAATTAAATAACTAATATAGATATAATACACAATGTAACTAAAAATATATCCATCTTTATACATGTATATATAGAAATTTAAATTAAAATATGTAATGGCTGTTTTTAAAAAACCAAGACACAATAGATAATTTCCTGAAAGGAAAGGATGAGGAAGGCTTGGGGGTGTGTGTAATATATTAATAATACATAAAATGACTTGACTCATCAGACAAAGCCTTAGTTGCTAGGTGTTTTTTTACTGCTGATTTGAATAATGATAGGTTTCTACTCGATTTTATTGTATCAGGTAAGGAATTCCAATTTTTGATAGCCGAAAAATAGAAAGTGTTTTTGCCAAAATCGTTTGATACATGGGGGACTACAAAGTTATGGGCACTATTTCTTGTACTATGATTGTGTTGATTTTGAATTCTGAAAAAGTGTTGAGATTGGTATGCTGGAGCAGTATTATGAAAAATTTTGTAGACATGCGTTAATTTTAGTTGCTTCACCCTGTCAGCAGTGTTTAACATAGATAGTTTATCCAAAGCCTCTTGACCAACATGCCATCTATGATTTTCTCCAAGAATAAATCTGACTATTTTGTTCTGACAAATTTGGAGTTTCTTTTTGAAATTTTGGTTGAGACCAGAATACCAAGAGGCTGATGAATAATCGAAATAGCTTTGAATGAGTGCAGAGCAAAGGGTCTTCTTAGATTGTACATTCAGAAATTGTGCCTGTCTGTAAAGGAATTTTAATCTCGAATTAGTTTTCTGTATAATACTTTCTGCTATGGATTTGCCAGATAAATTTTCGTCCAGAATAGTGCCAAGATATTTGACAGATTTAGCCTGTTGTATAACGTGTCCATTGCATTTTATTTGAAACTGTGTAACTCTTTTTAATTTTCTTTTGGATCCAAATATAATTGATTCAGTTTTGCCAAGATGGAGGGATAGTTTGTTATCGGTAAGCCACTCTTGACATGATTTTAATTCCGAGCTGAGATTATCTGCTATTGTCACGTGGTCCCTACCAGAGGTCATGAGGGCACTGTCATCTGCATATAGTGCTAATTTGCAATTTACACTGATGGGCATGTCATTAATGTAACACAAAAACAAAAGCGGGCCCAAAATGCTGCCCTGGGGGACCCCGCAATTAACATGTAGGAAGTTTGATTTTTCACCATTGACAGTGACCGTCTGTTTGCGACCTCCTAGATAAGATTTAAACCACTCGATTGACTCCACACCCATAGATTTTAATTTTTTACACAAAATTTCATGATCGACAGTGTCGAACGCCTTTTGGAGGTCCAGCAAAACCATGCCTACATAATTACCATGGGAAACTTCGGTGCGGATATAATCAGTAATATATGTTAGGCAGGTGTCGGTCGAGTGGTTTGCTCTAAAACCAGACTGAAGCTCATAAAGTATGTTATTGTGGGTCAGGTATTCTTCCAATTGAATGTATATTGCCTTTTCAAGGATTTTTGAAGCGACCGATAAGATACTTATTGGTCTGTAATTTCCGGCATCATGTCTATTGTTTTTCTTGTAGAGGGGGAAAACTCGTGCAAGTTTAAACTCATCCGGAACAATGTTGTTTCTGATGGACAAATTGATTATATGGGTAATTGGGAGTTTTAGAATACCTGATCCATCCTTCAGAAATTTTGCAGGAATATCATCAAGCCCAGTACTCTTACATGCATTCAAGTTGCTGAGCTCTTTCTGGACAAAGTCTTCGGACACCTCCAGGAGTTTAAAAGAATTGGGAGTTATACCTTTTTTGTTGTAATACTCCTTGAAAAGTGGAGACTCTGTCTTGAATTTACCAGTGAAAATTGGCAGTTTGTCCACAAGAGAAGCACCTATTTCAGTAAAATATTTGTTAATGTGATCGGCAACTTTTTTTGATTCAAAGCAAAGCTCACCATCAATTTCAATTATGATTTTGGATCTGCCTTTGGTAGTATTGGAGTAACCCAAATTTTTAAGTTGTTGCCAAAGTTTTTTGGGGTTGTTTTTGTGTTCCTCAATTTTATTACTGAAATAATCTGCTTTAGCTCTCTTGATCTGCCTTTGAACTTTATTTCTAAAAACGCTAAATTTACGGTAGAAATCTTCAGATATTGTTTTATCACTACTTTTTTTGGACATGTACAAGAAGTGATCTCTTTGATTGATGTTATCCAAGATATCATGATTCATCCATGGCTCTGTACGTACCTTTAAACGAATGTCTTTCAATGGAGCCACTGTGTCAATGACATCTAATAATAATGATTTAAAAGAAGTCCAAGCTGAGTTTACATCTGTACTTTGTGTTACACTAGACCAGTCCACTGCGTGCAATTTTTCTTCCAGAATGTTTTTAGTATAATGTTTGCACGATCTGATTTTAATAACATTGTGCTGTCCAATTTGCCCCTTCGACACTTTGCGCGTGCAATAAACAATGGAGTGGTCACTGATCCCAACGTCTATAGTACCTGATTGAAGGATCTTGTCATTACAATTGCACAAGATATGATCTATTAGGGATGAAGAAGTATTAGTACTTCGAGTGGGGTCAGTAATAAGTTGTGTATAATCAAAGATGTCCAGTACCTGTTTGTACTTACTGAATAATGTTGTTGGTTGTTTCAGAAAGCAGATGTTAAAATCCCCAAGTATTATAGTGTCATAGTCTGATCGACATTGGGTTAAAACATTTTCAAAATTATCTAAAAAAGTATTGTCTTTAGGAGGGCGATATATAGTACCAGTAATGATGGGTTTAGTCTTTGGTAGTAATAGTTCAAACCATAAAGCCTCTAAATTGTCGTTGTGTAAATCTGGCCTTGGGTTGTAGGCTAAGTCCGTTCTTACATAGGCACAGACACCACCGCCCGTTCTGGATCTGTCATTCCTGAGTAGGGTATAGCCATCTATTTTGATCTCATCATCAGCAAATGTGTCATCCAACCATGTTTCTGACACTGAAAGGACAGCCACTTTGGATTTGGCCGCTAATAGTCTTATCTCTGAAAACTTAGAGGGCAAGGATCTTGCGTTTATGTGCAAGAAATGTAATCCTTTTGTTTTGAAGCATTCAAAGTTATCATCAGAAATCTCCGAGATGGTTTCGTTACCCTGCCCCTGGGTTTGAATTAGATTGATATCACGGTCAAGGTCTGCCTCGGTAATAACCTCACAAAAGTCATCCATAGGTTCAATGTGTGACACTTCGTTGAAAAATTCAACATGGTCACACTGAGTAAAAGGCAAATTGTCCATAATACAGGTGGGGCATGTATAGTGTAAGTCAAGTTCGCCCTCCACTGCACGGTCATAGTCCGCAAGAGTAATAGTGCTGGTACATCTTGTGTGTGTCCACCTATGACAAATATCACAATCCACAGCTTTACTGGAGCTGATTACACCTTTGGAACACACTGTACATGGGTGTTTAGGCTGTCTCCTGGGACCTGGATTTAATTCAACACTCCCACTGATAAGAAGAAGTAGTGTTGTATTTAAGGATGTAGCAGAAACTTTGTAATGCATGCATGTATTTGCAGTGATAGGGCGCTGCCATGATTGTTTATGTTTTGCAGCAGGGGTATTCACCCATGAACAAAAGTTCACCAGAGTGTCAAGTGCACAAAGTCTACTCACTGAAATATCATGGCAAGAAGTGATCGCTTGCCCCACAGGGTCAAGAGACCTTTGAAAATCCTCTGGTAAATTAGGTACAGGTCCATAGCCACGATGTAAGCAACAAAACTGAGCAAAAATACAAATTAAACTCAGTGCAAAACTCATGATACTTGATGTAATCCTGTGTCTGTATGTTCCGGTTCTTATCTTATCTGAAACAAACCCCACCTCTTTCGAACACAACTTTTAATGTATGTTTATATGTATTTGTTTAAACCATTGGAGAAAACAAAATACGCAGCCTGGGCCTGCTTTGGATGCAAAATATTTTATTGGGAACTTGTTCTTGCGCTGATCAAGGCACACAAGAAAGCACTATTCTTTTACTTTCATTAAAAATTGCTTTAAATGGAAACAGAATCAAACTAAGTTTTTAACATAGCCTGATTTAGCAAGTGGAAGCATTATAAATATCATCTAACTGTTAAAATACCTGACCAGTCACTAAATATTTTATTGTCTGCAAAGCAGACCAAGTTCTGGCTAACTTGGGGCAAGGGTGTAGAATATTAGGCCTGGTCAAGGTAAAATCATATGAGGGGGCAAAGGTTAAGGTCATAGTGACCCAAATTTTAGTGCATGACACAGGCCTATCCCGTGAAATATACAGCAGCGAACGGCATTGGATTAGGTAGTAACGCGGGAATGTGTTACGCAATAAAGTAGCCTACGTGACGGAAAAGGGGTGAAGTAATTAGAGGGGGTGCGGAGCATGGTCAGGTGTTTTTGTTTTTGTTTTTGTTTTTGTTTTTGTACGGTTGCAATGGAGGTATTTAGTCACTCTAGGTCGGACTTTTAATGTATACTCTCGGAATTTATTAACGATTTCAATTTTAAAGGGAGTTTCTGCAATGAGTGTTGTTAATTTATTTATTTATTATTATTATTATTATTATTATTATTATTATTATTATTATTATTATTATTATTATTATTATTATTATTATTATTATTATTATTATTATTTTTATTATTATTATTATTATTATTATTATTATTATCATTATTATTATTATTATTATTATTATTATTATTATTATTATTATTATTATTATTATTATTATTATTATTATTATTATTATTATTATTATTATTATTTGAGATGGAGTTCGGCATCTCGCTTCTGAGGTTAACGTTACATGCGCCAAACACAGGTTCCCAGAGTTTTTAGGCCAAATAATATAATTCTAAAGGTTTCATCTCTGCTTTTTCCTCGGCGGCAATATACATTGACCAATAAAGGGTAACATTTATTGACATTTGTTTTTCTATGAATTTGATTAAGACATACATGGTTTCCAAGTGTAGTAAGACCGAACTTAGTCTGCTTTGCAGGCAATAAAATATTTAGTTTCAAGCAAACTGCCATTGTTTTTCATATTAGTAATGGATACAGTGTGGATTTCTGTAATTACAGTATTGTCATGTGTAGATTTGCAGTAGAGCAAACACATTTAATATTCAGATAGTGCGTACATTTCTTGGCATGTTTGACTAATGTACACACAGTACAATTTTGTTTATTTGTGGCAACAGCACAAGGTATGTGAAATGGAGCTGATCTTTCGTAATGTTCGTGTCACTATTTGACATTTTACCACATATGAACATTCACCTAATGTACAGTGTTATGATTATTCACGTTACATATATACAGGTCCCTCGTATACAAGAAAATAGACTTCCACTGGGACTTATACCTCCGTTAAACTATCCCCCTGGCAGGTTTAGAGATCTAGGGTAGTTAAAGGCCATTTACACCATGGATTAAGTTATACTTCCTTCTTGCATACGGATTCTTAAACCTGGTGTAGCTTTACACCAGGTGTAACTTTGGAACACCTTTATGCATGCGGATTAGACTTTAAACCATGGTTGTTCCCTGGAATAAGCTAAACCACAGCTAAACTACCTTTATGCATACGGTCCCTGGAGAATAACCCACAAGGCCTGAAGACTCAAACAACCGCTTAGTCACTTTCCCATAGTCACACAATTCAGCTCTGCTTCACATCTTGAAGCTATATCAAGGATGTCTGTGCAAAAAGCCTAAAGCTAAGAAGCAAAGAAGTCCTAATGAACCCATCTACCTATAGCGCGTGACGCATTTGGTGCCAAGCGAGTCAAACTACTAAATAAATGCAAAGGCAACAACAGAGGAATGAGAATTTGTAAACAGGAAGGTGAAAATTGGGTAGGTAGATCCAAAGAACATACATATTTAGTGTTGATTGCCCACTGTGTCATATTATAACTTAACATAGCATGAGCAGGAGGTGGTCATGGTCTGGCAGCAAATTCAGGAGGTTGACTATTCTGTTACTGGTTATAAGAAAATAATGTCTCAAATCAGGGAAGTGAAGGGGTGTGGTCAAGGTGAGTGGGTTCGCTCACTAATCACCTGTCCATCATTATCTTGTCATGGTAGGATAGCCAATCACATTGGTCAAGTGAACTTGCAATGAAACCCAAGTGTCCAACAACAAAGCCTACTTGATCTCAAACTCCAAGAAAAAGAAACGTTACAATTATGCTTTTGCAATTGAAAAAGAAAAAAGCTGATGAGAGTTTACCAGTTTGTCAAAGCATACTCTGAACTCCTCTTATGCTCAAACTTGAAGTAATCTGAGCACATTGACTTCGAGTTATGAGGCCAGTCCTCAGAACCACTTCCGAGTCTTTGAAGGCCATTTCTGAGGATTGATCAAAGCAAGATTCCTCCAAACCTTCAGCATTTATATCTGCGAAATGTTAGCAGTCAATTTTCTTCAAACAAATTTTAAACTGCATTGCAAAAGTAGAATCTGAATTCCGGGAGTTTCACATATTTTTTTGATATAGGTCCCTGTTCTTTTTTAATCCCGACTTCTGTATAAGTAACTTCCCTGATCTATCTACTAACTTTTCCCACTTTACAAATTGATAAACTGAAAATTTGAATATAGAAAAATATGGGAAACTTTTATATATCACAGTGTAAGGAAGGGAAACAAATGATTGTTACAGCTTTCTTGTTTCTGAGGGAATAACCACAAAACGTATGAAAATGGACGCTCTCATTATTTGTTTATCAGCTCAGATGACTGATAAGCTTATAGGATGGTCAGTCCTCCATCCTCTGTCGTCATTGTCTGTTCACATTTCACATTTTCGATTTATTCTCCAAAACTGTTTGCCACATACACTTCAAACTTGGTAGGGATCTACCTTGGATGGGTCTCTACCAAATTTGATCGATTGGTCATGCTCCACTAATTTTTCAATTTCGTTTGAATTTCTTGTTTTTTGTTTTGTTTTTTGTAAAATCATAACAAATCTTCTCTGAAACCACTTGGCTAATTGCTTAAAAATTACACACTGACACTTTAGGTGGCCCCCAGACCCTAGCTTATTCAACAGGTGGCATTGCAATTTATTACTATCTGTCAACACATTTTTTGAATGTTTTTTACCCCTTGGCCCATATGAATGGGTCTGTGTGTCCCTTCTTGTGGGCAATTTCAGAAGAACCAGATAAGCTAGGATCATGAAACTTTCAGTTAATCACCCTTTTTGAGGTTTAGGTCAGATTTGAAGGACTATGACCATGACCCAATTTTAAGGTCACCAAGGTCAATACTCTGTGAATTTCTTGCACGCAATATCAGGAGAACCAGAATTCCTAGGATCATGAAACGTTTACAGATGATCACCCGTGTAAGGGTCTTCATCAAGTTTGAAGGTCATTGACCTTGACTTAATTTGAAGGTCACCAGAGGCAATTTTTCTCTTTAATAAATGTCTAGTACATGAGATCTTAAGAACTGGATAAGATATATAGGATCATATGACTTTTACAGTTAATCGCCCTTATAAGAGTCTAGTTCAGGTTTGAAGGACGCGTGCATCCATGTGTGAATCCATGCTACGTCCATGTGTCCGTTTTTTGTGCGCCATTTCAGATGAACCAGATAAGCTTGGATCATTAAACTTTTTTAGTTGATCACCCTTTTTGAAGTTTACGTCAGGTTTGAAGGACTATGACCTTGATCCAATTTTAAGATCACCAAGGTCAATACTCTATGGATTTCTTGCACACAATATCAGGAGAACCAGAATTGCTAGGATCATGAAACATTTACAGATAATCACCCTTGTAAGGGTCTCCGTTAAGTTTGAAGGTCATTGACCTTGACTTAATTTGGAGGTCATTAGAGGCATTTTTTTTCTCTTTTATAAAAATCTTGGACATGAGCTCTTTGAACTGGATAAGATAGGATCATAAGACTTTTACAGTTAATCGCTCTTGTAAGAGCTAGCTCGGGTTTGAAGGACAGTGACCTTGACCTGATTTCAAGGTTACCAGGATCAATGCATTTAGAAATGCAGGGAACATTAGAAGAACCAGATAAGCTAAAACTTTTACAGTAGATTTTCCATTTGAAAGGTGAATTCAGGTTAGAAGGAGACTGACTTTGACTCAATTTTAAGGTCACCCGGTTCAAGTTACTTTGAAATTCTGGCACATGATGTCAGGAGAATCAGATCCCCTTTATGGGGCAGCCAAGGATTTTTAAGGCATTAGCCATTATGTTCATATTTTTGACTTCTCCAAATTGTCACTCATATTGTTCTGAAACGTGGTGGAAATGTAGCTTTTAGGAGGGGTAAACCATGTTGTTCACTAGGTGGTAATACTATAGATCCCTGATTTGTAAGGGATTTCTCAATTTGGGTTCCTATTGGTTAGTTTTTATGTATTTAATTAAGCAAAATTACATATTATATCATTCACAAATTTACAAAAAATGACTGGGAAAGAGAGCTTGGCCCTATATGAATCCCTCTCTCAGGAAAAAGACAGAACACAGGACAGAACTGGGTGCACATAAACAAATAGAAGAAAACAACAAGGAGAACGCCGACAGTAGCGATAACACATGTAAACGGTAGGGTCACCAAGATGCCGAGTATTTATGAGCCGCACTTGGAAATTCATGTAACATGTATGTCTCGTAACAAAAGAGTGTAAACATCTGAAGAAAAAGAAACTTGTATACCAGATTCAGAAATCAAATTTATCTTATGTAGGCTGGATCTCAACCGACACCTGCGGGTGTGAAATGTCCATTTTCAACAATAAAATCATGAACTGCTGAAAATAATCTTGCAAGTTTTCAGACAAAGAACAGTTTGTAGAACCGCATAATACAATCTGTAGGGTAAATGGGGCATAGAAAAGAAATAATGCCATGTGTTTTCAGAAGCTACGCCACAAGCTTAAGAGCATGTTGCTGTGTTCTTCACACCACGTTTGTGTACATGAGAGTTTAACTGGGTTGTGCCTTAATGTAAAAGACTGTTGAATAGCTGAAAATCTACCACCAAAATTGTACAATTCTGGAAATTTCATAGGTCGGACAACTGGCTGGTGTATTTTATATTTAAATACTGAAATTGAAGAGGAATTCCAAATGCCAAAAGGTGTTTGATTCCACAGTCTTAACTCTGGAAGAAAAAAAAAGATTTATCGTAGGGTTCTGTGCAAGCCGTAAAGTGTGCGAGGTCAAACTTTTGAGGGGTATTGTCGGTCAGAGTATCAGGAATACGAGGAATAAAAGTGCTGTCAGTGAATCTGGAACTAAATTATTCACCAATTTATACATTAATGTTAAATTAGAAATTTCACCCTGTTTGGCTAAAGTTTGCTACCCAGGTTCCTTGTATAACTTGGCATTGCTAGTTCCACGCATTGCAGTGTTGCACCCGGCCGTGACAATGCGGGCAGCTTATCGTTGGACATTTTTCCGGTTTTGATTCTTTTTGTGTACACCACTGCATTACTGATGGCCACACTCTAGAATGGACGTGCTAAAAGAAAAATGAATAGTCTCTAAAGTTGCTCTGTCTTAAGTAAAATTTGTTCAACTAATTTAACTGATTTTAATAGGTTTATTTGAAATATCATTGATATGGGCAGACCATGTTGAATCAGCACGTAATCAAGATGTCTGTGGTGTTGAACATCTTGTAACATGACAGTGAATGGGAGGATAATGAGGAGAATTTGTCTTGGGGAAATAATCATAGAATCTGCTTTACAGCGTTGAATGAAACCAACCAGTGATTAGATCATTAACTAATTTTAGTAAGGTCAGGTTATCAATACCTAAATAAAAACAAGTATCATCTGCAAATAGTTTAATTTCATATTTAACAAAGTCAATGATAAGGTTAATATTTATTAGGAACATAAGTGGCCTTAATACACTTCCTTGAGGAACTCCTGCTCAAATCTTACCTCAACTAGATGACTTGACCCCAACAAAAACCCGCTGCCAACGATTTCAGAGATTATCACAAAACCACTCTAACAAATTTCCCGAAATACCATTTTGCCTTAATTTGTATAAAAATTTAGTCTGCCAAACTTTATCTAACACTTTTGAAATTTCCAAGCATACAATGCAAACATCTTTTTGATTTTCAAAAGCAAGACATAATTCACGGTATAAAAATCAAATTTGATTTATGGTCAATTCCGCTTGTGTTAAGCTGGACTGGTGAGCAGATGTAACCAAATTTTCACGAAAGAAATACATGCACTATTTTTTCAAAAACTTTACCAACACAGGTTAGTGTCTTGTAATTGTTACATAAATTTGAGGACCCTTTTTTACGCAGAGGAGAGGCATTGTTCGTTTCCAAATAAGTGGGAATTCTTTTGTTTCAGGAGATAAAAAACCTGGTAAGTTAAGGAGCAAAATCTGGAGCAGCTTCTTTCAGCATCACTTCTGCCATCAGGTCGTGAGGCTTTGGTGTTGTCCGACCTAAGGAATGTCTCGAGAACATCTGCTTTAGTTATGGTTAAAGAATCAGCATTACACTGTTGAAGAAAAAATAAAAAGTTAGGCCTTGTGCAGGTGATCGGAAACACGCCTGCTTTCATGTATAAGAAACGGAATAGAATGCAGATGATTTCTATCGTTTCTATTTTATAGGAATGCATGCATTCATATTGATTACAGTGCAAGTCAATGGGGATTCCAGTGGAAATTCACGTTTTTTACTTCTCCAAAACTGTCAACCAGATTCACTTCAAACTTGGTGGAGATGTACATTGGGCGTGTTTTCTACCAAGCTTGTTCAAATGGTCATGCTCCAGTGATTTTTATATGCTTAATGAATTTTCTTGTTCTTTTTCTTTTTTCTTAAAAACAAATCTTCTTTAAAACCACATAGTCAATTACTTCAAATTGCTGAGACACTTCAGGCCCGCTCCAACCTTAATTTGTTCAACAGGTAGGGCTGCAATTATTGCTCGCTTTTAAAAGAATTTTGTGTGTTTTCGCTTTTCTGACTTTTTCGGACAAACCATAAGTTGAATCCTCTTGAAACCCATTAGGAATATACATGCATGGGCTTGATCTCCAGCAAATTTGTCCATTACATGGCAGTGCTGTAATTTTCTGATTTTTATCAAATTGCCAAAAAAAAAAAAAATAAATAAATAAAATAACATAAAATAAAATAAAATAATCCGGCTTTGGGGTATGTACATATTATCAACAGTGATAATGGATCATATTCTAAAGTTCAGAGGACCACTTCAGTCTGTGAATGACTATGGGTTGTGAAACTTCACAATGTGTACCACTGATCACTGTGCATGTGTATATATATATATATATATATATATATATATATATATATATATATATATATATATATATATATATATATATATATGGGCCTACATGTGCGCGTATTCTCAAAACTGTTGGCCCTTGATTTGAGACACAACTGCAGACTGGCCAGACCTCCACAAGTACTATAAAATATATCATTAAATGACCTGATCAGGTTGAGGCAGCTTTGACAAATATTATTTTAGTGATCTGTGAGAGACAAACTTCTGTGGCAGGTCCAAAAAGTAGCCACATAAAACAGACGCTCTTTCATTGAAGATCAATTAACATGAGCTCCGTGTGTGTGTGAGTGTGAGTATGCCATTATTGATTTCGCCAGAGTCTTTTATAGAATAAGTTGAAATTGTGCCTCAATACTTTTAATTATTGTTTGCAGGTTCAAATTACTCATGAAGCTACTTGCAAAATCAAGGATGACAACTGTTCATGTTTGTCATGCTTTTACTCTGCTGACCACAAGTAGCAGAGCTTATGGGATCAATCATGTTCGTCTGTTTATCCATCCGCAAATGTTTTGCTTGTGGACACGATACAGTCCACAGTTTTCGATTTAGCCCCATATAACTTTTGGGACTCATCAAGTGTATGGAAATCTAGGTTCAGTTTGATATTGGTGGTGACACCTACAGCATTATGTGAAATATGGTTCAAACTATGAAAATTTTGTGATCACTCTAGCGTCCTTAGTTTAGGATGGAACTTAATGATATTTGGTGGGATTGTGGGGGTTTCAGTTGCTTCTGATACTGGCGGCACCACCTTCACTTAAACAGAAATTATTATAAAATGTGTTGAAAGATCCCATATCTCGACAAAATAATTGTATGAAAAATGCTAAATTTATAGTATATGTATGTATATATATATATATATGTATATATATATATATATATATATATATATATATATATATATATATATATATATATATATATATATATATATATAGTGTGTGTGTGTGTGTGTGTGTGTGTGTGTGTGTGTGTGTGTATTTATCTCATGTTTGGGTCGATTTTAGTACTATAACAGGCTTGTATAAATACCGTATCACAGGCCTAAAAGCTATCGTGCCGCGATATGATGTATCGGTACTTCCGATGGTATCGGCGCTCGGCCTGTGGTATCGGTACTCTTCCGGTTTCATCGGTAATTGTGTTGATGAGAAGTAAAACTTTCTGCAAATGTCGTTCTTATTTTTGCTTTGTGTATTGAAATATACAAATCAAATCGACCCAAACATGAGACAAAAATTTTATAGCATGCTTTGTAGACGATATGAAGTAATCAACTCGCACTGGATACTATATCGTCGGCTGAGAGTTATAGTGGTCTGTCTCCACTTTTTGTCGAAACTGAGTTATTCATACCAAACATTTCGTAATACTTTGCTCTATCTCCACGTATACCAATAAAGCAAAATGTTAACTCTGTAGTGGAATAAAGACCAAAAACACTTTGGTATAGGCTAACCGCCTATGTATTAAATAATTTAGAATTATACTGGTGTATGTACATAAGATGTGCATTGTTAGGAATACAAGGTTGCATGTCCATTTTGACCAATCATATTGCACTTCCTTTGGCGATAGAACAATTATTTTCTCAACTGATTCAAGTGGACTGGAGACGTCTGAGGAACATGACCTCATGCATGCAAGAGAAAGGTAAGTTTAGTTCCCCAATTTGATGTTTGTAATATCTATGATAGGAGAAGTAGGCCTACAAGGCCTTGAATGTAAGCTCAGCCAGTTTATATCTTCTTAACTTTACACTAATCTGTGAGGTTTTGTTAAAATTCACGAATGGGACTCTGTAAATCCCTCATTATCATCCGCTTATTATTGTGATTGGTTGTGTTTCGGATTAAGGAGTCTCTCTCTCTGGAGCAGCCGTGTGAGTATACAACACCATGACTATTGAACTAAAATGCTGTCAGGGTGGTTAAGAAAGGAAGACATATAGTACATAAACAATTTCTCCCCAAGTTCTTTTAATTTAGGCTGAATGTACAAAGAAATGTGAGACTGGAGATAGAACAATGTGTCTTTAAAACACTTTGCTGGGTTTAAGGCTAGGTGAACAGCTTGCCACTGTGCACATTGCAAGCAATGTGCCAAGCATACCAGGCAAACTGGTGACTGAGACAATTTCTGAGACGGAGCTTAGACTAGGCATGCTGGTACTGGAATAAAATGTCTTTCCAAGTAGAATTTGAATACAAAATGATGATTAGAATAGCACATTACCTTGAAGTTCACTTAAAGGCGACCTAAAGTCGCATTTGGCAGTGACAGAGTTGACACTTTCAGCACTACGTCTTGTACTTGAATGAAAGGTCGTTGCATTAGGGACTTGAGTTCCATATCATTTTAGTTATACACATTTATTAAATGCAACAACATTCGCTTACAGCAATGAAAGGATTAACATCGTATTACTTCTTTTGCAGATACCATATAAAACTCCCCCATACTCCCTCTTCCCAGCGGCCTCCTCCTAGAAATACTGAAGTACATCCCTCTGTTCGAATTGCTGCAGTCAGTCAACAGGGTGTGTGCTTTTTTTGTTGTGCTGCAATATTCCTGTTCACAGTTAACATTAACAACCCTACACGTAGGGTTTACGAATATTGCCCCTGAGACTGTAATACAAGTAAGTAAACAGCTCTCTGGCCTGACAAACTTGGATGCATCAGACGTGCCCTTCACACTGCATAAATGTCATACTTTTCTACAGCAGTGTAATTTGTTATTTTTGTTAGCATTGAAAGAATGGGAACGGTAGTGTAGTTCATGAGGCAATGGTTACACCAGAGCATCTCGTGCAACCAACGTGCTGCGCAATAATATCTTCTTAACGCACTTTGTCATTATTTAAGCTTCCGCCGAAAGTACTGCCGAAGCATTTGATTCATAGGCCTAAGCATAATGGGAAGACGGTATCAGATGATCAAGAATTGCATATCTACTCGTCAAAACTTGCCTAAATGTTTTCTTTTACCGGTTTTGCAAGCTTTATTGATATAAAGTTGTTGTGTTATTCGGAACTATTTTTTTCCTAGTTTTGTGTTCCAGGAGTTGCCTTGACAACTGATGGCTGATGTAGTAGCCCCGCCTACTTGGCTCCTCCCACTAGTAAACAAAAAGGCGATTTTTTGTGAATTAACAAGCTAAAAACGATTTTAAATCAACTATCAATGATAATACTTACTCTTATGTCAATAGAAATTGATGTTAAATGTAAATATAAGAATTAAACTTCCTCTCTAGTATAATTACGGGCGCATGGTTGCAGTTTGTGTGACTGACAGGCATTTCTTTGATGACGCGCTACCGCGCGTCATCAGAAATGCCTGTCACACAAACTGCAAACATGCGCCCGTAATTACACTAGAGAGGAAGGTTAATTCTTAAATATTTACATTTGTTATTTTTGTTAGCATTGAAAGAATAGGAACGGTAGTGTAGTTCATGAGGCAATGGTTACACTAGAGCATCTCGTGCAACCAACGTGCTGCGCAAAAATATCCTCATGCTTGGCCTGGGACTATTTTCACTTCCCAATTGTTAGCGCCTCCAAAGCGTTTGATTCATAGGCCTAAGCATAATGGGAAGACGGTATCAGATGATCAAGAATTGCATATCTACTCATCAAAACTTGCCTAAATGTTTTCTTTTACCGGTTTTGCAAGCTTTATTGAAATAAAGTTCTTGTGTTATTCGGAACTATTTTTTTCCTAGTTTTGTGTTCCAGGAGTTGCCTTGACAACTGATGGCTGATGTAGTAGCCCCGCCTACTTGGCTCGTCCCACTAGTAAACAAAAAGGCGATTTTTTGTAAATTAACAAGCTAAAAAGATTTTAAATCAACTATCAATGATAATACTTACTCTTATGTCAATAGAAATTGATGTTAAATGTAAATATAAGAATTAAACTTCCTCTCTAGTGTAATTACGGGCGCATGGTTGCAGTTTGTGTGACAGGCATTTCTTTGATGACGCGCTATCGCGCGTCATCAGAAATGCCTGTCACACAAACTGCAACCATGCGCTCGTAATTACACTAGAGAGGAAGTTTAATTCTTAAATGTCATCACAAGATTCAGAACTTATGAGCTGTGTGGCTCGGTACTTAACAGATTACTTTTTGAGACGAGACAATTTTTATTTGTGTCAATACAATTTTACTATTAGTGTGTTCTTGTACATTGCTCTATATTCATGTACATTGTAATCATGAGCCCGTGCGGGCATAAAAGGGTTAATAAACCATCAAATGAAATAAAATGAAGGATTTTTGGGTATAAAGAAGTAATCTGTTGACTATTCAAGGGAAGGCGGTTCCAAAGGCAAGCGGCAGATGGACTAAGAAGACTCACCATTATGTATGCGAGCTCTGTAGTGTGGTAAAACTGCGCATGCGTATAATAATATTCAAGTCCCATCAGGCATGTGTATATGTATTAAAATATGTTGTATATCAAATGTCACAAAATTAGGAGCAATTTTATACATCTGGATCAGTTTAGATCTGTCGTGCAATTTGGAAAGTGATTCGCGGCCAAATTGCAAGTTTGTTTGCTCGGATGTACGAACAAATACTTAATTCTGTACCTTCTGATGGCAATGATATGAAAATAATTGCTACAAACTAACAATAGATTAACTGAAGAGATACATCTGGCAATAGTGTAAAGGGTTGTGATGCCAAGAAAGCAGTTAACATGGCAAGGAAAATGATATCAGACAGCACGGGAATGCTATATTTTGACATGTCCGAAGGGGATGTCCCATATACCAGCCTCACTTGTTTAATCAGCATGACGGAAAATTGCCACATACCTCAATATATATTCAGTTCTAAATTAATCTCAATACCTTAAGATGTTAAAACGACATAAATGCTCAAGTGGATTAAAGCAGTATTACTTTATGTCCGTCAGTTTTGAAGTTACTTGGAACTACCGCCAAGAAGAACACTACGACTTTTTATTTTAACTTTCACAGAAACAGTGATTCCTTACTTATGAGGGAAATGTACTGTACAAATATATATATATATATATATATATATATATATATATATATATATATATATGCTGTTGTTGTTGAAGCTGGTAAGGCCTTCAATGCAGTCAGACCTGATTGACAAACTTTAAACAGATTTAAATTAAAATCTACATGCTTCTGTTCCAAAGATTCTTATGCGAGACGTTTTACAAAAAGCTGGCAAGACTTCAAATCACAAAGGTCCAACGCAACGAATGGATTACACTGAGATGATATTATATCTCCGTTCCTATTTACGGTGTAACATAACGTGCGTCTAAAGCTACTTTAACAGTTTACAGATTTGAATTTTCCGTTCCTGACTGCCAAGTTGCTTCGGAATAAAATTCGAGCAAAAGGTTCACGACAACTTGTATTGCACGATGTACATGTATATGTCATAAACCTTTTCGAGCATTGTCTTATAAGGAAGATAATTGTATATAAAGTCCAAATCGTAAAGATTTGTAAGAAGAAAGTATTTGGGATTTGTGATATTGTTTAATAGCGAAATAATAATAATAATAATAATAATAATAATAATAATAATAATAATAATAATAATAATAATAGTAATAGTAATAGTAATAGTAATAGTAATAATAATAATAATAATAATAATAATAATAATAATAATAATAATAATAATAATAATAATAATAATAATAATAATAATAATAATAATAATAATTTAACCCCAGGAAGACACAGTGTGTGCAATTTTCGAAAAATCAATATTAAGATGCAAAAACGTTTATCATATTCGGCAGATCAAGTATTACTAACAAGTACCCAGCGCTCATATAAAGATCTATACATGACACGCACAGATAACATCTATTCTCATTTTGACAAATCCCCACATATTTACAACTATTCATATTCGACAGCTTTTAAAATTCCCAAGTATAAATGTGACCAATGAGATGTTTTTTCTAGAAAATTTGTGTATTTTCAATAGCATTACAATAACGAGAAGTGAATATAATCATTTAAAGTTTTAAAGTGTGCTGACTCTTACGAAGCAAAATTAATGTTATACAAACATAAGAAAGCAACGTTTGTGAAACAAACCAACGGGGCGGGGGGGGGGGGTAACGTAAAACGCAGTAGACATGTATCTTACAAGGTAAAATGCGTCAGATGGATTTTCAGAGCAGGCATTAAGGAGGATTCTGCATGTTCTTTGTGTGAACTTGCCTTCAAAGCAGACCAAGTTCCGTGTTACTACTCGGTTAGCCCTTCTTCGACCGGACTTTACTTATATAGTAAGGGAAACAAAACTACACTGTGACACCTCCCCCAAGACTGAGCCACCAATCGGGAAGCTCGTCATTATCGTCTAGACCAGTAGCAGCCTCTGGTCCCTAGTGTACTGAATCCTGTTACAATAGTATACACAGCCAATTAGAAACTGACTCAGTTTTCCAACACTAAAACAGTGACCTTGTCAAAAAAGGGCAGACCCCAGCAGACTAGACAAAATACGCAGTTTTGGTCTGCTTTGGAGGCAATGTGTGAACATGCATCTATATCTTCAAATTCACTTCTTCTCTTTGCTTCCATTTTTAGCTCTGCCGATGAAAAGTCACAGAGCTTATTCGATCGCGCATGTCTGCAAATGGTCCCATGTTCGGCGTACCTCTCGGATTGTCCGAGTCCGGACATGCGCAGACGTGCTCGGATTTCGGATCAGAGTCCGTACATGCATGTACCTGTGGGCATGCCAAGCGCAAAGTTGCGACAGTGGGATAGGGCTTTTTTTTTTGGTGTGTGTTTGTGTGTAAATGAAGGCCACCTGACTAGCTACTAGCAACTAAGCTAGTCAGGACCGCGGCAAAGAAGCGGAGTGCCACAGAATATTATTATGTAGCAAGTGATGTAACTGAATCGTATGCCCCAAAATGGCAGTTCCACATGATATTTTGTTTTATAGAAGAAAATATTTTTGTTTTTCCATGCATGTGTACTGTGAATTGTTTCTTCTACATATGGTAGTATTGTACTGAATTTGAGTTCCAAGTCCTACCAAGTGCCATATATGGCCTGACATGAAGCTGAATCCAGGGAAGGTTGGCCTTGAGGTACCATATATGGCATCTTAAGCCCAACCTTCCCAGCATTCAGCTCAATGTCATATTTTAAAATGTCTATTGACTATATTGTTTCCTTCTGGTACTGTACATTTGACCGCATTTGTTATCCACAACTATCATATAAATGTAAAGAGAAGAAAAAAATTAAAAGCAAATTTCGGAATTTTTTTTGTAAAGTCGCTCTATTCAATCATTTTTCATTATTCATATGTAGAAGTGAATACAATTGGGGAGGAGGGTGAAATCCTAAGAAGGGTGGAAAAACAGAACTGACAACACTTTTGTTCTAACCTTTTCAGCATCTTCATTAAAAGAACATGAATGATCAACAATGTTTGAAATGAGTGTAACCCCAGCTAGCTATAGTTCCATTTGAACTAAATGAGCAGGTATAGTGATTACAGTTCCTACTTTTGTAGGAATTCTGACTGTTTGGACCTGTTTCCCACAAATTCGGTTCATTTGAAAGCTACTTAAGTTCAGGCAAACACTCCAATTTCAGACTTTTTCGTCGTTTGACAATTTCATCTCTGAGCATAGATTAATTTATATTGTGATGTCTATCCCAAAACAAGTGCATTGTTTTCTCTTTTTTTTTTTTTTTTGTGCATTTTTATGGTTTAGTTTTGTTGTTCAGGGCAGGCCTCTTTTTGAGGGGTGCGTGGGTGTGTGGGGGAGAGATATAATGGAAGTACATGTACCATACTTTCTGCATAAGAAAGCTTGCGTTTCAAGAGGGGGACCTCTGGTGAAAGGGACCTGAAAAGAGGGGGACCATTCTATATCCTCATGATGCCCTAAAACAAATTCATCATTTTTATTTTTCTACTTTTTTGTTGTTAGTTTTTGGCTTGCTTGTTTGTTTTGTTTATTCATGTACATTGCTCAGTTATTTCATGACGCCAACAGCACAAGTTCATTTCCTTTTTTTATTTTTCTCTCTGTTTGTACATTGCTCATTATTACACCCCAAAACAAGTTGATCATTTCCTTTTTATATTTTTCTCTCTGCTTGTACACTGCTCATTATTACACCCAAAAACAAGTTGATCATTTCAATTGAACACACAAAAGTAAAAGTCTTGTGAAGTTGGAATGCATTCACAGGGGGTTTACCAATGCAGAGTTGTTTGCAGCAACTGTTGATAATGAATTATTACACCAATGTGGCTTGGGCAACTCTGGGGAGTTGTTTGTCACAACTGTCGATAATGGATTATCACCTATGTGGCATGAGCAACTCACAAGGATGTTTGAGTCACCTGGCAGTTTAATTATGGCAAACTGGTTTGAACAATGCACATGGCAAACATGAAAGTGCTGATGTATTGTGCTAAGAAAGTTTTATCTTTTCTTTTTTTCTTATAAGACACAGAAAGATCTTAAGAGAAATGTAAGCCAGTTTGATGTACAATGGTCCCTCTTGAAGAGAGGCTACCCCATCTACAAAGACCACATCTCTCTTTGCCACAAGTATGGAATGTTACATTTTCTATGTTTTACGCGAGGTTAGGTGATTTTGTACACTGTTGTACATAAAAAGATTGACAGTATGGTTTTATTCAGTGTGTAATTTAGTTTAGTTCCATCTTGGAACTTCCACATTTCGGCAGTTCATTGCTATTTAGTGAACTGAAAGGTTGCATCATTGGTACATTTAAAAAGCACATGTTACATGTAATAAATTTCAATTGCTAAAAACATTGTATATTAGCACACATATAAAAAAAACATATACTTACCAAACAAAACAAAATCAAACAAACAAAGAGCATGAAAGAATGTGATTTTAACAGATTATGTTCAGTTTACCACGTTATTCTCTTCTTTGACTAATGTTATCATAATGGATGATTCCCCCGTCACCTGGGCACACTGGGCAAATATTGTTCTCTCACAATGTTTGGCGGAGATAATCATAAATTTATCATTGTCTGTTTGTAATTATAAGCTACATTTTTATGTACATTTCATGTGGTTGATTGAGATTGTCTATGTCTATGTCTAGACTAGAATTTATTTGTGTATAATACATGTCGGATACAAGTGTATATGGACTATTTTACATGTGAATACATATTCAATACATGTGTGGATGATAACTTTATGGCCATATGCAGATGAGACAAAATGCATGCATGCATTGTTTCCTTATTTTGTTGTTGATATTATTATGATAATAAAGTATATTGTTATTGAAATGAATGCCATTTGCGGTTTGTTCTTATTTTTTTTTATTTTTTATTTTTTTTTGCTTGTTGCTGAATGTTTCTACAGTGAAAATTCACTGTAAATGTAGGTCTCTTACTTCATGCATTCGAAATTTCTAGTCTATCAGGTCATTCTGAGTTACTGCTTTGAGAAGATACGAATTTTTGCCTTGTTCATGTGTTTTGCATGTGAACAATACTAGCATATTAAAAACCCTTGTGGCAGAATTTGGAACTAATTTTCCCACTGTACTCATTTTAAATTGATTTTTATGAAAAAAGTGCAAGTAAAGACACAGGAATTTTTATCTTTTTGACAAGGATCTTGACCTTTTGTTCAGTTATTTTTTTCCTTTCGTGTATTTACAGGCAGTCTCATAATGAGTTTTCACTGAACTTTATTAATATTTACTAGGATTAGTGGACAATCCATGCTTTAGGGCACTGTCAGAAAATTGTTAGTTTCTCCTGTCCAGCACCACCGTAGAAAATATGAGTATATAAGTAAAAAAAAAAAAAAAACAGCTGAGGTTAAAAAAACCGAGAGGAGTCTAATGTAGCAAATCAGGATGGTGCGTATCTGTTCAATTCTTGGTGACTACATCCAATAATTCAGTTCTTTTTTAAAGAGAATAGTGAATCGCAAAAGTTCATTTATAATCAGTTTCATTAAGAACAAACTCAAAGCCAATGATGCTACATACTAAACCATTCATTGTAGAGGCTATTTCTTGTTTTCACCTGTTTGAATTTTACAGGGTCTGTAGAAAATATAGAACCCTTTTAATTTTATAGCCAGGAGCAATTTTTATGGTCGGTCAGGACATGACAAACAGATAATTTATTAACATTGCCCTTACCAAGTTAGTGTTTCCTTGATTGTACATAGACACCAAAGTTTCAGTAATTTCTTTGGGAAATTTTTTTTGGGAAAAAAATATTGATACTATTGAACTTATCACTGAAGTTGTATTAGACTTCAGAATAACAGATGGTCGTTTTGCCTGCAGTACATATAGAAATTTCCTAATTGCTTCATTGGTGGTCCCTTCTTAAATTTTTGCAGACAAATACCAATGTTTCATTCAAAAATAAAATTTGAAATACCATCTAAAACTGACAATACATATTTTGAATAGTATGATTTATGGATGACTGTCTAGATTTGCAACTTTTTTGGAAAATTAATTGCCTATTTCAGTATTTGGAAGTGAACATAGTATAATAGATTAGAATGGAGGGGCTAATTAAACAATGATGTTTTCAAATTTGATACACCATATTTGAAATATGGACATTGTTGACTCATTAGTAACAATAAATCAAATCTGGAGTTCAATAGAGCTCTTCTCTATATTTAATGCATAGCTATTGGCATTGAACTCAGAGTGAAAGTGTGAAAGTAAAGTAAAAGTCGAACAGTTTGAATGAATGTGTACTTGGAAATCCTAATACACAGTCCGATAAATATTGGCCGAGGAAAGAAGCAGAAAAAGTGTTATAACGGTGTTAATGCTCGGTTTGCCATCAACCCACGACCTTCAAAGTGAGCTTTATTCACATATAACCAAGATATGCATATTCATTTCAGAATCACATGTATTTTAACAGTATGCATTTGTTTTTTTCATAGAAAAATTAATCCTGGTCGGCAAAAGAAATACCGATCGATGCGAAGATCGAGCAGGTGTCGAACAAAACTGCACAAAAATAACTTAATCTTTCATTCTGCCTGAAGCCAACTAATCGTTATATACACCTATATATGTACCCATATACGTTAAACATAAGTTATTAATCGTAAAATAGATCTTTTCTAACTTCTGTACTCCTGCATCGGACCCAGTACCTCTGCATCGGATTCTGGTACCCCTGCATCGGATTTGCACACGCTCCTAGTGGTCCAGAATGGACCGGACTGCGCATGTCCGGATTGGTACGCCCAACATTGTGCCTGCTGCCGCATGTCTGTCAGTCCGTTCGTCTGTAAACTTTTTGCTTGTGAGCATAATACACTCCACAGTTTTGAAGATAGCCCCATAATTTCAAGGATTTATCAAGCGTATAAAAATCTAGGTTGAGTTTGATATTGGTGGTGCACCTGCAGCATTATGTAATATATGGGTAAAATGTGAAAATCTTGTGACCACTCTAGCATCGTTAATGTTTGATACAGATTTTCATGAAATTTAGTGGGATTGTGAAGGAGGTCAAAGTCTAAGTTGCTTATGATAATAGTGGCACCACCTATAATTTGTGCAAATTATTAGCCAAAATGTGTTTTCAGATATAAAATTCCGTATCTCAAAAAGGCTTAGACTTGCCACGTTTATAGGATATAGATCATGTCCAATGCTAGAATGTTAGATAATATCAGTGAACTTGACCAATCTTTGCGAGGTCAGCAGGCCTGTAAAGTTGAAAGAGGTGATTTTGTAATGGCAGGGTTTAGCTTGGACATAAATACAAAGAGAATTGAGGCTCTAGACCAAAATTGCAGATGATTACATTGTAGATAATGTTGTACTTGGTGAACTACTTTTGGGGTCACCGTGACCTAATCATTATTCACTTTGGCGCTTGTCCAAGTTAATTGTTTTTCTCCAATAACTTGGACAGATATTACCTGTCTGAAAACA
Organism: Hermodice carunculata; assembly: GCA_964020975.1. Classification (NCBI taxonomy): domain Eukaryota; kingdom Metazoa; phylum Annelida; class Polychaeta; order Eunicida; family Amphinomidae; genus Hermodice; species Hermodice carunculata. Next base: position 33,509,792 of record OZ026623.1, read on the forward strand.
CACACACACACACACACACACACACACACACACACACAAATGCTCTGAGCCACACAAGTTTTAAGTTAGGCCCATATAACTTTTAGGACTTGGGCCAATCAATTGTATGAAAATCTATGTCGATGTCAACGTTGGTGGCGCCACCTATAGTAATACATAACATACAGGTTAAAATACAAAAATCTTGTGACCAGTCCAGCATCCTTAATTTTTCATGGATCTTCATGAAATTTAGTCAGGTTGTAGAACAGGTCAAAGTTGCGGTTGCTTATGATACTAGTGGCGCCACCATTTGGTGGAAATTATGAGTTAAATTGTCTTGAAAGATTCAAAATTCCATATTTATAGGATATATAGATCATGTCCAGTGCTAATATGTTATACAAGATCAGTGAACATAGCTTATTTTTGTAAGGTCACCAGACCCGTTAAGTTGGAAGAGGTGATTTTGTAATGATAGGGTGTAGTTTGAACATCAATGGCAAAGAGAATTAAGCCTCTAGATCAACATTCTTCATTATATTGTATGGGTCACCATGGCCCAATGATTGTGTGACCTTGACCTATTCTTCAGGGTCATTAAGCACTTACGAACAGGACATTTAATTCAATATCTTGATAAAGAATAAAGAGATCTATTGGAAAATTGATACAGTGTCTGTCGAAATTGTTCCCTAGTGTGACAAATCAGGGAGAGAGAGAGAGATTGTATAAAAGACACATATTAGAAGAAGCGTAAAATGGAGGGATTTGATAGCATCCGGTGCCAAAACGTGAAACCCGCCCTTGGAGAGAGAGAGAGAGAGAGAGAGAGAGAGAGAGAGAGAGAGAGAGAGAGAGAGAGAGAGAGAGAGAGAGAGAGAGAGAGAGAGAGAATGTCTGTCGAAATAGTTCCCTGGTGTGACTTATCAGGCACCTGCACTGGCCAAATGCAGTGAACAGAAATGTATAAGTTTAACTAGAAAAGAAGATTTGTTTCAAACAATCTGCCTGTGTGCCTCAAAGCTTGCATTAATTTGAATGCTGCATCTTTTGTTTGTGGTTGATCAGATGCGCCTTCAGCATGCACCTATGAATTAATTCCGGAATGGCACCTCTATCAATGATAGCTTTGAAGATATTCAAGTTTAAAACTTTACAAGTGGCCTCAATTAGCATGAATTAAAAATAATTACCACTTTTGCTTGTGGTTCAGTGCATACGCCTACAGAAAAAAACTATAGATTAAAGTTGGAATGGCATCCCTACCTAAAATAGTTTTCAAGATATTCAAAATTTAAACTTTGAAAGTACCCCTAATTTTAGCCTACAAAAAAATTCTAGAACTTTTGCTGGTGGTATATTGGATGCAACTACGGCACAATCCAATAAATGGAGGTTGGAAAGGCACCTCTACCTATAATATTTTTGAAGATATTCAACATTTACACTGTTGAAATGCTCATAATTAGCATAGATTAAAATTCTAAAAACTTTTGCTGGTGGTTCATTGAATGTGCCTGGAGTATCAACCAATAACTAGAAGTTGGAAAAGCATCTGTACTTATAATAGTTTTGACGATATTCAACAATTAAACTTTTAGATGCTCCTAATTAGCATAAATTGAAATCCTGCGACTCTTGTTTGTAGGTCATTGCAAGTTTACAAGTTTATTTTGCAATCCATTTTCAGAATACAATTCTGTTGACACATGGAGGCTCATAACAATAGTAAAATAATGTGTAGATGAATATAAAATCAGAAATCCATATCATAAAATTATATAAAATTATCAAGAATATGAGTAGACTCGGAGTGATAGGTAACCACTGGTTCAAACCATGTATGATAGCCTAATAATAATAGTAGTGAAACCTGATGCAATGAGTTAAATGACACCTCTGGACACTGGTGCGAAATCTTGTCATTAGAACAAGGTCTCGCTCCACAGTTAGAAGCGCTCGACATTATTAAAAATGTGATTCAACACACTTTTTTAAAAACTATATAAAAATTGAGTATCACGAACATGCTGGGGCAGAGAGTTCGAGATTGGATGCGTTTCCAGCATAAACTAATAAACAGAGGTTGGAACGGCATCTCTACGTAGAATAGTTTTTAAAGATATTCAAGATTAAAAATTTCAAATGCCCCTAATTTCCATAAATCTAAGCGCACTCAATCGTCTCTGTAAAAAAGCACGACTTCATGTATGGATCCATAGTCATACCAAGTTTGGAGTTTCTAAGTGTAACATAGCGTCTGAGAAAATTGTTGGACAAAATGGCTACTTTAAAAAAAAATCTGTGTTGGCATACAGACATACAGACAACACTAAATGGGACTCGAACAATGTAAAGTGTTGGTGCGTTTCTCATAGTCAGCACAATTGTTAAAACGTAGTCACGGGATTACGAGTTAAATTGACCGATCAGCAATCATTTCCATGCTTTTTATATATTACATACAAGAGCATCCACGCCATTAGGGATGGCATAAGAGGCTCGGATGATTGGTTCTATGACCAGCGAGGTGAAACAAGGTCCCAGCGCACAATTACTTTTACACCTAGTTGACCTAAACCGGTCCACTTACAAGTTACAGGTCAGGTTTCGGGTTCGCTAAAAGCTGAGCAGAATGAAAACAGTCGGCCATAATGAGAGAGAATGCATGATAACCAAGAAAAAAAGATAAAGACATTTAGAGGGCAGGAAGATCAAAAGGTGAAAAAAAGGTATATTACATTCAGTGCACAGAACGTAAAATACGATTTATTCTCCTTTAAGAGATCTCTATTTTTCGTATTGTATTGAAGCAAAGTTAACAAAAGTAAGTTTTACATCTCCCAAACGATTTTTGTCAAAACTCTCAATTAAAGAATTTTCGTGAAATTTTATCTCCACTTTTTGGTTTTCGCTCTTCTCAATGTGCAAGGCAGGAATGCAGGACGGGGTGTTTTATAAAATACGAATTTCAAGATATCTACGATAGCTGGAATGCATGACAGAGCGTTTTATAAAATACCAAAATTTTATGATATCTTCGATAGCAGGAATGCAGGGCAGAGCGTTTTATAAAATATGAATTTCAAGATATGTACGATATCATTTAAAATGTCTTAAATTTAGTTCAATAGATATTCAAACTAAGTAAACGTGTCTTTGAATACATGGAATTTAAGATGTCTTGAGTTAAAATAAATATATCTTTAATTGGAATGAAGATATCTTGAGTTGAGATACAGAAATTCTATAAATTTCATATCTTTAATTCGATTTAATGTTTCTTCGATTGTATTTAAAAAATCGTAAATTAAATTGAGATATTCGTAAATCAATTAAATGTATAATTATTTCAAATCAAGATATCTTAAATTCCGTGCATGTAAAATACATCTTTTATAGTTAAACAGTCTCCAATTTCTTCAAGATATCTGCACATCAATTCAAGTTAAATTCAAAATACCTTTCATTCAATAAAAGATATCTTGATATACATTAAAGGTATCTTGCATTTGATTAAGATATATATAATGGAAATGATATCTTAATTATTACAGGGATTAATAATTCGAATTTGAGTATTCTTTAATTTTGTTCATTGCAAGAAATCTTCAAAATCATTAAGTTCAAGTTCATAATGGATTTAGTATGTCTTTAATGGAATAAAAATATCTGACTGTGTTAAACTTAAAATGACGTTAACCTGACGTTCAGAGCTATCTTTAATGGAAATGACGACATCTGAATTATTACGGAAATGCACATATCCATAATTCGAATGAGAGATTTTTAAAAGAAAAATCATTTTCATTTATGTTTATTCATTGCAACAAATCTTCAAATACGTAAACTTGATAAACTGACAAGTTTACTTTCCTTATGCTTTTGCGGGCTCATGGAATGAGTGGTGCTTCTGAAAACTGAAATAAACATTTTTCACTTTCAATTTCCGTCCAGTTGATCAAAGTGCATGTGAGTATGTCTCTGTGCCAACACTGACATTCTGTTTTTGTTGGGTTTCTTTCTTTCTTCCTTTAGGACTTCCTCTCCTTTGTAGTTTGCTGACCAAAGGTCGCAGAGCTCATGCGACCGCTCGTGTCTGTCCGTCCATCCGTAAACTTTTGCCCTTTACCGCGATACCGTCCACAGTTTGTAAGTTCGCCCAATATAACTTTCAGGACTTATAGGGGATATGTAACCCTTGACCCCTTTCGATATTGGTGTTGCCACCTACATAATTATATAATATAGGGGTCAAAATGTGAAAATCTTGTGAACACTCTAGCATCTTTAATTTTTCGTGGATCTTCACCAAATTTAGTGGGATTGTGGAAGAGGTCAAAGTCTAAGTTACTAATGAGACTAGTGGTGCCACCTATAATTTGATACAAATTATAAGCCAAAATAAGTTTTAAGATATGAAATTCCATATTTAGATATTGGAGTGGACTTGCTAAATTTATATGATATATAGACCATGGCCAAAGGTAGAATGTTGTGTAATATCAGTAACCTTGACCTATTTTTGTGAGGTCACCATGCCTGTAAAGTTGAAAAGGTGATTTTGAAATAGCAGGGACAGGGTGTAGCTTCGACATCAATGGCAAAGAGAATTGAGCCTCCAGATCACAATTGCACATGATTTCATAATACATAAAACTGTACTTGGTGACCTACGTTTTGGGTCACTGTGACCCAGTAATTATGGAGTTTGGCACTTATTCAAGTTCATTGTTCTTCGTCAGTAACTCAAATAGTTATTACCCGATTTGAACAAACAGACTATATATGGAAAGCTGGACCTGGGGCGCACATTTTGAACAGTATATAAACAATTTTTAATTCGAGTTGAAGATCAAGATCAAATGGCCAGTTTAAACATAGGGGTCATCTTGTGAATGCTCTGCGCCCCACAATTTTTGAGATAGGCCCATATAACATATAAAAGTTATGGAATGTATAAAAATCTTTGTCCACATCATTACTGATGGCGACACCTATAGTAGTATGTAATAAACAGGTCAAAATGTGAAAATCTTGTGACTGCAATAGCGTTCACAGATTTTAAGCTAGCCTAATGTAACTTTCATGACTTATAGGGGGTATAAAATCTAGGTTCATTGTGATATTGGTGGCGTCACATAAAATATTATGCAATATAGGGGTCAAAATTTGAAAACCTTGTGAACACTCTAGCATTTTTAATTTTTGGCAGTCGTCACCAAATCTGGTGAGCTTGTGGGGGAGGTAAAAGTCTAAGTAGCTAACGATACTTGTGGCGCCACCTATAATTTGATGGAAATTTTAAGCCAAAATGTGTTTAAAGATATAAAATTCCATATCTTGAAAAGTTATTTGATTTGACTTGCCAAATTTGTAGGATATACAGACAATGTCCAAGGCAAGAATTTGATATAATATCAGTGACTTTGACTTATTTTTGTGAGGTCACCATGCCTGTAAAGTTCAAAGCGATGATTTTGCAATGAGAGGGTGTAGCTTGCAGATCTATGGGAATGTCAGCACAGCACCAGGCCTGTGGGCCTCTTGTATTACATAATCTGGGTGACCTTGATCTTCTGTCTCAGGGTCACTGAGGATATAAAGTTAAGGATTCCTTCGTTTTCTTGGCACATGCAACAATATCCATTACAAGAATTGCACAAAAAAGCTGTGGTTATATATGGAGCCAAGTGCCATCTGTTGGACAGATTATACAGTAAATTAACATGAGCTTTTTATGTTCAGAAGCCACTTGAGGACTCGCAACTTAGAAATGAGCAAGTGCAATATAGCCACGGTGCCAGCAGAGTATTAGGCACATTGGCCTCTTGTTCTTCTTGACCAGCAATTTTGTTCGACAATTTCCTTGGTCACTATTGCACTTAGAAACTCTCAACTTGGTATGAATATAGATCCAAATATGAAGTCGTGTTTTTCTTCACAAAGACGACTGAGTGCACTGAAAATTATGCAAATTCGGGGCGTTTGAAACTTTAAATCTTAGATATCTTTAAAGCTATTATAGGTAGAGATGCCATTTCAACTTCTTCATATAGGATTATGCTGTAGGCGCATCCAACGAACCACATACAAAAGTTATGGAATTTAATTTATGCTAATTATGGGCACTTAAAAAGTTTAAATGTCGAATATCTTCAAAACTATTGTGGGTAGAAATGCCATTCCAACTTCAATTTATCTTTTTGCTGTTAGTGTATGCAATGAACCACCAACAAAAGTGGTAAAATTTTAATTTACGCTAATTAGGGCCATTTTATAAGTTTTAATGTTGATTATCTTCAAAGCTATAATAGGTAGAGGTGTCCTTCATAGGTTTGTGCTGAAGGCGCCTCCGATAAACCAGAAACAGAAGTTGTAGCAATCAAGTTTATGCACGTTTTTGAGGCATGCAGACAGGTATGCTTTCAAGCAAATCTTTTCTAGCCTGTTTGTGTCTATTTTTTTTACATTAGTGAAAGTTGTATCGCTGATGTTATTGTACAGGTCACAATGCAGAACGAAATGTTTTTTGAGTTTCAGTCACTTGTTGATCACAAAATAAACACAGGGGGTGGTTTAGCGTCTGATTCACATATCGACCTTGTGCTGTTAGAAATTCATGATTGTTGAGGCGTAACCGTGAGAACTCACTACGTATAATTTGAAACCATTAACAGACTGCAAATACATATTTTTTTCGGCAGCATACCTGGACTTGTAAAGTTGATTATTACTGCCGTGTTTTACATTATGGTTCCAGATGTGGGAAGAGAAAAGCTGTCGATATTGGTCATTAAGTCTGCATTCTAGCTTAAAAAACACCCTGTCCGGATAGTGTATACTATGCTGGTTCAACCAGAACTTATTCATACCGTTATTTTGAACAGAAAGTTTTCTGTAGCCGCCCAGCGACTTTTACCCAGCAGATCCTGGTCATACGATTTAAAGTATGGCTATTACAAGATATCACCATTCGGGAGAGATAATATTCTCAACCAATATTTAATTTCATATTGCAGATTTTGATTTCAATGTCCAATTGGTATCGTCTTTATTCGGCAATACATGCTTTATTGAGAGCAGCACATCAGTGCAGAGCTAAAGTGCAACTCTCAATCGGGTATTTTCTTTGGTGCCTGCATATTTGCTTGTGAAAGCAGGTTTCAGTTGGTTTAACTCATTCCATCCACCCTTATGACGCTTTTTCCCGCTAATATCTAAATGTCATCTGCTAACTGTATTTTACTTATTTAGGGATTCTTTTTCAAAACTTTGGATGAAACTTGCATGGAAGATCATTCCAAATTATATGCATATGGTCAACAGCTTTCCTTGGTGTGCTCTGGGTGCAATTTTTTTCAGCCTATCTCTCTGTAATTTTTTATAACTTGTGCAGGCAATTGATCCTGTCGCTACCCCGGCTGCAGCTAGCTGGACAGATTCCAAAGGATCTTTATCAGCTTTTGTGCATCCATCCCAGACCACACTAGCGTACCCCAAGCAAGGAGTACAAAGCAAAAATAAAGAGATTCAAAGAGAGATTTTCCATTCAACTTGTACTGTAAAGCTTTTAAGACACCATTGAACTAGTTTTTTTAGATTTTGCAATACGGTCAAGACTCGGGAGGGATCTGAAAAAACAAAAAAACACCCCCCCCCAAAAAAAAAAAACAAACAAAACAAAACCAAAAAACCAACAAAAAAAAAAACAAACAAAAAAAAAAAAAAAAAAAAAAGAAAGAAAAAAAAAAAAAAAAAAAAAGAAAACAGAACAAAACAAAAAAATAATAACCATGGTGTTTGAGCACAATAATATTTCCAAGGCTATTATTAATACATGTATTAAGTTGGGATGGTCATCAGGATTATTTCTCTTCCTCATTATCATTGAATTAGTTTTGTCAGGGTTGTAGGAAACAAGCCACTGGTCTGAGCATTGTGATATTGATTCAAAATCACGATGTATATTCTGAGCTGCTTCGCTACGATTGTTAACTGTGATATATTTGGTGGTGTCGTCAGCAAAATGTTGTATTTCATATTTGACAATCTTGACAATTTTTTTACATACACAAGAAACAACAATGGAGCCAGAACTGAACCTTGTGAGACCCCTGCTTTGATGCGCCTCCCCCCCCCCCCTTCCACGAAGAAGCCGGGCCTTGGATGACCACTCTTCGAGTTCGTGCATGAAGATAGTCTCCTAACTAACATAATAATAGGCCTCGGATACTTGCATTTTCCAGCTTAGGTGATAAATATCCAGCTTTCAGTTCAAGAATCAGCAGGAGGAAAATGAAGTATGAATACTTGGTTGTGACCTTCAAAAAATACACTTGAAGTTTGATAAGAATCTGGATATTAGTGTTGAGAAGTTGAAAATGCCAACCCAAACGGCAGTGTACTGAGGACTATGATTCATTAACACACTTAATTTCCATACTTATCAATCATACTTACCTATATACTACCTGAGGTACTGATCTCTTCAGATTGATACCTCTCAAATGTCTGTTCCACAAAAATTTCCCTAGGTTTTCGTTCTGTATTGGAAGGCACCATGGTCTAGTACACCCTCTAACGGGACCATCTTCCTGCTCAAGCATCACTTTTCTCTGGTTGGCCTAATGCTCAAAGAGAATGTTTAGACATAGCAATGGGTGGGTTGGCTTTTCCATAGCATATAAGTAAGTATCACTAACACACATGAAAACTGGAGCACACTTTCCAGATGCATATTATTATGTCATAAGACATGTGCCTTACCTGCACACTGCTTTAGGTTGACATGTCACCAGACTAAAGAAGGTCATTTGAGATTCTGATACAACAACAACTGACACACAGGACCCTTTGCCCACAATGCACTACATACATTAATCACTCCTGAGGAGTAAAGAGCTCTTCTGAGGTTATATACTTAAAGTTGAGTGTAAAGATAGTGTATAGTTGAAGCCAAGTAGGGTAAAGGTAAAACAAATCGATTTACCAACTTTACACAGAAAAATGTGATGATGATGATGATGATGATGATGATGATGATGATGATGATGATGATGATGATGACGCTCTAAGAAGAGCATACGATCTGTGCATTGAGGGCATGGGGACACTCCTCAGTGCAATCAAATTCCCCTCAATGAAAGTAAGATGAAATCTCCAGCGGCCTGCAGACATGATGTCATTGAACTTGTTTGAAAGGATCCCATGAAGACACCATGGCTTTTACTTCATGAGCTCTGACACTGTGCAAATGTACGAGCTCAATAAATTTGTCTGCCGTCAATCATGTCTGCTAGCTGGATTGCCTCAACTACCTAACTAGACAAAGCATTAGCACATATCCCAGCTGTACTGAGGCTGTTTTCTTCAGCGACAGCAAAATAGGTTTTCACCCCGACCGAGTCAAGCTGGCCCAGCTGAGATGAAGCTTGAGTGATATGACTGGACACAGCAGCCTTTCCGGATCACGTTTTTCGCCCATGTTTGTTAACACAGTCTTGACAGAATATCCTTAAATTTGGTGATTGAAAGATCAGGCACATGAATCTTGGCCATGAAAATGGGTTAAGTTGTAAGAACTCTTGACCATCCTCTGATCATGCCATCTTTGAGTGGTCAAGAGCATGAATTTCCCACAGTCTAGCCCAAGAAGAGTGTGATGAGGAAAATTGTCCAAAAGGTCAAAAGTTCAATCCCCACAAAGGGTGCAGAGGGCATACCTACAAGTACGGGACATATCCCAGCGGAAAAAAGAAAATGCCTCAAGGGTTTGTCTCTCTTTTTATGAGACATGATAGTGCCACACTTGATGACTTTCATATTGTGTGATCAAGGAATAACAGATCTATAACCTGCTGTTGCCTGACCTCTAGGCTAACCTCATTAAGACCCATCAAAAAGGTGACAAGAGACCGGATGGACACATTTCAAGGATCCACTGCCAGATCTTGATCACCACACCATGCTATGCTTCAGATTTAGACCACTTAGAGTTATATACCTTTACAGAAGTGGAGCAACGTTTCCCATTCACAACTCTAGCTGCCATCTTCTCTGACAAATCCAGCATCCCTAATGCCCTGACAGATAGTCTGTACACATGAAGGTGTGGGGTGCCATATTTAGATAAAATATATTGGACTTTGGCTGTTTCAACAATTGCAGACACTCTGGAGAGCCTTGGGTTGCCCGAGACTCAGTGCCAACAGATCAATTTACCTCAGCCTTCTAAACCACCCGGGTGCAATTATATCACCTAAACCATCTTTGTTCTAATCTGCTCCAAGATATTTGGCAAAAGTAGTATAAGAGGGTAGGCACATGCCTACATGTTGTCCCATTTTATGGCCACATTGTACACTGTCCAGGCCCCTTCTTCTTGATATGTTGAAACAAATGTGGGGTTTTTGTATTTCCCATGTGAGAATAGGTTGTGTGTGGTTGTTGTGGCAGTCACGGAGGTCTTGGCACCTGCATTGCTGATCAGGATGTAAAGAATCTTACATGGCTGAGAGTGAGTTACAATTTTACTTTAACAAGGGATCGATGTTGGTGGGGAAAAGCACCAGTGATCAAAGGTCACTCATGATTTTCCCAACCAACAGCGGTTGCAAGTGAGAGAATAACGGTAACTCAATCTCCAGACATGTAGGGTTTTGCTCATTCTATCTTTAATTGGGTATTCATCGCAAAAAAAAGAAGTCCTAGGCCTATTCTTTCAACACCGACCTGGTGTGCAGTGTTTATTTATGTTCGTCCTGATTATTCAACATCATGCGTGACGTATAATCAAACATCCCTCACGCACATTTAATTATGTCTATATGTTAACGAACTACGTCAATGATGCAGGCACATCATGATTCCATTGTAACAATGTTCAGGTCATGTGACCTACAGTGAGTTACTACTTTTGAATTTAACTCTATAAAATGTTAATTCACCCTCAAACATAAAATAAAAGCGTGCCTCACTTGACAGGAAACAGGGGAGCTGCTCGCTCGTTGACATCTGCTGGCATTAAACCACGAATGGTAACATTGGTCGGAAAACTGGTAACTTGGACCACGCTGAGAAACTGATCAGGCATGGTACATGCTTGTATTTTTTTTCTCTCTCTCTCTTTCTATTTTGCTTTTGATGATGCTGAGGACTACAGGATGCGTGGCTGTGCACTGATTCACTGCCTAAATCCCTCCCATCTTTGATATTGGACCACTTAATTCTTATTCTTGCCTTCAGTCATGAAGTACATGTGGTCATGATTGGTGGTCCTGTCATTGCTGCCAGACTGTTTAGTCCTGACGGCTGACAGCACTGGATTTTGACTGACAGGTGGAACATGGCTCTCGGCATGCTCTCCATGTATTGCCCTTTTTCCAACTTAGTTCCCCACCATGAGGGGTTGAGTTAGGGCAGGGGTGGGGTGAAGGTAAGAGTGTGCAGTCTCCATGCTCAATGGTAATTCAATCTGTCCAATATCCTTGCCTGTCAAGAGCCAACAGTCAACCAGAGCATAACAGGGCATGCAGCCCAAGTAGAGACCACAACCAGAGCCCAACACGGCCTGTAGCCTCACCAAAGACTTCAACCAGACAATCAACAGAACAGAGTTGAGAGCCTCTAAATAAGGGGTTCAGTTAATAAGGTTCATTGGAAATTATGGGCTAGGCCCCTAAGTTAAGGAGCGATTGAAATGGCCTCTAAAAGTTTGGATGGCCCAGTAATTGATGGATATGGCACTGAACTTGATGAACTTGACTTACCGATGACCATGTCTAAAGTGTCTGTGGCCACTTTACTACAGACACATATCACAAGGTACTTTTCAGTAGCCTTTTTCAGAAATTCATTGGGGTGCACACCCAAAGAGTGCTGAGAAAAGCTGTTGACCTGGACTATTAGTTATATAACTTACCTATCCACCACCACTGTGTCTGGGTCAAATGCCCAAGAAATCGAGTTGAGTTTACTTATTTGGTTCCAAAACCTGATGGTCCTGTGGCACCATCTCTCGATTCCTATGGATCCGGTGGTGACTCTCAGTGCACATGCTCCCCTTATCAACCTTCCTCTTTTCGGCGCCATTACCGGCTTGCTCTTTCAAGTTGAAGTTCCCTGAACTTTTGTTCACGTTCACTGTTCTAGTGCTTTTAACATGCTCCCTTCTGTGGAAAACCATTTCTTAGTGGTCTGGGACTCTTCAGAGACCTAGTTATCCAGTATCTGGGTAACATTGCCCACCAGGCAATTGCTGCCTTTTGGCAGTGAGCCATAGATGTTGATCCAGTGACCACTTCGCTCACATCTTTGTTGGATATAGGGCAGAACTCAAGTCACAGAACCACTATATCTTCAGGATTGCCACCCGTATTTTTGCCAATATGCCCCCCATACGGGTTGATGCAGTCTGTAAAAATTGGGGGTCAAAACACCACCCCTTTCTACTGGCATTTGACCAGTGTTTAATAAGGCATTTTAAAATTTGTCAATTTTCAAAAACCAAAGCGTACTATACGTATTTTGAAGGTTTTATCTCTATTTTCTTGTTAACTTATTCATTTCTCTGCAGGAGCCAAAATGTACCTACACGTATTTCTTCTATTTTATTTGTTAATTTAGAAGCAGTACTGGGCCGCCTATTATGCTCCAAAACGTGTTTAATCTTTCAGAAGCCAAAACGTACCCATACGTATTTTCTGCTACTTTCTTTGTTAATTTAGAAGCAGTGGTAGTTTGCCCAATACCTTTCAAAACATGTTTTAATTTTCAGAAGCCAAAACCTACCTATACGTATTTTCTTCTGTTTTCTTTGTAAATTCGGAATTGATGATAACATACTGCCAAACCATTCTAAAACATATTGTAAACCAATAAATAATTTATTAAATTAAGACAATTAAATCAGTTTATTTTCCAAAATTCTTGATATTTGGTTTGGCAAGAGACCACACACTCAACAGCAATCGCCATAAAACTATTATATAAAAATATTTAGCAGCTTGTTTTTCCACCAGACTTAATAAAAACTACTTTCAGTAATCAGCTAACTAGAGAATCAGGACTGATCCTGTGCTCTGATGAATCATAAGTTGACCGTTTGATGAAACTTGGTGGAAACCCACTAGAGTAACACTGCCACCAAGTATGAAGTAAATCTGGCTGACCGTTTCATCCGAGAAGTTGAAAGTGTGAATCTGTATCAGAGGCCAATTGATTTACATAGTAAACAATCAGAATATATGCATTTACCATCAAGCAACAAACCCAAAATGCACCCAAGGTACATTGCCACTAAGTTTGAAGTTAATCTGGATGACGGTTTTGGAGAAGAAGTCTAAATGTGAATTAGCATTAGAATGCTCATTCACTTTCATAGTAATCAATAGGAAAGCTGCATTGACAGGTAAGTACCCGAATTGAAAAAAATGTTAAAAATCAGGAATCCACAGCATGAAAAGACAAACCCACATGTCTTGCTCACAGACTCAAGTGGCTGCTGTCTCTGCATAATAGTTGTCAGCAAGGCAGCAAGAGATCTTCAGAGATCAGGAGCTCAACCCAAGATGACCAGTGCATCTCTAGTCACTGACCCCTGGGTTACACTTGCCTTGGAGTCTGTGGCTTGGAGTACACAGTTGCGGGCTGATAAGTTGCATGCACTGATTGCCCCTTCTTATGCTGCTTCTTTGAAGTCTTCTTCAAAGAAATCTAAATCCCCTTCGAAGAAGTCAGCCATATTGAAACTTTGAGATCTCAGTCTTATGGGTCTGAGCACTTAGAAAAAAATTACACAAGTCTGTGCGGCCGGATTGGAAACCTATGAGTTCCTGTCCAGGCATTCTGGAACGTCGGCCAGTCCATTTGCTCAGGTCCAAGTGCTCAGATCATAAGTCCAAGTGATCTGGACCACTGAAGCGGGACGGACTTCCTGAGCTCCCAGTTCTGAGAGCTTGGATCATGAGTCCAGGCAAGCTGGAGAGAGAAAGAAGGCACCCAAGTCTGTGGTGGTGCCTCTGTGATTGGCAGGCTTTAGCTCCTGTGGTATAAGCCCCTCCAGTTACCACATGCCAGCTTCCTTGCCGCCAGCTGCAGTGCCAGCTTTGCTTCCTGCATCTTCAGTGGCTCTGCCCCGGAATGAGAAGCTGGTGCTACTGCTGATCCTACTTTTGAGCTAGGTGCCCTGCTCCCTCTCTGGAGAGGCAAGCAAAACTTGAGCTCTGATAGGAACAGTACTCGCAGTTGGAGACTTTGTCTTCTTTCAACGTTGCCGCCACTGCCGCGGAATGCGAGCAGACTCTGATGGAAGAGCAGCTTGCTTCAGACCTGACTTTTTGAGTCAGGTCTCTCTTGGTCCTAAGGTTTGGGAGTTCCCTGAACTCCTTCAGGACCCCTCCTGCCTGCGCACTTTTCAGTAAGCGGCAGCTGTGGCCCTCAAGCCGAGCCTACAGGAGACCCAGCAGGCACCATCTGGCCAGCAGACTTCTCAGTTGGTGGCTGCTGTGTTTTCTGCTACCGCTTTGCCAGAAGCCTCCCTCTGCAGCCTATATGGACTGAACAGAGAGAGATGGGGTTTGAGGCTGTGGGAGAAAGTCCTTGCTTCCCCTATGCCTAGCGTGATGACAACCCCCCTGCATCACAAGTGGCAACCCTATTACCCTTGAAATATGCATTGTTCGACGAGGCTTTGGTCCTCACTGCTTCCCGTGCAAGTCCTGAGGAACAACCTTCCGCACCCATGGACATAACTTAGGCTCTGCCACAGGGCTTTGAACACCTCTCATTCAGAGCCTGGTTGGTGATCAAGCTTTGGTCCCACCTGATGGGGCCATCAAGTTGTCTTTCGGGGGCTTGTCTCTGAATAATATGCATCACAAGACCTGTATATCTTTCTCATCCTGTGTAGTTTTTAGAGCTTTATGACCAGCTCACAGATTCCTGTAGAGCCCCCAACATCTAGTTACCTGGGGGAAGGGCGACTCCTCCCAATGCCAGATGTATAGGGGCAATGGTATTATGCACCGATGCAGATCTTCCCTTCCCATCCACTGCCGCTGGATTTGGATTCGGAGGAGGTTGATGCTGAGCAGCCAAAGTCCATCATTATTGGTGCCAAGGCTTTAGAGTGACTAGAAGAGGATGCCAGGAGATCCATCCTTACAGCATTTTATTCAGATGTCTCGTTGAGCACCTTGAGATCTCTACTGTATGACCTCTATGCATATCATGGAGGCTGTGTGGGATTGGCAAGACCAGGTGTCACTTCTTGTGACTTCATTGTTGTGAATGTTTGATCACCAGGTGTGAACCAACTGCACGTTGAAGGCTGACCTTCGTTTGTGGCAGAGGGATGCCTACATCCAGTGTCAAAAGCTGCCTGACCCGATATTTTACAGAGTCTGAATGAGGCCTGTCTTCTCGGGCACTTTGTTCAGAGAAGAGATGGCAGAAGTCATTCATCAGAGGCAAAACCTTCAGGCCCACTCCTTTGACCCGCACTAAGGTGTTGACCCTTTCAACTTTTGCCACCTCAGCCCCGAAGCACATGCTCAGACAGTGCCAGCTCATCATTCAGCTCCTACAGCTTTGCTAACATGATGCCCCAGGAAGAGTGGGCAGCAATCGGAGTAGAGGAAGTGCTTCAGCAAAGCCAAGGAGTTGGGCAAGCATCAGAGCTCCTGACTCAGGCATGCTGAGCTATCAAGTCTCAGGATCCTCCTCCGCCATGCCTTCAGAGTCTGACAGCCCATGGTGAGCGACTGCCTTTCCACCTTTTGTACTCAATGGGCCACTATCACAGACACTTCATTTCTCCCGAGGATCCTGAGACACAGCTACTGCTGCCCTTTGGCAAAGACAGGTCTCCGTTTAGCCCCAAACCAAATTGGTTCTGTCTGCAGTGGAACCCAAAGCATCGGTGTTCTTAGATGTGGTCCAGAACCTTCGCAGCAAGTATACATGATTGAAGCGATGGAGAATCACAATTCTCCTGGCTTCTACAACCTACTCTTCCTTGTCCACAAGGGGGATGGAAAATGGCTACGGTGATAGACCTATCCACGCCTTTGCATCTGTAAATCAGCTATGGTGGTCGAGAGGTAATGTTACGTAATTAATACATGAAATATTTAGTTATTTTGCCATAAGAATACTTACCTCTTGACCACCAGATAAGCCCACCCAACCACCCTACTTCCTTTCTCACAGCTGGCGTCAACTGACCACCCATTAAAAGGGGAAGAATGATATCAGGGGCATGTGCACCAGGAGTCACCACTGGATCCATAGAAACTAAGAGCTGGCGCCATGGGACGGTCAGGTTTTGGAATCAAGTGCGTGAGCTCAACTTAATGTGCTAGGTATTTGATCCAGACACAGAAGTCTTTGCAATGGTGGTCGAGAGGTTAGTATACATGAACTAACTAATATAGAAATTACTAAAAATTTCATATATTGAATTCTGCAGATATGCTGCTGCTTGAATGAAAGATCTTTTTACGAGGAACATGAATCTAGCTCTCTTATTATAATTCAGAGCAGTTCATTTTAAGCAGTTTTTCTTTAGTTGCAGTTGGCACTAAAAGGATCAGGCCCTTTATGCAGAATGGACAGCCAAGAGGGCTCCTAACTGTTAGTATTGTTAATTCTAACGTGGACTGATGTCCCAAATTTAAATTACAAAATGTCTGGAGAAACGAAAAATGTGGTGTCCACAAGAATGAAACCAAATAGAGGAAACTCATGTTTGAGCAGGAAGACAAAGATCATCCAATGAAAGGCTGCCATTAGAGGGCATGCTTGCTCATGGTGCTTTCTGATTCAGAGTGATTCACGAAGAAATCTGGTGGTACTCTCATTGGAAAGATATTGATCTGAAGAGACCAATATTGTATAAGGTATGACATAAATATGAAGCATTGGAATGAAAGCAGTCTGCCTCCAAACTAGCTGCCTCCCAATCTCCAGGTTTTGATGAGTTCCTTCCACTACCCGGTACACATCACTAAAATGAGGAATTTCTAGTAATTTGCTAATGTATTACAAATACTCACATGTACATACCTGATCACAAGGGTTGATCTCCTGCAATCACGGACATTCCAGGGAACTCATCTCCAGCCATGTACATCTGTAATCTGCGCCATCTGGTGGTAACTTGTATGGCACAAAACATTACCCACAATTCTCCAAATTATTTTCTCATAAGCTCAGTAATACTTTGTGGTCAGAGTCCTGGCTCATGAACTTACATTGACATCGGAGTCCTAGCTGAATAAGGACTCACCTTTTTGTGTCAATAACTGTGACAAACTGAGCAAACATCCATTAATTTGATATAAAAATCTTAAAAACATACTAATCCATCATTTTGCTGGAGGTGTAGCCCAGGAGTACTGGGTCCAACTAAAATTGCAGACATTTAGTGTGTATATGGGGCAATTGTATAGCTAGAAATTAATTGGGGTCCAACATTCTGAACTCTATCAAAATTGCCAGACACAGGGTACCTAAGCCCTGTAAATTACCCAGACTTGAAAGTGATAAAGTTGTACAGCTAGTCAGAGGCTGTTCAGGTTGAGCAGCCTTCAACGTGAGCATATGCCCAGAGTTATAAACAAGGCCAATGCTGCCCATTACCCAAAATAGCCAGCAGCTTAAAAAAGGTGAGACTTGGTTAACAAATTTTTGATCTTTAGCCAAACTGGCGAAGGATGTTTCATAATTTATTCCACATTGGACACATTATATTCATGGCATGTCACTTTTTACATTCATTGCACAAAATTTCAAAATTTGGATTGTGCTTGTGGTTTTGGCTAACATAATGTGCATTTGGCTAAAGAGGTTATTGCTCCTGTTGCAAAAATTTCTAGCGCCAGCCTACATTAATAAGGTAATTACGTCTATGATCACAATTGGACAATTGGTCCATACGCCAACAGATGGAGGGGCTATGTGACTGACACTCATTAAGAACTTAAAACTTAACCAGCTGGAATCTGAGAGTTCAGTGTGCTCAAGCATAATTCATAAAAGTCCATGCATCTATAGGAGCTAGAACAAGGCTAACAATCCTATTAAATCAAACCCTGGGGAGTGTTCAGTAAACAAAACCAAAGCAAGCATTCTGTAGCTGTCTTTGTTCAAAAAGTGAGCACTTGAAAGCAATTTGCCACACTGAACATGGCTTAGAGGTGGTAAATGGAAGGAAGAGAAGGTAACATGTCACCTCCAATGGCAAGAGGCCAAAATGTCTCAGAGGCACATGCCTCAGAGCATCCTAAAAAGCCAAGACTTCAAAATTCATGGCTTCTTAACATGTTGTTTGATGGCTTTAGTAATCCAACTAACAATGGTATTCTTTGAAATAGCACCCAACTCTATATCTTCAGGTGCAGATCCAGAAATTCTGAATGGGAGGTGCTGTAATAAGTGTGAGCTGGGGGTGTGAGTCTTAAGTTAATATATATATATGTATATATATATGGGGCATCTCCATGCATGAGAGTGAAGCACAGACTCTCCTCCTCCTCCTCCTCCTACTTCTTGGCGCCGGGGTGTGTGTGTGTGCTGGCGCACCCGAAGCACACACCCCTGGATCCGCACCTGATCCTTCTATTTTGGCACAATACCTTGAAAATTACAAAATAAAATAAACAAGAGGACTGTGACAGTCCTGTGCTCAGCTCACAGGTGCATGTACCCTTGCAATTTTTTAAGATTTGCCCACAAAAGGACCAATAAATTCATAACAAATCCAAAAATCAATGGAGTGTGACCATTTGAACAAATCTGGTAGAGACCCACCCAAGGTACATTACTACCAACTTTGAAGTCAATCTGACTGATGGTTTCAGAAAAGTCGAAAAATGTGAATTAGCAATACAATGCCCATTGACTAACATAGTAATCGAAAGGAAAGGTGCATTTACCAGGAAACACCCCAATTAAAAAAAAAAAAAAATCATTGAAAATCAGGAATCCACAGCAGTGACACCTAGTGACCATCTCCCACAAGGAACATATCCACCAAGTTTCAGCTTAATCTGAGTCGGGATTCTGGAGAAGTCGTAAAATAGCAATAACACACAAAAAAAATCATAACAAATAAGAAAAAATTGCAGCACCACCTGGTGACCAAAATAAGAACTAAAAGTCCCTATGAGTGTTCCTGTGAGATATCAAAGCAATCAGGCAAGTGGTTTCAGAGAAAAAGATTTTTTAAGATTCCCCCCCCCAAAAATAAAACCCCAAATCACAAAAAATGCAAAATTTATAAAAAGTCCTAAAATCACTGGAGCATGACCAATTGAATAAAGTTGATAGAGGCCCACCCAAGGTACACTGCCACCATATTTGAAGTCAATGTTGATGACAGTTTCAGAGAAGTAAAAAATGTGAATTAGCATTAAAATGTCCATTGACTTACATAGTAATCGATAGGAAAAGTGCCATTTACCAAGTACCTGAAATGAAAATATTGTTAAAAATCAGGAATCTGCAGTATTCCCAGCTAGTGAACAACTTTCTTTGACCATTCCACATGGAACATATCCACCAGTTTCAGCTTAATCTGAGTCGGGGTTCTGGAGAAGTTGAAAATAGCAACAACACACAAAAAAATCATCAAATGGACAAAAATTGCAGTGCCACGTGGTGAATAAATTTAGGACTATGAGTCCCCAGGAGTGTTCCAGTGTGATATCAAAGCAATCGGGTGAGTGGTTTAAGAGAAGATTTTTTAAGATTTGCCCCCAAAAGAAACAAAAACGAAACAAAAAAATAAAAAATCACTGGAGTGTGACCAATAGTACAAAGTTAGTAAAGACCCACCCAAGGTACATTGACACCAACTTTGAAGTCAATCTGGATGGCGGTTTCGGAGAAGTAAAAAATGTGAAGTATTAGAATGACCATTGACTTACATAGTAATCAATAGGAAAGGTCTATTTACCAACAAGTACCCGCATGGAAAAAATTGTTAAAAATCATGAAACTGCAGCATTCCAACCTGGTGAACAACTTTGTTTGGCCCTTCCACAAGGAACATATCCATTAAGTTTTAGCTTAATCGGAGTGATGGTTCTGGAGAAGTCAAAAATAGCAAAAAACACAAAAAAATCATAAACAATAGGGCTGTGTGAACAGCCCATGCTCAGCTGACCTATGCTTGAACAGATATGGTACAGACACATCTACTGTACACTGCCAGCACGTTTGAAGTGAATGTGGCAAACAGTTTCGGAGATGAAGTCAAAAGTGTGAATATGCATTGGAATGACCAATGACTTGCATAGTAATCAATAAGAATGGTGTATTTTCCAATAAGCACCTGAAAATAGAAAAAGATTGCAGTGCCACCTGGTGAACAAATTCAGAACTAGGAGTCCCTAGGTGTGTTTCTGTGTGATATCAAAGCAATTGGGTGAGTGGTTTCGGAGAAGATTTTTTAAGATTTGCCCCCAAAAAAGCACAAAATAATTCAATACAAATCCAAAAATCACTGAAGCATGACCATTTGAATACAATTGGTAGACACCCACCCAAGGTACATTGCCATCAAGTTTGAAGTGAATCTGGCTGACAGTTTTGGAGAAGAAGTCAAAAATGTGTGTCAGCATTAGAATGCCCATTGACTTACATAGTAATCAATAGGAAAGGTACATTTACCAATAAGTAGCCGAATTAAACAAACACATTAAAAATGAGGAATCCACAGCAGTGCCACCTGGAATACAACTTTGTTTGACCCTTTCACAAGAAAGCTATCCACCAAGTTTCAGATCAATCTGAGTCATGGTTCTGGAGAAGAAGTCCAAAATAATGAAAACACACAAACAATCATAAAAATATAGAAAAAGATTGCAGAGCCACCTGGTGAACAAATTCAGAGCAAGGAGCCCTAAGGAGTATTTCTGTGTGACATCAAAGCAATTGGGTGAGCGGTTTTGGAGAATAAGAATTTTTAAGATTTGCCAAAAAAAAAAAAAATAAATAAATAAATAAAAAATTCATAAAAAAAACAAAAAATCACTGGACCATGACCATTTGTACAAACTAGGTAGAGACTCACCCAAGGTACATTGCCACCACGTTTGAAGTGAATCTGCCTAGCGGTTTCGGAGAAGAAGTCGAAAATGTGAATTAACATTAGAATGCCCATTGACTTACATATTAATCAATCGGAAAGGTGCATTTACTGAGAAGTACCTGAGTTGAAAAAATCATTAAAAATCAGAAATCCACAGCAATGCCACCTAGTGAACAACTTTGTTTTACCCTGTCACAAGGAACATATCCACCAAGTTTCAGCTTAATCTGTGAGACGGTTCTAGAGAAGAAGTCGAAAATCGTGAAAACACACAAAAATTCATAAAAAAATAGAAAAATATTGCAGCACCACCTCTTGAACAAATTAAGCTCTGGGGGTCCCCAGAAGTCTTCCTATGCAAATTTGAAGCAATTGGCTGAGCGGTTTTGGAGAAGAAGATTTTTTAAGATTTGCCCCAAAAAAGAACAAAAAAAAAAATCATTAAAAATCCAAAAATCACTGAAGCATGACCATTTGAACAAACTTGGTAGAGATCCACCCAATGTACATCCCCACCAAGTCTGAAGTAAATCTGGCCAAAACTATTCAAGTTATGACCATTACAAGAAATTCCCATGTTAAACTTTCCTATAAAAACTTTTGTGAAGATTTTTGAAAAAAAAAATAATTTAAAAAATCCAAAATTCTTTGGAACATGACCATTGGGACAAACTTGGTAGACATCCACCCAAGGTATATCCCCATTAAGTTTGAAGTAAATCTGGATGACAGTTTTGGAAAAGAATTTGAAAATGTAAATTAGTATTAGAATGCCCATTGACTTACATGGTAATCAACAGAAAAGGTGCATTTACCAAAAAGGAGCCAAATTGAAAAAATCGTTAAACATCAGGAATCCGCAGCATTCCCACATATCGAACGACATTGTTTCACCCTTCCACAAGGAACATATCCACCACGTTTAAGCTTAATCTGAGTGACGGTTCTGGTGAAGAAGTCGATAAAAGCTACAAAACAAAAAAAATCATAAAAAATTAGGAAAAATTTGCAGCGCCACCTGGTGAACAAATCAGGAACTAGGAGTCCCAGGGAGTGTCCCTGTGTGATATCAAAGCAATTGGGTGAGCGGTTTCGGAGAAGATTTTTTACGATTTGCCCCCAAAAGGAACAAAAAAATTCATTAAAAATCCAAAAATCACTGGACCGTGACCATTTGAACAAACTTGGTAGAGACCCACCCAAGGCACATCCCCACCAAGTTTGAAGTGGATCTGGAGGATGGTTTTGGAGGAGAAGTCGAAAATGTGAATTAGCGTTAGAATGTCCATTGACTTTCATAGTAATCATTAGGAAAGATGCATTGACCAATAAGTACCCGAATTTGAAAAAATCGTTAAAAATCAGCAATCCCCAGCATTTCTACATAGTGAACAACTTTGTTTAACCCTTCTACAAGGAACATATCCACCAAGATTCAGCTTAATCTGAATCACGGTTCTGGAGAAGAAGTCGAAAATAGCTATAACACACAAAAATTCATAAAAAAAAATAGAAAAAAATTGCAGCACCACCTGGTGAACAAATCAAGAACTAGGAGTCCCAGGGAGTATTCCTGTGTGATATCAAAGCAATTGGGTGGGTGGTTTCGGAGAAGAAGATTTTTTAAGATTTCACCCAAAAAAGAACAAAAAATTCATTAAAAATCCAAAAATCACTGGACCGTGACCATTTGAACAAACTTGGTAGAGACCCACCCAAGGCACAACCACACCAAGTTTGAAGTGGATCTGGCTAATGGTTTTTGAGAAGAAGTCGAAAATGTAAATTGTTGACTACAGACGGACGGACGGAGGACCATAAGATAACCTCAGTTGACTGACAAGTCAGCTGCGCTAAAAATTAGAAAATTGCAGCACCCACCTGGGGAACAAATTCAGAACTAAAAGTCCCTGGGAGTGTCTCTGTGCGATATCAAAGCCATTGGGTGAGTGGTTTTGGAGGTTTTTTAAGATTTGCCCTCCCCCCCCCCCAAAAAAGAGCAAAAAAAAAAAAAAAAAAAAAAAAATCATAAAAAATCCATAAATCACTGGAGCATGACCATTTGAACAATTTCGTAGAGACCCACCCAAGGCACATCCCGACCAAGTTTGAAGTGAATCTGGCACACGGTTTTGGAGAAGTAGAAAATGTGAATTGTGGACGACGGATGGCTAGTCATAACATAAGCTCAGCTGACTGACTCGAGCTGAGCCAAAAATATATAAAATTTAATTTTAATGTTTAGTAGGTACTGTGCCCATAATAGTAAAATGGAAACTTGTTACATGCAAAAACCATTGAAATTTACAGCATTGAAAGTCTCAATTTGTGTGTAGGTTAATTATTAAGGAATGAATCCTTCGTGTCAAATAATGATGCCAAGGCCAAAGGTCATTATTTCACACTCCTGAAGTGATTCATTAACTTACACTTTATTGGAATTTATCAAAATACAACCTCTGAATTCTCTTGGGAAAAAGCAGTTATTACCACTACAGCTCTTTCTTGGTGGAAAATTATGAGGAGTGGGAACAATAAAGTGATGTCACAGATAGATCTTAAAGCAGGTAAATAGTAATTGCTTGTCTCCAGAGTCCTATATTGGTACAGTCCTTTCCGCCTAAGCACCACTGGGGATCAACAGTTGATGAAAAGCCCATGAATGTCAGAAATGGAATTTTTTGTTGTGTTATTTGCCATGAACCCTTTTCAATTGTATACAACACACCCATTTTACATCCATTCCCTGGATGGCAGAGAAGTCCAAAGATGGGCTTTTTCCTCACCAGGCTCTCGAGGCAGGCCAGACTCACTCTGAAGACTCTCTGGAAAGGGCAATTTTTCTATCGACACTTTCAATTCCTTCTTATGCTCGAATGGCTTAAAGCTGTGGCTAGAAAAGGCCTTTTCCATTGTGGGAAATGATAAGTATGTACTGGTCTATTCATAATATTGTGACATAAAATAGGATATAACCCACTCACAGCTGCTGCAAAGGTGTGATAATAGACAACAAACAACACAATCTAAGCATGATGGGATTTATTTACTGACAGGGACACCCTCCTGTTTGTCATGTGACACAGCATTAAACATGCTACTCAATCAGTTTGTACAGTGATCACAGGATACAAAACAACGTACCAATCTACTACAGACCTTAACCCTTTCCCCCTAAAACCAGCAAAAATCGGCTGGAGGTGAAATGCTGTCTGCTTCAGTAATTTTTTGTTTCAGTGTTAGCAATAAGAAAAAAAAATGTGACAATTCAAAATGATCGACAAGCCGTATCATGACCAGGTCAATTCAAGAGGAAAGGGTCAAGGCAACTCTTCAAAAGGAAGCCCTATAATTATATGAAGAAATAGTTCGGTGCATAGCACAAAATATAGTATAAACATGTAGACTTAAGCACAGATTAGAATATTCTATTAAATTATCCTTAATTTCTACAGTTTCAGTTCTCTAGCAGCATGCATGGACAGATTTAAGTTCTAGATCCAGTCTCTTCTGGCCGTTGCCTCCCGAGCCAACTCTTTCAGCCGTTGAATTTCGCTCCACATCTGAAGCAGGTATTCAGGTCTGGCTAAGCGGCAACTCTGACGAGTGCTTTTTCTCTCTTTTTTTTTTTTTTCATTGCGATCTACACAGTCTGCCAAAACAGCCATTTTCCTACGTTTCAACATATACAATGCTGTACTGCTCTATCTCTATGCATATACATGTAGTCCTATGTACCACAGCGGGGTACTAATAAAGTCAAAGCTGATAATGTTATAACCTGTGACCTTTTTCTAAATCTTCACAAGTGCTGACATAAAAATACAATGGAGTTTTTAATACATCTAGACTTTTTTCAATTAAATACCAGAAGGCTGCAAGAACAGCCTACGCTCAGTTGACCTAAGTATGTGGTGTACATCACCAAGTTAAAGTGCATCTGGTTGACAGTTCTGGTGGTAAAAACCACAAATGGTGGTACTCCGAGTGGTATTCATTTACTATTGTGCAAAAACATCTTTCATGGATCACTCTGTGCATGAAAGCAAACAAAACTCAACAAAAATGGTAAATGATTGCAGTGCTACCTAGTGAACAAATTGGTAGAGACCAAGACAAGGTATATAACTTCAAAGGTTGCACAGAATCCAGTCTCTGGTTTTGCAGAAGCTAAAAAGTCCAAAAATTAAAATTAAAAAAAAAAAAATAAAGAACAGAAAAAAATACAGTCTCTGGTTTTGCAGAAGCTAAAAAGTCCAAAAATTAAAAAAAAATAAATAAATAAAGAACAGAAAAAAAATACATGGCCCCATTTTGAACAATTAAGGCCATGAAGTACCTTGAATTGTTGCTGTGATTTCAAAGCAACTGACCAAAAACTTTCAGTGAACTGAAGCCTTTTTTCACAATTTCTGATAAACTGAACAAACAGTCATAACAAGTCCAAAGCTTATAGAGAATGTGACCATTAAAAAAAAACACCCACCGATAGTACACACCTCGGAAGTTTAAAGAGAGATTGCCAATGACTTTTGAGAAGGAAAAAATGTAATGATGAATGGACAGGCAAACAATGGAGAACCATCCATCCTATGAGCTCTGCTGACTGATGTCAGCAGAGCTCAAAGCTACAAAAATGTAGATCTGTTGGTGGTTTTATGACTGCTTGCCTGCAAAGGTATCAAAATTCTGTTTTGATTTGTTCTACATATCATATTATGTATACATGTAAAATATTGCTTTTTTTGAAAGTATTGAAATGATCCCTTACCCGAAAGTGGAAGTTTCTTCATATGGCAGGGGAACATACAGGAGCCTCTTATGCATTTTTTTACAATTATTATTCTTAAGGAATAAAAATAGAGGCACCAGGTCAGAAACAGAATCACAGGGAAATGAAGTGTTGTTAGAGAACGTTTAGCCCTTTCCTGGTTAACACAAGATTGAGTCAACAATCTTCCCTGGTGTGGGATAGGTGCAATCTGCACCAAGGAAGATGTTGAACTGGAGCATGCTATCATTATAAGTATCATCTGCAATTCTCAGTAAAAATTTTTCACTTGACAAGAAATTGCATGTGAAAGGGTGGAGGCAGACAATTTACGTTCGAACATTTCTGGGCAATTTGCGTGGGAAAGGGTTCAGGCATAGAGCAACACTCTAAACTGACAAATTAGAAAATCTCTCAGGCAACCATTACATAGATCTTTGTCTGCTATGACCCAATCAACCCAACACTTCCAATGCATTTAACTCTTTCTGCTTTGGCTTGAAACTCGGACAACGACTTTCCCCGACACGGGTGATGTGTCTTCTGCCTGGGCTGTGACAAGGAAAGTCGTTGACTTTGCTCCCAGAGTGCTGGCAGAAGAATAACAGCACTTCAGCGACACAAGCAAAGAACACAGCATCCAAACCCATATAATGTGACACACCACACACACTGGTGATCAAGAGACCCACAGCAGACTTTAAATGTGTGAGTGTTAGTGTCCTTTACTTTCCCTT
This sequence comes from Hermodice carunculata, assembly GCA_964020975.1. Lineage (NCBI taxonomy): Eukaryota > Metazoa > Annelida > Polychaeta > Eunicida > Amphinomidae > Hermodice > Hermodice carunculata. The sequence continues at coordinate 33,536,379 of OZ026623.1, forward strand.
CTGCCCTAGTTTTTTTATTCGTTCTGGAAGATAGATGCAGAAGAACCAACACATGGTTTGCTATGCAGGCAAAGACTTTCCTGATACCAGAAGTGCATTTGACCTTTTTTAACTTAACCTATACATCAACGCACATTGCCTATGGGATGCTGAGCAACGGAAATCTCTTTGGAGAAATGTTTCTCTTGTTTGAACATGGTTACAATTAATGAATGACGCTGAAAATCATGTCACTGAAACGTTTAATTTTCATCACTTTTGGTATTTGCTAAATGTGAAATTCATCACATACGTCATGATTTTGAAACAACAAACAAACAAACAAACAAGAAGTCTTGATGAAAAGTTGATGAAAGGACTTTTAGCCAATGTGCATGATACCTCCCTGTGACATAAGATGGTAATGTTCACATATCTATGCCCAAGGACAGCCACAATCACATTGTATTCAGATTATTGCGACCTGATTGGCTGTTGTCTTTGTGGCACTTTGCATGCTGGGAGTTAAGCGCACCAGTATCTCTTGGGGTAGCACAGTGAAAATACATCAATATGAAGTTTCACTGACTGAAATACAAGGGTCAAATGCAAAATCACAGTTCTGGCATAGACAGAGGAATTTTCTTGTGACAGCAGTCCATAGATCTGTTTTACTCATGCATGTTTTAGATTTCATGGACGTCACGTGTCATTTTGCATGGGAACAGATGGTCCTTTATTTGGCAGACCACGTGTCAAATGCCTCCATCTAGGAATGGAGGTCAACATTGTATATGGAATATGTATCTCATCCAAGTAAATCACTGAGCAAACACCCACTGAACACCTGTGCATGGATACAATTTGTCGCTACATCAAGTATTTAATGCTCCTGTCTGTTACACCAATACACATTGGAGTTGACCTCTTTGAGGCACAGCAGAAGTTCAATGCACCTTTCTGTCACTGAAGTAACCAAAGCCCAGTTCACAAATAGGATCTTTTCAAACAGAAGGAAGCCATTTCATCCTTTCCACTTACCAACAGGATAGTTGTCACACAATTAACAGATTCAATTCTTCATGTTTACAATGCAGTGTGGGTGGGTGTTGTCATAACAGGCCACTTGAGGGCAGCACTGTTCCTGGTTGGTAACAATACGTAAGAGATGCTACGGAGGGTGACTGCAGAATAACTATTATCTCAACGTACCAATCATTTGGCCACCTGTTGTTGCTGTGTTACCCAAACTTTGTTTCTGTACATTCTTCTTTCATTATCCAGGAAGGTTTCTTTTCTTTCAGACACTTCTATAAAATGTTAAGTCACAGGCCATCCTGTGCGGTACCAGATCTTTACCAACCAGAAGTCTGTGCTGGCACCTTGGCAGTATATGCCTCAAATAAGATGCTAAAAGTCACACCTACTTTCCCTTTTTCTTGTTTAAACTTCAGCCAAAATGTGCCTTAATCAAGTCCCATACTGTGACACCACATTATAACAACACTCAAATACTCAGTATATTCACACATGGTTTGAGTGAATAGCAGTCAACTTCCTTTGCTAATTGACTCCTATACCTGAGGTAGTCACATATCTGACACATTTTGCAGGGGAACAGGTGATTCATTGCCATGAGGTTTGACTGTAATATGCTGCTGTCACAAGAAATTGTTCCTGTACCTGTTGAAAAGGAATGACAATAACCTGTGCAGCCATCCAAAACTGTCATCATTTTCACAAGCACAATAATACAAAGCACTTTTAAAAAGTATAATCACAAATATGATACTGATCTTATTTACCGGATTCAAGCAAAGTAGTAAACAGGTCCTACGTCTTCAACAATTTTGAATGACCTTGTACATGATTCAAGACTTCAGGCTTTGTCAGTTCCAATTGATAATAATACACTGAAGTCCAATCCTCATTTTACAAACACACACTCAAATAAATAGCGCAACTTTAATACTTCTGACGTGTCATCATATACATCATACAAGATCGTTCAAAAAGATTATGTAGATCTATAAATGTCATTACTACTTATTTTTTTGTGCACCACCGGTACATGTATATACACAGAAGCATTCATTTCACTTGTCACTTATGCTATTTTCTTTTACGACTACACAGAATTAATTTTACATATCTATAAAATATATTTCGTATATGATGTATATAGTCTGTCAAGTCTTTTTCTATAGGATTATCTTACTTTGTCTTACCATTCACAATGTGCACTTTTATTATAAATAACATTTTTAAGGGTTGATAACATTGTTATGATAACACTGTGCCAAAACATCATACCTGGCAGGTAGACAAACATTTATATATCGTATATACTCAATCACAAAAACTACACAAAGCATGCACTGTCCCTTACAAAGTGTAACTTTCATCGACATTTTTCATGTGCAGTGAAACATCGAAACCAATCATTCACACGCCCCTCCCGGATAAAATAAATCTGGTCAGTACACATCACAACAGTGTGTGGCAATGAAAACTGGTCTGCAGCTCCAAATAGTGGCCTATAATGCCATTAAGATGCAGCTGCAACGTCTCCTGCTGCGAATTTTTCGGCTGTAACTAACTGTACATTTGAGGCAAGTTTGCTCACTTTAAAGCCCTGTAGGTACACATAATCCATGTTATGATGTGTTGACTTCAAATTCTGTGTCACTGGTGAACTCTTGCATGACACAGCTCTTGACACAAATGTTTTACTTCTTTTTTTCTTTTTTTCTTTCTTTTTACATCTTGCATGAAGGCATCTCCCACAGAGATGAGAATGTTTTGGGGTTTTTTTTGTGGAAAATTTTGGAATGGGCCCCGAAATTTTAGTGTTTAACAAAGAAAAGTACTAGTATAGTTACATACAAAGAAATCTGAAAATCTGCTGGCAATTCCCATCTCTGCCTCCACTTGGTTGAATAGGGTTTTAAGAGCTCGTATATTACAAGAATGATGTACATATATTTTTACTTCTATCACTTGCAGTTCAGTAATTGTAACATAAATGATTCAGGCATCATTACCAAATTATCAGTTTCTTATGTCCAACCAACCATCAATTTTGTAGATGACCAAGTTTAAACAACCTTTTTTTATTTCCACTGACCAATGTTTTCCATTCCAAATTAAGGCCATGGTACACTTTTACAGCACTTTACACAGAAAATACGACTCTGCTATAAACATGTACTTATATACACCAGACTTCTCATTTCAGATCAAATAAACTACATATTTTCTTAAAGTACACATTTGGATTCAGCTATTGAAAACAATGAAAACTCTGTAAGTGTTAAGAAACTGAATTTTTATTGCTTAATTAAAAAACTTTTGTTTCATCTGTTTTTGTGGAAAAACAAAAAAAAAGTGCAAACACCAAAACTGAGAGGAAAATTATTTTCTTATGGCAACTGAAAATTACACTTCTAGCAGCGAAACTGCATTTTAATTTTAGATTAGAGTTTTATTTCAAAATTTATAGGATGTTTAAATGAAAGTTAACATTTTAAATTCTAAAAATTTAAACAGCAATAAAATTAGAACTAAGCCTTTTTTCAAAAAGTTAAAATGCAGTTTTGGAGAGCATTATGTGCTCTTTCATTTGACAATACAAACATAATATGATTTTTATTTTTTAAAAAGCTATTTCAAACTTCATGCAAAATTTAAGAATTTTAATTAAAATTTAATTACATCAATAGCAATACTAAAATTTTATATTCCGTACCAGAATCAAACTTGTTGTTATGTTTTCTTTCAGAAAATATATACTTTATAGGGTATTAGATGGAAACCATAGACAGAATTAGACATTTATACACAAGTCATACAGTATACCATGCCCTTAAATACAATATATCACTGGATATAAATTTCTGTTATTTTCTGTAATACTTTTGTTTCTTCACCACTGACTGTCCCCTCTTCTTCAACAGCCAACATGTGAAACACAGAATTTATGAATAGCATCCTCATGTTATGGGTCAGATCAACTTGACTTAGGGGCAAACCAAACACGGCAAACTGTTTTGTCAACCTGACTGCAATACAATTTGAATCACTGCACAAAAGGTGAAAAAATTAGGTCACTTAAAACTGAAGTACTGAAGTCTCGAGGACAACTGTGTTAACAAACTGGCACGCTGTCTTGCAGTTTTACCCCATACATTTCACATTTAATTTCAACACATTCCATCTATATCTGTGGCAGATTTCCTTACAAATTAAATGCTGCCCAGAATAAAATGAAACTCACATATATTTGAATTCCCCATCTCAAAGATTTTTCACCAAGAACCAACATGCCTAAGTCTGAAGTGGCTTTTTCTTTCCTTTTTTGCTCCAGTTGGCCCAAGAACACTTACCGCATGCACAGCTCCCCCTGGTGGATTTTCCCTTCATAGTACATGTAATAAAGTGTGCTTTGAATTTGACCAAGTTCAACTAAAGTTATGCTCTGTTGTTTTCATAGCCTCCACTCCAGTGAAATGTTGCACAGCTTCACATTAAAGCAAGCTCTACTGTCCAGAACAGGTCCATTTTCAGGACAAGTACAAATTTTGAGCTTAATACAGATTTAACCCTCTATTTGTCAGAATTTTAGGCAAAAAGTGCTGTGGAACACGCAACAAAAATCCTGAATTTGAAAATGCATCAAACAGTTACAGCCCTGCATTAATTGGTATACTTATTTCTTAGGATCGTCAATTGGCGAACACATCAAATACTCAACAGTAACTGTTTGATACATTTTCAAATACAGTCAGTATACGTCTATATGTCTTTACTGCGATCTTACATTTATGCAGGGTCATGGTACTGTGGTGCACGTACTTGCCACAAAAGACCGCCCCCTGTCACAAGGGGAAAGTAGCCTTATTTGGTAGACAGCCTGAAAACACAGCAACAATTTTTCAAGGAAATGTACGGTCCTTGAAAGGAGGTGGTCTTTATACCAGCTACCACAGTACACCATCCCCTTACGTCATACAGCTCTGCAACTAAATGACCTTTTATCAGTTTCCATTTATTTGGTTTCTTTAAATTTGGCACCCCATATCCACCAGGGTGACTCATCTACCCACAGCCTTCATCACTCCCTTAAGCTGCCTTAACCCTTTCTACCCTGAACCAACCAAAACAGGCTGGTGGTTGAATGTCCTCGGCTTCAATGTTTTGGACTCATTCGAACAGTAATGACGAACTGTGTGAACGAGAATTATAGACGAGATCTGTCAAGATAACGGGTGTCAGGTCAACAGCTTTCATTGCTGTGGGTTGGGCACTAAAAACCCACGCCATGCCATGGTAAGTTGTTGATTCAGCCTCAACTCAAAGGGGAAAGGGTTAAGCTAACATCCAGGTTGTTCACAAACGAATATCTTCACTTTTTTACCAGTAATCAACATTAATATAAAATGCCTGTGGCCAAAACAGAATATAAAAACTTGCCCAACTACACATGTATGTCATGCTGCACGAGTGCTATCCACTGGCAAAATAGCCAGTGGCTAATAAGGGTGTGATTTGGCTACATGGATTTGTAAGCCTTCAACCAAACTGGCTCAGCTTTATTTTAGACTTTCTTCAACTTCTAATACACACATTTCATGTTTTTATTTTTGTTTTACTTTAATGTCAAGCATCGTTTTAAAATGTGTAATAGTACTGATGGTTTTGGTTTACCTACTCAGCATTTGGCTAAAGAGCTAAACACTGCTTTAGCCAAAGTGAGTAGCCATCACATTCCTAGCGACAGCCCAGTCATGCCATGCAACTTACTGTGGAACCTGGTTATAAGAGCCACAGACGAACATATTTATGTACTATTATCCAGATTTCTGGCGGTTGAAAACAGAGAATAATCTTTACACATTAAAGCCCCAATGCAGTCAGCATTCCATCATTTCCCGGCATACTCAAATCTCATCTTGCACTTAAAGTCTGGACACTTGTTCAAGTAAAATCAATTCATTATGCGCACACATGTACGACCCCACTGCAGCTTGGTGAAAAATGAATTTCACTTTCAAATGACACATTGGCAGTTAAATTTAACCCTGCAAGAACAAGGTCAACAACTTCCCCCCACAGTACTTTTCACCAAGTACACCTGGACAATGCCAGGGAAGTCTGTTGACTAATTGCCTGAAATTCTTGATTTGAAAGGAAATAAAAGAAGCAGCTGACATTTATGACATTGGGGGATTTATGGCAATTTTTAATGGGAAAAAGTTGCATGCTAATACATCAGGTCTGTAAAGGTTAAAGTGGAGGCAACTGTCTGCATTTATTTTATTGAACAGTTCAACTACACTGGTACTGTAAAATTTTTTTTTTTTTCTTGTTAGATTCCTGATTATGATAATTTGTGAATTTAAGAATTTTGCGACAAACAGCATGCAAAACCATAACAGCCCACCGGAGTACATAGTTGTAAGACAGAACATCCGTGCACCATTTTTGGTTGTCCACCTGGTTTCGTCTGTTACGCATACGGTTTTGGTTAACTTAAATTTGTAAAGGATGCTTTTGCAAAATTGCTGGCACATGTGATACAGAGAACAACCAATTTTTAACATGCAAAAAGATATCTATTTACAATACGTCTAATTAGCCAGTTAAACAGATAGCTTGGCTACGTAATCACAGAGGATATGATGCAATCCTTTATGTACACGCATACATTACACTCAGGACCCACAGAGGACGCTAAGCTTTCCTGCAACATTATATGAACAACACTAAGTGATGATTGATGTCTGTTGGACAGTCAATCAACTGTCAAAGACAACAGAAATGCTGAAATAATTGGAAGTAATGCCCCGTGCCAGTTTCCATGGTTTTGACCCTACCAGTACTAAGCAGGAGATTCTGTTTGCAGCTTTCTTCGGCACAATCTGGGTGCATTGGGCCCAAAGTGTGCCAAGGAAAGCTGTTGTCTTGAACCTGTCTTTCTTCCTCCAGAAATGTAGACATTAATCTATGATAATTATTTAGGTGAGCACAACTTTCCATTAGGCCTACAAGACTTACACCCCATAGGAAAGTCTTACGTGGACAGGTCCATTGCTGTTGAGGCCAAAATTGCGGACATCAATTTAAATGTGTGCCAAAGACTTATCATACTTGTTCTTTTGGTGGTCTTAAGCTGGTGCTAATTACAACAAAAACTGTGCTTCTCTCATTTATTGTGACCACTGCAAATTTAAACTCCTTGTAAAATGACCTTTCATTCAAGCACCAATAAGTCTACACTTCCTGAGAAAAGAAAAAATTGTCCCCAGCCAACAGTTTAACTCTGTCAGCACCAACTGTGACTTAAGTTGAACTTATCAACACCCACTGCTCTGAACCATAATAAGAGTGCTGGATTCATGCCCCTTGTGAAAAAACGTTTCATTCAAATATCAGCATGCCCGAAGTTACCTAGACTGTGTCAGTCCAGGTCAACAGCTTTTCTAGGCATGCTTTTGGCGCAACACACCCAAAGCACTGTGAGGAAAGCTGTTTACTCAGTTCAAAATGTGGCACTGAAAGAGTTTACGCTGAAAGGGTTGGTAAAGTCTCTCCATCCTGATTTTGTGGGCTGCTCAGCATGCAATTGCTACTGGAAAAAGAACAAATTTAGCTGACGGACTTCTCTTAAAAAAAAAAAAAAAAAAAAAAAAAAACACCCGCTAAACTGCTTACATCACCAAAAAATATATATATATAAAAAAAGAAACACACACACACAAATGCCATCAATGTTTCACAGAGAGTTGATGGACACAGTCATCAGGTTGTGGAGATCTATCTTGTGATAACATACAGCATAGGGACCAGAATGAGCTCACTACATGTATCTCTATGTTGATGACATACCAGCATACAGCATGGGAACTTGGAAGGCTACATTATTCATACTGTCATCACATATACCATTAACTCATTCCATACTATGGTCACAGGCCTTGGCCAGTGGTTCTGGCACTGCCTGGCAAGTCATGACTTGCCAGGCAGTGCCAGAACCACTGACTTAAGAATATAGGCATGTTGGTACTTGAACAAAAGCTCTTTTCATGAAGAATTTAAATATGCAATTGTCATCTTAAATCTAGGTAAATACAATGTATACGGAAAAATTAGGGACTGGTATGGAATGAATAAACACTGGAGAAGGCCCACTATTTATACTGTGATCATATGCAGGATAGAGACTAGGGAGAATACAGTACAGTGCAACCTGTCTTAAAAGACCACCCTTAGGGATGACCAAATTGTGGTCTCTCAAGACAGGTGGACTCTCATAGGAGGTACGACAAGAAAAGTACTAAGCAAAGTATCTTGAAATGGTGGTCTTTCAAGGCAGGTGGTCCCTCAAGACAGGGACCACTGTATTCACATTGGATAGATATCTGGCCAATCAGACTTTTTAATTCTGTATTAGATATCAGATCAGATTGAAAAATCATCCAACACCAATGTGGACCTGATTAAGGCATATTTTTGAAAGCGGCTATATATTATACCCCAACCCATTTCAATAAACACATTGAAATTCCACGCTTCATTAGAAGTAAACATGGGTGCTGCGCACCCCCTTTGAATTACACCTAATTCATCAGGCTGAGGTGAAGCCAGAAGAATCCTCAAAAATAGCGAGTGTTTTGTTGGAAATTACACACCATTTTCATAGTAAAATTTCATATGTCTGCACCTAAATCTGTGAAAAAAAATTGATCCACGCTGCCAAAATGTTTATAACCTGAAAGATATTCCACATTATGCCTCATTGGATGAAGATTTTCCATGTACAACTACTACTAGACCTGTGTACCCCCCCCCCCCCAAAAAAAAAACAAAAACAAAACAAACAAACAAACAAACAAAAAAGCCCTGCACCCAACAGTACAGTGAAGGCTTCCTATACCAAACGCCCTTGCGACCGGACAGTAGTGTTCAGTATAGAGAGGTGCAAAGTATTGGGAAGTTTGCTTATAATAAAAATATACAATTGGGACAGAAAAAAAAAAAAGAGCTCAGGGTAAGGAGGTGTTCGGTAAAGGAGGTTTCACCATACTTGACTGAAGTTAATCTCTTCAAGCAAAGCATGCTCCCTGGTTACATTGAGGTTTTTGACTGGTTGTCTGATCAATTTCAGTCACAGTTGAGGGCGCCCCATGGGATATAGCCCAATAGAGCTCAAAATTTTTGACTGAGAATCTAGTTGCCTTGGACAACGCGTCCTGCTTTAACCCTTTCAATGCCACACTTTGTACTGAATCAGTAGCTTCTAATGAAGGGAATAAAAAGATTCCTGATTCCCGGTGCATTTGCCAAAAGCACACCTAGCGGAAGGCATGCTGGTACTTCAATGAAAGGTCTTTTTTTTCCATAAGGAATATGAACCTGACACTTTCATTATAATTCAGAACAGTTCCTTCTATGTACATGTATGTGACTATAACAGGACAAGTGGCCGCTGTGGCTAATGAAAAAATGTCTGACTAGTTTCGCTGCAACCTACAACTTGTCAGGAACTGTTGGGAACACTGTGGGTAGCCTGTATATATACCATGGGGTTGGGAACACTATGGGTAGCCTGTATATATACCATGGGGTAACAGATCTGTTGGTACGTACGCACGTTTTGTGATAGCATAGATGCGGATTCTTGGTGGACGAGAGGGTTGGTTTCCACGGTGGGATTTGATTCAAAAGATTTTTTAATCTGCTAGGTTTCCATTGGTTGAAAACCTAACTTGATCCCACTGAGGTCAGTGGCTTCAAACTTTGATGTTGGCTTGAATGGTCACTGTAATGATATTACAGTTGATGCCCTGAATAGCGACTTGGGAATGTGTGAAGACACATTTCCAGGAGTGGATTTCAGTGTGTCCACAAGATTGCCACTGGTGTGGCAAAAACAGTGTAATGAAATATAACAGGGAGGGGAGCTCTGATAACAAAAACAAAAACAAAAAGAAAAAAACAAGTTTGTTTTATAATTTTGACTTAAGCGACAGTTGGCATTGAAGGGGTTAATGTAGACTCCAGGGATACAAGTGAAAGTGGTCATCACAGGCAAGTTTATCGCTTACATATCTGAAATCAAATTACACCAATGAAAACCTGTCCCGTCTCCAACTGAAATACTGTAACCACTGAACATCTGAACTGTAAATAGCAGGTTTTAACCTTTAAATCGGTGATTTAATATAGTCAACAGCTTTCCTCGCGACACTTTGGGCGCAGTACACGCAGTGTCCTGAGGAAAGCTGTTCACTAAGACTACTTTTTGCTTAAGACTAGACTTGCTGGTATTTGAATGAAAGGCATCTTCATGAGGAATTTGAATCTTTTAACCACTATACGTTTAACGGTAATGAGAAGACGACTATAGCTGTGATAAGCACTTTAAGGGTTAATAGAATTTGAATGGCTCCCTGAAAGTAAATATTCCCATGCTGCACAGGTATGATATCTTCCGGGTTCCACCTATGCACCTGGAAGGCCTCGACAATCTATCTCGATACCAAGGGACACACGGAGCCAACAAGGATAGGCCTTACACTGCTGAACAGTGGCTTCCAACTTGGCCAGCAAAGCATTGGTATTAGGTTTATCTATATTGTTTAATGGGTATTTTTGTTGAATATTCAATTGGTATTGGATGTGCATATATCCTTACCAGACGATTCATAAAATATCAGATATCAGTGTGACATTAACATTTCATAATGGCCCATCTCTAATTGGCACTGTGAAGAAACTTGGGCATCAACCTCAACAGAAAATACGAAAAAAGGACTGTGGCAGTCCAGTGCTAAGCTGACATTGTTAAGACACACTACGGTGCTAACTTAAACTTGGGAGTTGGTCAAGGTCACCCATCTGCATCCCCAACCTGGCCCTTACAGACAGCAATCAAGTACAATATCAAATTCCCCGCTGAAATAGTTCTCAAGTTGTCAAGGTCACCTGTGTGCAGTCTTAACCTAACCTTCATGAGGACCACCATCATGTGTGATATCAAAGTCCAAGATCAAAAGAGTTATTTGCCTCCAAGGCAGACCCAAGATGCGTATTTAATCTACTCCGCTGGGTGTAGTAACACGGAACTTGGTCTGCTTTGCAGCAAAAGAGTTATCACCTTCATGCTAAATTAACTAAAGTGACAGTGCCATTGAGAATTACGTCAAGGTCACTCACATGCAATCCAATACAATAAAAGTGCCTTCACCTTTGGGGACTGCATTTAGTTATACAAACCACTTTGAATAGACTGAAAATCACTTTAACTTGCATGCTTACACCAGAGAGCGAGAAAAAAAAATAAAGGTCAAATACACAAAGAAATTTAAACAGGTCCTGTGACAGTACAGACCCAATACGGGATGACAGTTCCTTTTAGGGTATGGGCTAATCTGGGTGGTACAAAACTGAGCTAGTCCTCTGGACTTATGGAAAATGTACACTGTATACTGAAATCAATGAATTTTTAATTCCCCACAAAAGTATGTCCTTGATCATTATGTTAGTGAAAAATTCCTCAAAAGATCAGGGAGTAAGAGCACTGCCACCTAGTGCATTGAATGATGTAGAGGCTTTGTTATGGTACATCCCCAGCAAGTTGGAAGAGGATCTGGCCAATAGTCTTTGGGATGAAGTCAAAAATGTGAATTGTTGACTGATGGATGCCACTCATTTTGGACGCAAAATATCAACGTACATGTACATACAAACAACAACCAAAAAAAAAAAAAAAATCACATGTACAGATTGTACCAAGGTCTATTGCACAAATTAACGGCAAGCAAACCCAGATTGCTCTGCTGTAATTTTGAAATGAACACACAAGCAGTTCTGGCGGAAAAAACCTTGTGAGGTTAAAAAAAGAAAAAAGAAAAATATTCATAAAAAGGCCAAAACTCATCAAGTCTTACCTAAACTGTGGTAGCAACCTACCCAAAGTACATCCCCACAAAGTTGGGACAGGATCCAACGCACAGTCTTTGATATCAGTCCAAAATGTGAGTTGCTGATTCACACATGCAAATCTATCCTGTAAGTTCAGCTGACTGACAAGTCACCCGAGCTAATATGGGAATTGTTTGCATACCCTTTCCCTACCAACCAAATAAACTTGTCTTACATATCTTATATGGTGAAAACTCCTTCATTCAATATTGCTTTTTTTTTTTCATACAATTTTGAGATTTACAGGGAAACAAAGACCCCATAAACTTTAAAAATTTAAATGGTGATGTAACTGCAAACCAACGGTTCTTCAATGGCTTTGTTTTGCCACACCATGAAGAAAAAAAATTAACATATCTGAGCTCTGACACTCAAGTATATAGCTACCTGGGAGGGAAAAAAAAAAAAAGATTTTTATCATGGCATGAGAAGAACAAAGAGATACAGAGTGTTCCTAACAGTGGGTCCTGAATGTTCAGACATACGCGTACATGTATTTAAATGACAAACAAGTCATCGAAGAAGTTAAAGATTGATTACCGGTTAATTGGCGACATCCCTAATTCACATACATGCACTTTACACAAAAAACACACCAGACATACATGTAAGCAAGACAATGCTCTTAGTCTCATTTTGGTTTGTAAACAATGTAGGCTTTGACATATACACACAAGTATCTGAGGGGTCTTTGCGTGAGATATTTAAGTCCCTGTGGAACTTGTTGGGTGGTGTGGATCAGGCATTCCTGGCATATTTTGCATTCCTGGATTCTGCCTGTCTCCTGGGCCCCCAGAATTCTGCCAGCTTCCCATACCTGGCTGGTTTTGCCATCCTGAAAAAGGGGCATAGCCCTGTGGGTCCCCCATGCCTGGCATGCCCTGCATTCCTGGAAAATCTGAAGAACTTTGTCGATCTGTTGGACCAACAGGATTTGGCCATCCCCCTAAGCCACCAGAACTCTGCCAGTTTGGCAAACCTGCAGAGTTCTGTCTTTCTGGACCTGTTGGGTTTTGCCAGCCTGGGTAACCCGATGGATTTTGCCAGCTTGCCATACCAGGGCTTGACCAGCTTGGGTATCCAGAGAAGTGCTGCGGGTCGGGCTGGACCGGGTAGTTCATACTTCCGAAACCAGAAGAACTGCGTATATCTGCCATACCTGCTGTTTCATGAATGTCCCCAATACTTGAAAAGTTTCGCCTATCAGACATCCCTGGTGACCTGTCCATACTTGCAGTACTGGATGAATTGGGAATATCCGACTGCCTTCCGGAGTTTTGCATCTCTGCCTGGCTGCGCTGGTTTGCCACATTTTGTGCGTCTGACTGTCGCCCAGAGGGATGGATTTCCGCTTGATCTTGCCGACTTTGGGACTCCCGCCCATCAGATTGCCTTCCCGACGTCTGCACATCTGTCGGAGGAACTGACTCTGTCTCACCATCACGGGCTGAGGATGCTGGCATATCTGCATCTCTGCTGGAGCTCTTTACGTGCATTTGCTCTGGAGAGCTGTTGACAGACGTCTGACTCCCCAGGTCATCTGTTCCCATTTGGTAGGTTGATCTCAACGTATTAGATTTGGCTGTGGGACTTTTCTTATCCCCTTGATCGGCAGAGTCCGAGTTGTTTGTATCAGTTTTTTCTATCTGATCCTCTTTGTCTTCTCCTGGTTTGGCATCCTCTGTGTCCCCTTGGTCCGTGGCGTCTTTACCCTCTGTTTTCACTGTAGAATTCTCTGAATCCCCTGCATCCATAGAATTGTGCGCGCTCATCTCTAATTCTGGGTCACAAGTGTCTGATTTGGCTTCTGGATTTGACTGTTCTGTTTGGTCCTCTCCACTTTTCGAGTCATCGGCATTTTCTTTATCTTTATCTTTTTCATCTCCAACTGCCTGGGCCTCTGCCAAGGCTGCGGAATGAATCTGCCTAATATGGCGTTTAAGTTTGCTTTCGTGCGGAAAACATTTTCCACAGATGTCACAACTGTGTGGTTTCTGTGCATTGTGAATGGTCATGTGTGTCTTGAGATTGCTGGCTTGTGTGAATTTCTTTCCGCAGTACTGACACTCATATGGTTTTTCCCCTGTGTGAATGAGACAGTGTTGCTTCAGATTACTCATCTGACTAAACGCCTTCCCGCAAAATCCACAGACATGAGGCTTCTCCCCCGTATGAGTTAAGATATGATGCTTTAAACTGCAAAGCCACGTGAACGACTTGCCGCATGTTGGACAGAAATGTGGCTTTTGGTCCGTGTGCGTCTTCATATGTTTGTTCAGACTTCCAATCTGTGGGTACGTCTTGCCGCACTCTCTGCAGACGAAGGGCCGCTCTCCTGTGTGTATTCTGACATGCTGTTTGAGCAGGCTGGCATGCTGGAACCATTTGCCACAAAACTGACACTCCAAATCTTTTTTATCAACGACAGTCTTTTTTCCTTTGTTGGGGGTCTTTGCTTTGTGCTTGCCTGTCGTGGGCTGCGTTTCTGTGTCTGTGGAACTGGGATAACCCAAGCTTTCTCTCGAATAGAATCTTCCTGTGGGGCAGAAAAACAAAATATTATTGCATTCTTTAAGTAAACCTCCAAATTATTATTATCTCTTCCAGTCTAAAACAAGACTTGCGAAATTTTGACTGGCTGGTGTGATTTTTTTGCCAGGAAAGTCCAGAATGCAGAAAAAACTATCTGGCATGACCTAGGTTTTCTTTTGCCCCAGCAGACATGATCATTTGTCTGATTTGATGCAATAATACATATTTTTGGGGTGGGGTGGGGGTGGGGTTGATCAGCAAGATGTCATATTCATTGCTATCAACAGAACTACTGTTTTTTTATCTCGAAATTTCAGCAATTGGACTGATCGTGTGTAGAACAGAATTGAAGCAATTGCACTGACTGCGCTTCCAGCTTTAGTGGGAAGACAGAAATGTCGTGATAAATGTTGCCAAAGTCCTGTTCAGTAAAGGTCTGCCTCAGGTCGGTCACCCTTTGCACAGTAGTGCTGTATTTAAGATAAAATGAGGCAAGACTGGGAAGCTATCATCATAGCCATGAAACAGCGAATGTGACTTGATGTAACAGTTATAGAATTGTATATATTCCCCAATTTTTTGCCCAAAATGTGTCGCTGTCAATAAGCCTTGTCACATAGCCTTGGTTCAGCACCATCGGCCTGTGCAAAGGGTGAACTGTACCTTTATTTGGTAAAGAGAGACACAGATGTCATGCCTGGAAAACCAAACACCACCAGCCATGCTCACATCATTTACAATCATATAGTAACCGATACTTTATTCTGCTGGTATTTGGTTTACATATATTGTAAACACCATTGTTGCAGTAGAACTGTCCATATTTGGCCTTCCATTCGGCCAAACACATACCTTGAGCTGAGTATCACCCGAAAATAGTATATCACAATACCCTTGTAACGTATGATCTGTACCCAGATATAGTCATTCAGTTTGTAGCAAACTTGCTACCATCAGCTGTCCTTAAATGATATGATCTTGATGGAACATAGGCGTCGTATAATTGTTGGCCTGTGTACTCTGTGGGATGATGATCAGTCAGATAACCAATCTGAAGCAACACTGTGCATGTACGTGTATGTGTATGCGTTTTGCTACTTTGTCATCGGCATCAGATATATATATAAAAAACCACTGGTCTAGAGAGAATAAATCACATTAAACGTGTCACAAACGCTTTTGGATTCAAAGCATGTTTTGCACGCACAATGTTTTGTGCAGCCTACATGCTTTCAAAGCTTCTGCAAAAAAAGAAAAAAAAAGAAAAAAAAAAAGATACATAGGAACATGACAACAAAACATGGATATGTGTTGATTCTCGCATGAAGAACATCACCATATTCAATTATCAATAATGCAGCACCACTTAAATCCAGCACGTGGTCTTTCATTGCACATACATTTACTTGTAACAAACTGACTTCCCAAATATATAGCAACATTATACCCTTTTCTGTACATAACTAAGCCTCCCCCATAGGGGGAGGCTTAATTAAATTGAAAGGCTTTCCTACTTGTGGTGACCCCTTAACTAAGAAATGGCTTCTTGGTATTCACTTCTGGTTTTTGCTCCTATGAAAGCAGAGCAAGAAAGGAATCTGATCGACCTTGGCCTATATGTACATGAGCTTATGACCTGCAGAGTGAACAACACAATTTTGTTCTGTGACCTTTCTTCCTTGTACAAATTACACTTTTCCAGTACGCTTCATTGCATGTAGGCTGAAGGTGACTTCAACTTACTTGCATATAACCTGTATTCACAATCAAGATTATTGGGCCACCCAAAGGATTAACCTTGCATGACCTTGGCCATTTTTGAACTTGCAATTATCTTTTCATTGAAATTTGTTCAACTTTTTTCTTTTGATTTAATCCTTTCTCCCTTAAACCGGCCAAAACCGGCTGGTGGTCAAATGTCGTCTGCTTCAGCGTTTTCAACTGATTTCAACATCAATGAAAAACAATTTGATTGAGAATTGAAGATGAGACCTGTCAAGACAACGTGACCCAGGTCAACAGCTTTCATCACCATGGGTTGGGCACTAAGTGCCCCACTAAGTGCCCAACCCATGCTGAGGAAAGCTGTTGACACAGTCTTAATATAAGGGGGAAAGGGTTAAAGTACATGTATAATCAACCTGGAGAGTCTTTTCTGCTTTGCTTTTGAGGATCTCTACGATGTCAAGGTCACACACATGACCATCTCAAGTCAGATTCTACATGTTTTTTGTTTCGTTTTTTTAATTCTTTCAAGATCAGCAGAAGGCTGTTGATGCCTACATTTGTTTTTCATCACACCTTTGTCAATACACTGTACACGAGCATCTGATGTTTTTTTGGCTGACTGTGACCTGAAATAAATTATTACAACTCATGACCTCCTGGAAAAAATTTTAATCTTTCAGTGCATCTCTTTTGCTCTGCTTTGCACTTTTTTGTTGTAAATGGTAATCTCCTCATACAATTTTACCTTATTTGCATTTTACGCAATGATGTCAAGGTCATTTGGCCACCTGCATAGATGAGAGCAAAAACTTAACATGCCATCTCCATCCGTTTTTCCTTTCTTTGAGTTTAAAATAGAATTTCTTTCCACACGTAATATGTCAACTACTTTGCATATCATTTCCAACAGATCAAGGTCACTTGGCCACCTGAGATTATACCATGAACAAATTACGGTATATTTCGACCCAAAAGATCACTTTGGGGGTATAGATTTCCACCAAACCTGTCTGTTTAATATAATGTTTTTCAGAAAACAAAGCTACCCTTGAAGAAACGCCTCCCTTGACTGTGACTACAGCGAGGCTTAATTTAGTCATCATTCTCGTGTATACTTTTTCTGAATACATACACGCACGAAAGAACTACTGTGAAGCAAGATGTGGGATGTGATCCCAGACCTTCTAGTCAGATAAAACCTGTCTCAGTGAAAACAAAAAAAATAGCACGCAAAAAAAAAAATGTTTCAACGTTTGTTTGGTATAAAAAACTGTACACAAAGTAGTGAATTTAACTTTTGAATGAAAGCAATGAAATGTGAAAGCGACTGACATTGATAGACTGGAAAGTAAATACCTTACCACTACATGCTTTTAACATGTTTAACATGATAACTATATAGGGTACTAGACAGTGTGTACACGCAGGTCTGTTATGACTGAAATCACACAATGCCGGACAGGTGATTTCTCTCGTAAACTACGTTGTCTCTCAGACTCACAAAAAAGGACCATCCCCTAATATCAAACGTCCGACTCAAATTTTCCTGGAGTTGAGGTATTTTATTCAAACAATGATCTACTTGGGTATAGAGAATAATGCTCTGTACCAAAAGTTGGGAAAAGTGCTTGACCCTTTATTAATCTCTTTTGCCAGAGAAAAAAAAAGCATGTACAGTGCATACAGAACTGCACTAAATTCATTCATAGGTAGCCACACCCAATACTTGTGACCAAAAGTGGAACTGCGCAAAATATTTGGATATTTTCACGAAGATAAGAATTGGATGAAACACACATAATATTCTGTGCTCGAGTTATCATTTAGTAATGAAATTCACAAACTGGCAGTTTGTGACCTCGAAAATTGGGTAAAGGTCATCCACCTGCACTTCTTAGCAATGCTTTGTACAGAGCCATTGTCATGTACAAAACCCACATCCTAATTCAAATAATTCTGAAGTTATCCCTTGGCTACAACATTCACAAGAAGTGGCTGGTGACATTGAGAATTATGTCAGGTCATTCACACACATTTCCAGGTATGTCCTTACAAAGGACCATCACCACATGCAACATGAACGCTAGAGCTAACAGAGTCTTGAATTTTCATTTGTAGAGTTTGCAAATGGATTGTGACCTGAGGAATTGGGTCAATGCTATGGAAATGTAGAACTCTACAATTCTCTTTGAAGTCCACTTGTCCAGGGAGAAATAACCTCATTTTTTGCATGCCAATTCTTTCAACTTTTACTTGTCCCCGACAATATGACACACAAATTGTGGAGTCCTGAAATGGAATGAAAGTAGGACCCCTAATAATACGCAATTTGAAGCCCCTGGCCCAAATGGTTCTTGAGTTATTATGAGTCGACCTTGACTGTGGGTGCCTTGTGACCCTTGGAATTACTGGGTCATGGTCATCCATTTTCAGTCTGTTCCTGAGCTGAACTGCTTCTTACATACTATCCAGGAATGAAAATCCATTATCATTGTAAGTTTTCTGTGACCTTTAAAATTGGGTCAAGGTCACCGATCTGCAATCCTACACCAGTCAATTACTCAGTCCTGAGGAGGACATTACATTAATGTACAGTATGAAAATTCTTGGTCCTTTGGTTTTTGTTTTTGAGTTCCCACGGATAATTCCCTTGGGTGGACAAACTGACAGAAAACTAATCAACACTGTGCCCCTTCCTCCTGTGGGGAAGGAAGGGAGGGTAAAACAATATGGCAGTCAAAATGCTGGAAGCAACTGTTCAAACTTTCCCATGTTTAACTTTATGTGAATATATTCTTTTTTGCATTTGACAAATTGATATACACAAGAATAATACTGTACGAGTGGAATTATCCATGAGATATTTGATTTCCCAAATTTTCCTACATAAACCCATGCGCGAAAATAAAAAAATGGGAAATTGTTGACAGTGACTGCAAGTTATACATGCCAGCAAAGGGCAATCTGTTTTCACACTGTAGATCAGGAAAATACAAATCATGAAATTTTCATTCTCAACTAAGGCAGGAAATTCTCCACTTGAGAATATTTCTACTTCTACAGTAAGTCAAAACCCTGGTCTTAGAGCACAGATCCATGTACATGCACATTAAAGCTGATCTTTATTCCATGTTTCACAAAGTGGCAGCACTTGACGTTCTCTGAAACTGACATGGCAAAATGCAAGATAGAGCTGGTGGAAGTATGAATGTCTGTATCTACTGATAGTCTACCCCATGTTGAACACTTCAGAAATCTGACCACTTTATCTCAGCCTTACAAGGTAGGCCTACTTTGGAACAAAAGTGTGTATTACATGATGTGTGTAATTTTGTAAATAAGGTAGCTGCAGTTGCCAGTGAGCCAGAAATCATCTTTGAGTGGCTCGAGTGAAGTGGGGAGGAAAAAAAACATGTTTTTTCTCTGTGTAAATTAAAAAAAAAAAAAACACACACACAACGCAAAGGCCTGACAGCTTTTTTGAAAGAAACATACTCACAGTGCAGTTCGACCAGTTTCGCCTCTACTGGGGCATCATGAGGAACTGATCATGACAGCTAGAGATACATGTACTGTATTTATATATGTGAGTGCAACACTGGATGTTGCTAATATTGCCAAGATGATGGTCACAGCCAGGCAAAAAGTATGTCTAGGAAATTCGTAAAATGCAAATAAGGTGCTGAATGACAGTACGAATGCATTACCATGATGTATGGACACACCGCAGGGTGACATGGCTTTGGAGATTTCACACTCGCAAAAATTTCTCAAGGTCACAAAGTGTGTTTTTCCTAGGGGTGGCCATACAACCTTGATCTTTAATACATATAAATAAAGCAAAACTGATGAAAAGACATCGCCAGCAACAGGCTAAGAACCCAATTCCCTTACAACTGATGACAACTTCTCAATAGAAAAAGCATATATGCAGATAAGAAGGTCATAATTCACGAAAGTAGGTCACAGACAGGTGCTCAACTTCAGGGCTGGTGTATTATTATGTTGAAATATATTTTTGAGAATCAAACTGTCACAAAGCAACGCTGAAAATAGTTATTACTTGAATCAAGTCGGTTCATCTTCGTCTCCACTGGTACCTTCGTACCAATTCTGAGCGAAATCTGTGCGTGCATTTTTAATACACCAAAGTGATAAACATTGATCAAAAGGACTAACTGAAAGACCGACAGACAACCAAAGAACATGCCTCCCCCTACCTCAAGGGGAGGCATGAAAATGAAGAAACATTGTCAATGTCATTTAAATACAACAGCAATCCCCCTCTTGTAAGCCCCCCTCCCCTTCCCTACAGAGGTCACTTCTCCATGCAACAAGTACGGTATATTCATCCCCCCCCCAAGAGAGTCAACCTCTCTCATAAGACCGTATTTCTGGTGCACTTGGGGTGGCTTTATAAGAGGGGTATAACTGTATCGCAGTTATAGGCTGACTATCCTGTGTTTCAGCAGAGACTGAATTACCGTGACCTATTTCCAAACCACTGAGATATCTTCCCTACAGAGCCAAGTATAGCCATGCCCTCTGTATAAGGATCCATGGGTAATGCCTTTTCCAAAAATGTATACCGGAATTTTGCATGGGTTTGTTTCAAACTGTTTTGTTCTATGAAGCAAAAGTTGTGATAACACATTGATTCTCTCAGGGTATAGCTATGTACCTTAACCCTTTCAGTGCCAATCAAGTCTGAAGTTGATCTCCTAAAGTCAAACTAGTCTGAATTTTCATTAGTATTCCAAAATTCTTATTCCTTGTAAAAAGACCTTTCATTCAAATACCAGTACGCCTATAGTTCCAGAGAGAATATCCCAGGTCAACAGCTTTTCTTGGCACGCATTGGACACAATGCCTGCCGAGAAAAGCTCTTGAGATCGACTTCAGATGTGATTGGCACTCAAAGAGTTAATTATGCCTATAGTTTCATTTTGGCTACAACTTCTTGGAAGTCTACATATATCCCTGCAATTTGCAGAATTCACTGATTAATAAACTGTAGAAAAATTACGTGCAATGCACGTATGACCCTCAGCCATCCATGGTTGTTGTCCAATTTAAAGTCAGTATGGCAACCGAATCATGTCTTCTCAGATAATACACCCAATTAAAAGAAAATAATCCTATGACTTTCCACCTTGACCTTCAGGTGAGGTCAAAGGCATGTATTAAAAAATACACTTGTTGTACCTGTAGATCGACAATTAAACAATTTCAAAGTTATGGCCCAAAATACTTCAAAAACTATCATTAAAAAAAATCCCATTTGGCATAATCAGGAGACGCCTGTTTCTGGTTCATTGTAAGGCACATTTCTGATTAAAATTAAAGCTGTAGGCAATGCTCTTTATATACCAGTAGCCTAGTCCCTCAGGGAACCCACGGCTTGATCTCAGAAAGCTATTTGAACATTAATTGAAATTTTAAAGAATAATCAGGTGTTCAATGTCCAATTTGACATTGGTCCAGCAGAAGATTCTTCTCAGTGAAAACTCGTTGTAACCACATTCAGATATCTGACATATTCACTGAACATCAGAAGCTTTGAAGGACTTGAGTCAAATTCCTTTGGTATTTGAGAGTCAGACATTTATCAGACATCTGACACATTTCTCAGGGAATAGACAGGGTCATTATAGGACGCTAAACTATATAAAATTGTGGAGGCTGCAGCCAGGCCTTGTGGAGATACATACGGTCTCCTTGGGAACCACTCACACAGCATCCAAACTGTATGTGTACTTGTGAAAAGTCACCCCCTCAAATGATCTGAGGATGCTTGACTTTTAATCAGCTTCTGGTCCATCATGAGGTACATAGTTGGCCAAAGTTTCCAAGGCTGCAGTCAACACTTGTATAAATATTGGGTGACATCATCAAGACGGACGGACAGATGACCCAGGGCGCAACAATATCCCCCAGCACTTTGTGTGCTGAGGGTAAAAACTATCTGTGGAGTAACATAAGAATACACTCACCCCCCTGGAGTGCTTCTCTCATTTCATCCGAGATATGGAATCCCAAAGCAGCCGTTGTTCTGGCAATTGCTTCCATGGCGACTGCATTCAACATGGCGTCCCTCTCGGCGGCTTGGTCCTGTGATTCAGTCTGCCAATAAACAGTCTGGAGTCAACATCTTTCCAATTATTACAGTGCTGCCCTGTCATATGCCACCCCTACCCTGGTATCTTAGTGGTAATATTACATGACTGGTATTTTCCTGGTGTCATGGGCTGCATGAAAACACTGACTTCTGTCATGTGCATTCTGTGAGTTATGTTACATGCACTTACCCCTGTATTTTTATGCAGCCCATATGAAGACACAACTGTTACATTCAATATACATTTTTTACCTTCATTTTCACAATAAATTCCCCTGCACTGATGGCAAAATGTTAACATCCTGATAGTAAACAGAATTTATTTGACCCTTTTCTGGTCAGAATAAGACTGAATCAAACCATTATGAAAGGTCTTGTCTGCAATTCTCTGCAAAAATATCTTTTATTAACATGAAATTTAGGTAAAAACACAAAAGCACAGGCAAATGTTTGTCAGAATGCTTTTGGGCAAATTTGAACCAGAAAGGGTTAATCTGAAGCTTGGCCTACCAAGACGTGTCAAAATATCAGATGTAGCAAGTGGGTTCTGGGTATATTCTGGAAGGATGGACAATACATGTACAACCTGTAAATAGCCATTTGTCAGGGACCACTGCTGCCATTAGCCACTCAGCCAAATGCTAATGTTTTATTAATTTGGCTAAAGAAAATTGCAAATGGCTAATTCATTTTAACATGAATTATATAAGAGGTAGGTCAAAGTCTGCAGAGATTACTTTTTCATTTCATGACTTGATCTGTCCCCGATTTCTCACATATATCAGTATATATATATTTGTACTTGTCTCACAATATGCTTACTTTTTCTATCCAGAACTGACAACTTTCTTCATCACTGTTACAATTCTTTCCCTATTGGTCAATTTGCTGAATAGCAAACAAAATGGTGAACCCACCATAGGAACTGTCACTCTGATGAATTCATATATCATTTTCGCAATTCCTGTCAAATATTCACATTATGAGAAACAAAACCTAGCATTGGATGGCATGTTGAAGCCAAAATTTGTGGCACTTTTTGCTCAATTTTTTTTTTTGGGGGGGGGGTGCTTTGCAAGCCTGGCAAAAGCCAAACAAGAGGATCTCAAGGATCTCGTGCTCTGCTGGCTGGCTTGTTGTTTCTGCAAGTGTAGCCTTCACTATTCTATTCATGTACTGCATTAATTAGTGCTTGGCAACGGTTGACCAACAGTTTGATATGACCCTGCTACATGTCAATATGTCAGTTTGACCTTTCAAGGTCATTCAAAGCCAACAATCGCAACACCAAAAGAAACTAAAAAGTTACTGTTCTATTTATGTTTCTAATAGTGTCTGTGCCCCTCGGGTCCACCGTTACCAAGAATATGAGCCCACAGGTCAGTTTTCAGGGTCACTCAAAGACAAAATTAACAGCAAAAGTAAAAAATTAAGACACAAAAATTCATTATGAAACAAAGTTGCAGTGCCACTTGATTGCCAAAATGTGAACTACAGGACTCTTGTAGACCATACAATACATACAACATCAAGGCCAAGCAGCTCTTAAAGAGAGGATTTTTTTTTTTTCAAATGAAAAAATTAAAAATAGAAGAATCATTGCACCATCATTTCCTTTGCAAACTTCGTACAGAGCCACCTGGTGGAACATCCATGTGGAAGATGAAAACATTCCATGAAACGGTTTTTGAGATGAGGTTGAAAATGTGAAAGTCTAACAGACTGACACGTCAGCAGAGCTAAAAATTCAAAAGCTTGCGCAACAAGCTTTGTCTGCAATTGCTACTCAATGCTAGATTCTCTGTATCCATGTGTTTTGCTTTAAATACCCATGTATCGTTTCATAAGGTGCTTCATGTAAAAAATATTGAAGACAACTGCTCTTAGTGACAGTTCTAAACATAGGCCTATTGTATTTAAACAAAACACTGTATTCAGTTCTTAACTCATTCCATACTATGGTCACAGGCCTTGGTCAGTGGTTCTGGCACTGCCTGGCAAGTCATGCTGCAGCTGCCCTTGTGGCAGTTGCAGCATGACTTGCCAGGCAGTGCCAGAACCACTGACTTAAGACTATAGACATGTTGGTACTTGAATGAAAGCTCTTTTTATGAAGAATTTAAACATGCAATTGTCGCCTTAAATCTAGGTAAATATATGGAAAAATCATGGACTGGTATGGAATAAGTTAATTTTACAGCCTTGAAAAAAAAAATTATAGTTCTACTTTGGAGGGTTTTCTACCAGTCAAAACCTGATGTCGTCATGATTACTGATGATGAAAAACCTATTCTCCATTTGGACTTTGACTCAGAGAAAGCCAACTTGAGAACGCCTTTTTAACCCTATTTGCCAATGTTGTTTGCATTAAGAGACCATGCTCCAATTGTTGTCGATTTTTTTTCCCCCCTTTTGATACTCGAAAAATTCTCTACAAAATATTTTGTGAGTAACTTTTGGGCAGGAAGGAACAGTTTGAACAACCTGCAGCCTGAGCCATTCAATAAAATCTGGAGGGTGCATGTTTCAATCCAACCAGCTATTGTCCTTGTTTCATCAGTGGGTGACTTTCAGCCTTGTGCTGTGCTCATCCCCACCATGCCAGTGTCTTTAACCAACACTACTCCCTCCCTTTTTCAATCCCCCCACTCCCACACACACAAACACAAAATACTTAAGATGCTGTACTTCATCTGCTATCCCATCAATATTTTATGTTAACTATAGTTATACCCTTCACATTTTCACAACCCTCCCTTTTCCCAACACCTACACATTAACACATGTACTTAGATGCTACCTCACATTATTTTATGGTAGTAAAAAAAGTAATAGCAATGTAGTTCCCAGCATTCCTTACAATAAAAAAGGTCAAGATCAACTGTGTCACTTCATGTGCACTCTAAATAGAGGGCTCTGTAGGTAGGTGGGCTAAGTATGTGTATTTCAATTAGTTTCCTTTGTAATCTGCACCTACATACATGTATCTTTGAAAAAGAGCTACCTAGAAACACCAAATTTTTTGCAGTAAATATTTGTATTCATACAATCAAAATGCTCCTGTAAATTCGATAACTTTCACAGCAAACTCTTCAATGCATTGAATGTTACTTTCAGCCATGGTGGAAGTAACTTAACACAGAATCTTATGGGAGTACACACCTCTAGTCTGCAAGAATTTTGTGTATGAGGCATTCCGTGTTTTTTTTTTGTTTTTTTTTTTGGGCGCGGACGGGACATTTTGCAAAGCTTGAGAGCTTGTTACTTACAACAGCTATCTTTTCTTGTCACAAACTATATTGTGACCCATTTTGTGGGCCTACAGACAAACAGACGGGACATTTTGCAAAGCTTGAGAGCTTGTTACTTACAACAGCTATCTTTTCTTGTCACAAACTATATTGTGACAAATTTTGTGGGCCTACAGACAAACAAAAAAATCCTATTTTCTTATCTTTTTCCACACAAAATAAAAACTGAGTGAGGGGGACGGGACAATTGTTGGACATGGGTTTTGAAGTCAAGGCATTTGTGTCCAAAACTTTTTACAGAAATTTTAATTCTTCAACTTCAATTACTTTTTAAATATGCAAATTACAGCATCGCAGATGGGACTTCAGGCACTTTTTTCAACTTTTTAGACAAAAATATCTGGATCATGTAGAAATACATGTTTTGAAATAATAATGCCGGCACTGCTTTTATCATATTTAACTCCAAGCTCATTTTTAAGAAATGTCCTGTCCACAACATTCAATACACTAAAACTCTGATAAACTATGAATTACAGCATCCTGGAAATCAAACACAGGTAGAGGTCTTGTATCATGTTCCGCTGAACAATGTAAAGACAAGTGTTTTTGATGTTTGTGTGCAATTTTGACGGCATTTGAAAACATTTCATCAGGATTTCTGTTGTCGTTGCGGACCAGATAGTTTTACCTATGCATAGAATAAGGTGATGTGCCAATTTATCTGGTGGCATTTTCAAAATGTAATACCCATATAATATTTGGCACTTTTGCACAAAAAAGGTTTATTATTAAAACCTAAATATGAAAAGCAAAATAGAAGAATTTAACTTAAATCATAAACCTAAACATTCAGCATGTGCTTTGATGTTCCATCCGCTACATTTTCAAACTCTAATAACAATACCAAAATGTTTTAAATGATAGATTTTGATATTCATCAGTAAAACAAATACATAAATCTATGAATTGGGTATAAAACAACAGAAAATTTTGGAATTTCACATGTACTCCATATGATAGACTGTCCTATCCGCAACATTTAAATTTTTCCTTAAAATCAAAGTTTGAATGTTTTCAATGACTTTTTGTTGAGCTTTATTATCTTATTGTGTTATTACAGGATCCTTAGTATCTTTTTGAAATGTGACTTGGTCTTTGAATGAGACTAACTTTAAAAAGTCAAACGTTGCAGATGAGACATTTTAAGAATTTGACACCCATTCAAAATTTTAATCAAGCTTTACTCTGGATCAAACAAGGTTTTTGATATCCCTCTACTCTACCGTCATTTGTCTACATAGCTTTTTTTTTCTTCAAAAAATCACCAAAGCATAAAAGATAGAACATAATTTGCAGTGTCCCATCCGCAGTGCCAGTTTCATTGAATTTGAGTTATTTGAAGTACTTGTACTGAATTCACAAGGTGCAAAGTCATCTCTGTTCCTCTAAATATAATATCTTAGCTTTAAATTTTTGTACATAAAAACAAATTTCAGCTGTTTTTAATTTTTAAAGGTCATGTCCATATTACCACAGAACGCCCCGTATTGGGTTGTGTATTCAGCCAAATACACATAAAACTGCTAATTGCGACCTCTCCTATTCTTCAGTTAAATGATGTTTTTGTTCATGGTAGGTTTTCCATTTGTTTTTCTAAGATTGCGAAATATCATTAACCCTACCATACTGTAACTTGTGATTGTAATGTTAACCATTCACTAACTCTTATTAATTTTTTTTCCTTTCACCAATACTTATTTTTTCTTTCATTGGTCCTTATTTATTTCATTTTTTTTTTGTTTATGTAAACATTACCTGTTTTTCTCCTGCCTCATACACACTTTCCCCCATGTTTCTTGCTTCTGCATGACGCCTTAAAGCTGCACTGACTGACGAAAGATCTCTGTAGGGGACAAAACCAGCTTCACCATGTTCACATGAGGTGGAATCTTCATCAAAGTCAATAGGCTCCTTTTTGATAGACACAGTTTCTTTATCTTTAAGCTGTGAGGCTTCGGCTCCCTCACCACTTGGCAAATTTCCGTCAGCATCCCCTTCATCATCAGATCCAGATCGAGAGCTAGGTATACTCTTTTTCTCCTTGTCTGCATCCTGCTGGCTATTTTCACTTTCACTCTGGTCTGCCGATGCCAATGGCTGGCTATTCCGAGCCTCTGCCCGCTGTTTTAGTGACAGTAAATGCAGACCAGACAAATGTGATTCAGCATGTTCTGGCCTTGGCCGCTTCGGTTTGATCTGTGTTGGCTTCTGTTTTCTGCGTTTACTCCCTGTGGTTTTTGTGTTTTCCGACATCCCTGACGATGGCGCCGGTGGTTGCAATTCCTGGCTACTATCCTGTTTGACACTTGACCTCTTTGACGGATCGGTGTCATAGACGAACGGATTAGGTGGCACGGGCTCTTCTATCTTTTCGTGGATGTTGACCAGGAAGACCTCGCTATTGTCCAGTGTGATGCCGAGGAGGCCCTCCACACAGAAGCCTGTCTTATACTGCAGGCCGTTACGACACAGCACCGTGATGGCCTCAGCCAGAAGAGCTTTGACCTTCCTCTGGTCTGATCTCATCCTTGGTTCATCTGACCTGCATACAAAGAGAGAGAGATCAAGATGGTGAATCAAAACGCCATGGGTTCATGTCGTCTACACCGCTACTTTTCTCATTGTTTTTCCCTAGATATATGATCGTGGCAGAGAGCAATGAGAATCAAATGAGGCAAACAAAAATATAACAATGTTATTATCAATTATTAATATAAAATGTAATGTTTCTTGCATTTGGCTGAAGAAACTTGAAAATAGCTAAAATGTTTTAAAATAAATTATCAAAGGGCTAGGGGCAAAGTTTTGTATTATTATGTCTGTATTTCTGATTTTGACTACAGATTTTTGAAGCTTATATCTGTCCCTCGTTTTGTTCCTTGATTTTGGCTTATAACAGCAGATCAAAACATACTATGTAGGGCAGACATGAATATATAAATATATTTATCTGTAGCTCAACCCCCAGTGCTCTATACATCCACTAAGCACACAAAATTATGAATGTCACATATATATATATATATATATATATATATATATATATATATATATATATATATATATATATATATATATATATATATATATATATATATATATATATATATATATACAGGGGTAGAAAAGTTTGACAATTTTGACTGGTCTGGAGGACCTGTGCTAGGCCAATAATACAGGTCCTGCCCCAGATGTGTGGGTCCAATCTGCTGCGAACTGCAAAGCAGGGCACCCATGGGGGGGGGGGGGGGGGCACGGTTTCCACTGTAACTGTTGAGTACTTACAACCAAAATTATCTGAATACTGCGGTATATCAGTGAAAAAAAATCACACAGAGATTTTATTCAGTACAGATAATCACAGAGATTGTTGACAATGCACACCGGTGCAGGATTTGGCCATTTTAATATCAATTGCATGCAGTTTCCGCTCTGTGTTTCTTTCAGTGGTTCACCAGGAACATTCTGAATGCTTTCAAAATATCTACCATTGATATGTCACTAACTTTCGGTAATTATGTGACATGAAAATATAAAGCTACTATAAGTACATGTACCATTGGCTCGAGTCATTAGCTTCACCATGCTTGTTTGTTGACGCACTGCACATGCTTGACCACCCGAGCAGGACGAAAATTTGGCTGAAGAGGGCGAGAATGTCGCTACCCCCTATTCTTGAGATTTTAACCTTGGAGATAGTAAATTTATGCAAGATGACAATGTTTGGTATGCGGGAAAAAAAAATTAAGCTAATAGGAAAGCAGCCTGATGATATTGACAATTTTCTGATGTTTCCATTGATACCAAACATGCCTAGGACTGGCAAGAGAATTGTACGAAGTTTGAGACCGCAAAATACACAATTTTACCGCTGTTTTGCCGATTTTTGTAAGCAAATGTACCAAAAAACAATTGATTTGATGTTTATTTAGAAGTCTGTATTCAATAGAACTGTCACATTTACACCACAAAATTGTTTCTGCAGCAAAAGATATGCAGTCTGATTGACCGGAAATGAGCATACGATGGCTTTGTTTACGTAAATAAACGTTGATGTGGATGCCCTCGTGATCATGTTTGTGGGGCGACCCCACAATTAAATTCAGCATAATAGACAGTTAACCCCAAAAAATAAATAGCAGAGGAAGGGCTAATTGAAAAAAATAATACTGGCGATTTTCAACTGGTCAGGAGGACCCATGCTTTGCAACTTTTACAGGTCCGTCAGTTTTTTTGTGGGTTTCGGGCCTACGGACCCCTGTACTTTTCGAGCCCTGATATTGTTTACGTAAATAAACGTTGATGTGGATGCCCTCGTGATCATGTTTGTGGGGCGACCCCACAATTAAATTCAGCATGATAGACAGTTAACCCCAAAAAATAAATAGCAAAGGAAGGGCTAATTGAAAAAAATAATACTGGCGATTTTTAACTGGTCAGGAGGACCCATGCTTTGCAACTTTTACAGGTCCGTCAGTTTTTTTGTGGGTTTCGGGCCTACGGACCCCTGTACTTTTCGAGCCCTGATATATATATATATATATATATATACCATATTCATCCTAGTAGTAGCACATGCTCTGATAGAAGCATGCCCCCCACTTTCAATCCAAGGGGTCTAGATTCCAAATCAAGATTTTTCCTGTAATTTAGCAAAAATGATACTTCCAAATGAAAAATTTAATGTCACTACAGTATATTAATGTTTATCTTATATCTAAATGAACTGTACAGTCTTTAAAACCTTCAATCAAGAAAAGTACTTATTCCATAGTCTCGGAAACGCGGCAAGATTTGGCAAATATTTGCATTGGCATGGACTGCTACTATTAGGATGAATACGGTATATGTTGCCAGCCCATGCCAAACACCAGTCATAAATCAACATTCCCTAGCTATATTGAACAAGAGGATCATGATTATCCTGTGCTCTGTTGACTGGAATCTGCTTTTATAGTATTGCAACACATGCACTGTAGTCTATATACCTATATACATGAACAGTGGTATCAAAGTTTGATATATCACAACAAAAGTCGAAAATAGCCTTAACACACAAAAATTCAAAGAAGAGAATCACGATGGTTGTCTGCATGTTCTGGACAAAGGAAGCTTGTTATGATGCCCTGCTCCCATTTTGTGGTGTGGTGAAGAATACATGTAATTTATGTAGCATGTGACTGCATATTGTACCCACAGGCTTTGGATCAATTTTTATCAAGATATATGCTTTTACATCATTCAACTTTAATTTGATCTTGCAAGGTTATACAAGGTCAAAAGGGACATAAAAAAAAAAAAAAAATAACATATCCATGTCATTTTTGCAAACTTTCATTGTCTGAAGTTTTCAGCAATTCTGTTCATCCATTCTTGAGAAATAAAAAATAGCATCAACATACAACAATCCATGAAAAAAATAATAAAAAATTGCAACATATCCATATCATTTTCACAAACTGTCATTGTCTAAAGTCAAAGATATATTCTGGGAAAATTTCAAGCAATTCTGATGAGCCCTTCTGTAGAAAAAGTAAAAAAAAAAAAAAAAAACCTTAACACATAAAAATTTTCTTGGTAGGTCCAACCGGGGAACATCCATGTGAAAAATCAAAGCATCCCAAGCACCGATTTTTGAGAAGATGTCCAAAATGTAAGTACAATAGCAATATATACTGTGCAGTGGTAGCACTTACAGTTGATCACAAAGTTTTGAGTTCCCATAACTTTGTCAAAAATGAATATATCCATACCATTTTCATAAACTTTTATCATCTTAAGTAAAATTATATTCTGATAACATTTTTAAACAATGCTGTTAAGTCGTTCTGTAGAAGAAGTCAAAAAATAGCTCTAACACAAAAATTCATATAAAGAAAGGGAAAAAGAAAAAATTGCATCACCACCTGGTGGTCAAAATAAGAACTAGGTGACCCCAGATGACCATATGTGTAATATCAATGCAATTGCATAATTAGTTCTTCATGAATTTTTTTTCTTTAAAAAAAAAAAAAATAAAAAAAAAAAAATATATTACATCATCATCATCTCCTTGGCACAAGGCCATCTGGGGATCATCCATGTGCAAATACAAAACATTCCATGCAGCTATTTTTGAGAAGTCTAAAATGAAGGAGAAGGATGATGGATGCAAAGGGATTTCAATAGCTCTGCTGACTGACAAGTCAGCAGAGCTCAAGATACACCCTGCTTTAAGTAACTGAGAAATCAATCTTAGGTCGACACTTGGTCATGTGACTGAACTCTGGAAGCCAATTAAACAGAGGGAGTGTTCCGTGAACAAGAGCCAATCATGCTGACTTTAGAAAGTATTTGTCCAAATATTGTCACCCACCCTTGACTGACGCTGCCTACTTTATCCAATTTTGTAAATTGAGACCCAAATTCACTAATAATGTGTCCCTAATGGATGTTGACAATTCAGAACTACTTTTCAAGAAGCAGCTTTACCTTGCCAAAATTTGATTCAGGGTGGTATTTGGATTTAGGCATAAAAATGTTGATGTATGGGTAAACCTACAGGCATTCCATTCATGAGCGCACAAGGCCATACTTAATAAAGAATTTTTAATGGGGAAGAAACAGTTTAAGCAAATAGAGTGTACACATGAAGGAACACACTTGATGTTGCCCAAAATATAACTTTATATATATATATATATATATATATATATATATATATATATATATATATATATATATATATATATATATATATATATATATATATATATAAAGTTAAGTCAGTTGACAAACATGTAAATGTCTTTTGAACTTCAGAACAATGGCTTACACAAATTCCATGTATTGGACATTTTAACCCTTTCCCTTGAATGAAGATGGACTCACCAGCTTTCCTTGGCATGGGTTGGGCACTAAGTGCTCTACCCATCTTAAGGAAAGCGAAAACACTGAAGCAGATGACATTTGATCACCAGCCAGTTTTGGCTGGTTCAAGGGGACAAGGGTTCAGGTCTTGTGTTGCCATAAAGTCATCATTAAATTAATTACCGGTATCTCCAACTGTTTGCTTGGATGTTCAGATGCAGTTTCAGGAATAGGGTATAAGCCCAGGACATGAAAGGGCTACCAGTACATGCTGTTCCCTTGCAATGAGTCTAGGTAAGGCTTCACAAGCCTATGTAGACCCAACACTAGTATATGCACTAAACAGTAAAATATTCACTGACACGACTGAGAAAAAGACAAAGCTGCCAATTTTAAAACAATGTAGTGTTCAATTTACATTTCAGAGAATCACATGCTGATCACCAATCAGAGCAACATGTAAAACAGTGCTGGATGAAGCCGGTATTGAGGCAAGGTATATTATGAGAGTTTGGGAACACTCAGTGGAGGCCTCAATTAGATCATATGCATGTCATCTAAATGAAGAGAAAATAGATGATATCTCTGCCATTTTGAGTATTGCACTTCATGAATCACAATAGGAAAGATCAGAATTAGCTCTAAGGTATGTACTCGCCCCAATACACAACTGAATACACAAACATTTGGAGGGCTAGAGCTGTGTATTTCCATTAGTTTGTGTGTTAAAGCAATCTTTAATAAGCCATTCACTTTTGTAGCTGTGGTTACATGATTTTTGTGAGATATTTATTTATGCATCTAGATTTATTGTCTGAAATTTGGTGTTTCTATGTTTAGTAGTTTTCAAGTTATTAAGTTGCAAATTACAATGTTAAGTAAGGGGAATACACAACCCTTGCCCTCCAGTGACTGCAGTGCCCTCTTTCAGGCAGTTCTTGCAGCTTCTGTTGTTGCCCTTGCCTATCTGGATGCTTGCCAGTTGTACCACAGTCCAATGTCACTCACAGTGTCACTGCTAATACTACTAGTACTAGGCCTATGATCAGTAGTAGGCCTGCTACTCCTGTTCAAAGTAGGTCTAACATTGTTGACATTGATACCACTGACAGTGAACTTTTGGATGGTGCTTCAGAAATTAGACAGTGAAATGGCTGACTTTATGCATTCTTTTGAGGACATTCCTATGTCTTCTTTGCCACTGCTTGCAAAATCTTCATCTAAACCTAAACCTGCTAAGTACTACTAGTAGGCCTAGTAGTTATTCCAAAGATGTTGATAGCTCAAATTGCCTCATTATATAAGCGGCTATGACTACGAGACATATCATACAGAATCAGACAAAAATGCTTACATTTTCACAAAAATTTTAGACACTGTTCTCTGCAGGTTTTGAAAAGGGCAGGGAGATTTCCATATGAAAAGGGTACTTTGGGGGGTCTGATGGAGGTCCCCCCCCCCCAGCTGGGGTCTAGGGGGCACTGCCCCCTAGTATAGTTGGGGGGGGGGGGGGAGGGCAGAAGCTATAGGTTTTCCGGTAATCAATATACCAATATACTGGAAATCAGCTTTAAATTGCATGTTGCAGATATTTGTACCACCTAACTGAACACATGTATATTAATTTTACATGTAACTGGTTGAAGAAGGATGCTTCATGTGCTGTTTCAGCTTACAATCTTATTCAGAATCATGAAAATTTGTTTGAAATTGCATGATGCAATAACATGTTTTGTGACCATGGAACATGTCTTGAAATTAATAAGACCTAATAATGTAACAGTATTAAAAAGGTTTATCTATTTAAAATCAGATTTTACTAGTATGCAGTTTATAAGCCATTGCTTTGCCAGCTGCTTAAATTATTACATTCAATCATGTAGGCCTAGGCCACAGTTTCAACAAAATAGACAATATTTTATGTAAATATGCCGTACCTGGCAAAAGCATAAGGGATGGTTCAACATCATCATCATCATCATTTTTGAATTAGTACTTAGGCTACTAAATTTCATGACACACACCCCTCCCTCCCCCAAATCATTAGTTTTTAAATGATGCCTGAAAAAGAAAATCATACCAAAAATTGCATAAAATAGGCAAAAATTTGACCATCATTTTCCATATTATGTGAAAGTATACAGACCCATTTAACCCTCTCCCCCTTGCATACTGTAAGTACTAATTAAAAAATGATGAAAATGTTGAACCATCCCTAAATATTTTGGTTGAAGGTGGTTTAAGTACAATGGCACAAGTCTATGCGCAGTGATCAGGTAAGTGTACTGTGAAAATAATATGTATATAAATAATCATAACAACAACAGTAAAATAAAATTGCACAGTTTTGTGCATGTGGATACCCATATGTCTCCTTTAATGTCAATCTGAGATAACCATATTGTAAAATTAAACAAATAAAAACTATGGTTCCCTGGCTGGCAAAGTTCATGATCAGTTCACTGCAAAAGTGCTGTGATGTGTGACCAGCATGGATATTGATCTGGCCATGAACAAGGCAGGCATGGGCTACTGTTTTCATATCATTGGTTTATTCTTATCCAGTAATACTACTATACTGGCCTTACCATGAAATTTGAATACATCATAAGGCAATGTGGCATTCCGTACAATTTTTTCACACAAATTTTCAAAGTAACTGTCAGCTGCAGTGAATCACAGTGTGCAATATGTTGTGGGAAATTATTTCTGTTTAATGCTGACTTTAACCTTTGACCACTCTTTCAAAATAATGGGAAGAAAAAAGTAACTAGTTCTGGACAATAGGAGAATATGGATAGATTAGAATATGGCTCTCCTGCAGTCCAAATTTTCCTGCTTTTGGTTTAAACATATTTTATTTCACAGATTTCCATGGTACAATAAATTACATACATGTATAAACTACAATTGGGAAAAAGGGTTACATTCTCCTCTCGCAGAAAAAGGACATGAAATATAAAACAATATAAGACACAGTCACAAGCCTTTCACAAGAGCATGCAGAAAAGATGAAAGGGAAGCCTGAAGATGGCAAGATGTCAAAGAAAGAATGAAAGAAAGAAGTCAGGCACAAACAGAACCTCCAAGTATCTTGCCTCGGCGGGAGATCTCCTGCTTTTCCATACTTTTTTACAGTCTCCCACTTTCCTGCTTTTTATAAAATGTCTCCCACTTTTCTTTAAATTAAAAAAAATAGAAGCATTATTCCATCGGTCGCTGTAAAGTTGTGCTGTTTTGCCGTGTTGTACTACATATGCATGGAATTTGTCTATGATGGTGCAAGTTTCAAAATTTTCCTGGGGGAGCATGCCCCAGATACCCCTAGTTATGCTTCGTACCTCGAGTGCTCACTCTCCCACCTTTCAGTACCTGCAGGAGGGAGATTTCCCACTTTAAACATATTCTAGCTTGGAAACTGCACAAAAATGGCCTCGAGTTCGATGGAGCATCTACTTAATAGCAACAATGACAACAGTAAAGTAGTAACAACAGGTTCCCTGCTTTTGAGGCTAATACAACTATAAATACTGGATAATTGCTATTAATCATATTGACAGTGACCACACAGAGAATTTATTCATCTTATCCTCATTCTCAAACAATAGCAAACATTATTTGAAAACACAGACTGTTTCAAACTGGTGTTGCCCAAATGCCACATGCCATTTCCCGTTTTTATAACATTTGTGAAATGCAATTCTAACCAACAGGAACCAGGGTTTACACAGCAGATTGGAGTCCGGTATATGTGCAAAATGTACAGGTATCCATGCTATCTAACTTAGTATTTCTACCAAAAATGAGGTCCATTCAGCATGCTCATGGTATGGTGCGGACCATGCGAACGACTACAATAATGCGTATCATTTCGGTGACAAATAGCACATTCCAGAATTACAATTGTGTTAGCTTTGACGCTTGCATTTTTATTCAAACTTCAATGGTCAATTTTCAAACGCACACGAACACATGAGCTCACACGAATAATTAGCAAACTGGTCCTTTTTAGTGCCAAAATGAACAATGTCAGTGAAAATGTTAAAATAACATTCATCACGCCACCAAAACCGAACACCAGACCACTGCGCGAAAAGAGTATTGAACGACACAAGAGGAAACAGTTGAAAGGGCTCGCGGCGGCCTCAGGTCAACAGCCATCGGAGCAAAGCATGGCGTCAAGAAAAAGTAGGTCTTTCTTCGGCTACACATCCCGGTTCCCTGAAGCTGGCAAGCAAGCGACATAATGACCTCGCGTAATCTCAACGCCAAATTGATCAATTTTCGGGCCGTAAAATACATGATGTTAATTGAACCAGGCCTTCATGACGACTGTTTCGGTCTCCTTACCTTGGACTACAGTTCCGTACGTTGCAATAAGACGCAGGCGAATTTGCCTAAGTAAACTGTTCAGTATTTGTATAGCATTAGCAAGTCCACTCCCATGAACTCTGTAAAAAGTAGGCTAACACAATACAACGCCCTCTATTGACTGCAAAAAAGGAATCGCAGAATGTGAGGACCAGTCGCGCGACAACAGCATCGCGCAAGACAAAGTCTCTGAGACGCAGGCAAAGGCACCGAGAATTTTAGAAATTCCGCGCAACCCTGGCGAAATGCAAAATAACAAGGCAGACAGACAGACAGACAGACAGACAGACAGACAGACAGACAGACAGACAGACAGAAAGAAAGAAAGAAAGAA
Source organism: Hermodice carunculata (assembly GCA_964020975.1). NCBI lineage: Eukaryota > Metazoa > Annelida > Polychaeta > Eunicida > Amphinomidae > Hermodice > Hermodice carunculata. The sequence continues at coordinate 33,573,589 of OZ026623.1, forward strand.
AGAAAGAAAGAAAGAAAGAAAGAAAGAAAGAAAGAAAGAAACCCGATGATCAGAGAGCTGGAAAGGAGACGAAGGAAGGAGAGAGAAGAGAAAAGAAGAGAAATAAAAAAGTAACTTGAAAAAAGTGACGTTCTGCATTATGTCATTAGGCTTTCTTTCTTTCTTTCTTTCTTTCTTTCTTTCTTTCTTTCTTTCTTTCTTTCTTTCTTTCTTTCTTAGCATTGATCACGTGAAAATGACAGAAATATCGTTGAGTCTAAAAGGAATTTCTTATCTTAGGTAGAAATACAAGAAAAATTTGATTTAAGCAAAATAATATGAAATTATGCGGAATATTGGCAATGTGACTTTCTGTCCCCAGTTACTGCAGACAACTGATTGCTCCAGCTGGGATGTTCAGTACAACGCCATCATAAGTGGTTTCATTGTTTAGATTGAACGCCAAATTAAGAACTGTATGTGAAATAAGCTTTAAAGAGTTTTACTGTAGTTACATGGATGCAATCTCAACATGTAAAAATTCATGGCAAGCGAAGCTGAATTTTCTGTATTCAAAATTGCATAAGATATACTCCCCTACAGAAGTAACACGGACAGTCAAATTGAATATTTTTTGTTTTCTTTCTTTCTTTCTTTCTTTCTTTCTTTCTTTCTTTCTTTCTTTCTTTCTTTCTTTCTCTTGCATTTCATACATACAATACTGTTCAAAATAGGAATAATACATGAAGAATCACATGATAATTGTGTTCTTAAGGACACCATCGTTGTCACATCTGGGACTGTCCCACAATTCAAGAATAATGAGACTCATTTCAAAGATTGATTGAATCTTTGTCATCCTACACAAACTGTGGTGTTGTCAGCTGAACTCATAATATTTGCGGTTTCTTTATTCTTCCGTTATTTTTTTTAACCAATCCATTTGTTTGTCCGTAAGTAACTGTATTATGTTAGGAAAATATTTCATTAATGAGGAATTTTGCAACAAATTATAACTTTTATTCTGTATCTTTTCTCAGGTCTTTAGCAGGAAGATTAAAATTACTCTTGTCATGCACCTTTACTAGGCCTACATAATATCTTGTCTTTGAAGAAAAACAAACAAGCTAACAAAAAAGCGCTATCCGCCACTCGAATACTTTGTTTCCTTTTTACTTGTCTTGGAATAACTCATATCCGTGCAGACAGCCTATTATTACTCGAGCAGAGATGTGATTTCTGTTCGTTCGTTCAGTCAGTTGTTCATTCGTTTGTTCATTCATCGATTCATGCATGCATTTGATAATTCGCTCATCCATACGATCATTTTCAAACGAAGAATATCATATTTGGAAATTATGAACGCAAGGACCAAAAGCCACTTTGACATTAAAATACATGGAATAGCCATTCCTCATGTCTTAAAAAAAAATTTTAAAAAATAAAAATAAAAAAAAAATAAAATAAAAAAAATAAAATAAAAAGGAAGAAGATGAATAGAAAAGTGTGGAATAGAATAAAACAGAACAGAACAGAACAGAATAGAATAAAATAGACTAGAGTAATTTTAAAAATACACTGACAAAATGGAAATGTCAATTAACAATTTTAAAAAGCGTGCAATATGTTGCGACATGCGATAACGAAGCAAATTCTATGAAAGGTTGTAGCTTTCTAGAACCTAAGATCGAAAGGGTAACATTCACTGAATGTACATCAAGAAGATCTCCAAGAGCAATGGAGTCCATGGTGACTTCGCGGCCAGGACACTGGATACACTCTATTGCGTGCTGCCCTGTAATATATATTTGGCGGGATCCAAAATATATAAGAATTAGAACTAAAAAACTGATTCTCTAACAGAATTTTTACAAGAAATATGATGCATCAAATCTGTATGATAAATTAGATAAAAACCCAAAATGCTGATCCAAGTACAAATTATAATATGATGGAGAAAATTTGTAAACAAGCAGTAAATAAAAGCAATAAATAGTTATTTTCCGTCGAAAATAATGAAAATAATGAAATTTAATAAACATAAACACAAGAAGTCGAGGTGGATAATATCTTGAAAAACAATGTCAAAGAGGCTAAGAAATCGAATTCCAACCTCTGTTTTAACAGGTACAAAGCTCATATAAAAATACCTGGAAATCCATAAAAGAAGTCTTAAACGAATCAAAATGTAATTTAAGTGTGCGTGATTTTTTCCAAATTGGATGGCCGAATGGTAACTGACAAACAAACAACTGCAAATAATCTTACTAATTATTTTGCTGAAGTAGGATCAAATCTCGAGGCGCAAATTAATCCAACAGAAAATGATTAATTTGAAGTTTATCTCCAAAATCTATGAATCTAAAGTTTTACTTTTATACCTGTTACAATTGATACAGTAAATAAAATTATAGATTCTTCAATGCAAAACAGAAAAAAACAGCTGTGATCATGATAGAATTTCTGCCAGACCAGCAAAAGACATGAAACAAGATATCAAATGCCTTAGCGCTCAGAATAAATCAATCAATTACTACTGGCATTTTCCTGAGGAAATGAAAATTGCCAAGGTCACTCCTTTGTTAAAAAAGGGATATGTACATATATTTGATAATAAAAGACCAATTTCTTCATTTCCAAGTTTTTCCGAATTGAGAAAGTTATGTTTAATCAGTTTAATGAATTCTTCAAATCAATCACTTATTCTACAACCACAGTAGGGGTTCAGTGAATTACATTCCACGGTATTTGCCACACTAAAACTTATAGATAGAATTTTAAATATCATGGACAAAGACGATATTACTATAATCATATTCATGGACCAGTCTAAGGCATTCGGCTCACTTGATCATAAAATATTAATCCACAGTTAAGATATCATGGTGTCACGTGAATGGCTTTAAATCTTCTTAATAATTATTTAACCAATGGTAAACATTATGTTGAGTTTCACGATTTTAAGTATACATTGATAAATACAAGTAATGGAGTATCACAAAGATCTGTTTTAAGTCCGTTTCTGTTCATAGTATATATAAACAATCTGTCTATTGTGTCTAATACTTTTTATGCAATAATGTACGCTGACGACACAACTTTAATCAGCTCTTTACTTGCTATTCAAAGATATGATATCAATCAAAATGTAACCCTCAACATAAAGAATTAAGTAAAATTAGTAAGTGGATGAGATTCAATAAATTGTCTCTGAACGAAAACAAAATTGAATACATGATCGTTCATTATCTGCAAGAAAGAAAAAGAGTCTCGACTTATGAAACAGAAATAAACGACAGAGTTATTGACTGTGTAAAAAACTTTAGTTTCCTGGGTATCGTGGTTGATAAGCATTAAGGCTGGAACGATCATATAGAAAATAATGCTTTCAAGCTATCACAAACAATAGGTGTCATGAACAGAATAAAGGAGTTTTTCCCTACACAAATTATTCAAATGATATAATTCGCTTGTGCTCCCACATTTGAACTATGGCATATTATTGTGGGGGTCATAAAGGTATTAAAATTGCCTAACTTCAAAAAGGGCTATTTGAATAGTAAATCACAGCAAATTTATTGCACATACAGATCCTACTTTCAAAAATCTAAAGTTGCTGAAATTAAATATTTACCTCTAACAGCAATTAAAACTAGATATTTCAGACACTTCCAGATTAGATTTGCCACTGAAATTCACAGGAACAACACAAGAAACAGATTAAACTTCTTTGGAGAAAGAACAAATTTAGTTAGTTCAGGATGTGTACCACACATGAAATTATAGAAACTCTAAATAATACTCCTGATCTTGTGTTGAACAAAGTCCACTCTCATAGCAGAACAGGGTTTGCCCAATATGCTAAACAGTACTGCAGAAATAAATATACTGTTACTTGCAACGTAACTAATTGTCAGGTTTGTAATGCTCCGGATCTTTGATCGCATAACCTCCAAACAAATGAAGGCTTTATATAATAAAGGTAATTTAATGTAAATGCATAAATATTTATACTTTGCAACAATGTGCACCTCTGCATCTATCTTTCATAGACATATATACATATATGTATATATATGTATATATACATACATACATATAATATATATATATATATATATATATATATATATATATATATATATATATATATATATATATATGTATGATATTGTACCGTATCAATATCATATTTCAATGTGGCTCTCATGGTCGCGGCTATAAATAGCCTTAATGAAAGTCTCCTGGCCAGTACTTGTTTATGCAGCATGATTTGTATAATTCTGTTTTTAATCATTGTCAAATAAAAAGATATAAAAAATATGAGCCTTGAGTCTTGTCTTTAACTTTTAGCTGGTCAGCGTACAACCCAAAGCGACGCAGATGCCTCTGCTCTGCCTGAGCTCACTTCTCCGAACTGACGCTCGCCTACACGATGTGACACACACATATTTAAATTGTCAGAGTTATTACAATGTTAGTAAGATGGATTTGATGTTTGTTGGGGTGACTGAACACATTGCAAGAGTTAAAGTTCATTGGGTGCAAGTTGGAGTACACTATTTTTTCAGTAAAACTTTGGACTCCACCCATTTTGGACACTTGCCAGATTTGTATTTATGTTTTGTGAACTCCGCCCGGTACAAGGCGGAAGCTTGCTTTTGACTGGCTGTTAAAACAATTGGTGTTTTACCATATAAACTCAGATATATTTTCTGGGGTGGGTGGGGAGTCTTCAGTTTTGATTCTGAGTCTCAAGAGGGGCAGATGCCTTGAAATGGGGTTCCATAGTTGGGAGTCCTTTATCTCAACTTATCTGTATCTTTTCTGATTGATCAATGGCTCATTAAAATCTGGTAATGGATTGGCCATAGGATCTAACAAGCAGATCCCTCTAAATTCTGTGCCCATGCTGTAATGGTTTTTCTTTCTTTCTTTCTTTCTTTCTTTCTTTCTTTCTTTCTTTCTTTCTTTCTTTCTTTCTTTTTTAAAGGCCTAGTTTAATCAGTGTCGTGGAAGTAGCCCTTAAGTGGCTATAAGCGACTTCTCAGATCATTAAATATGCCCTCATAATTCTTTATCCTTTAATAAACCCTGGAAGGGTAACCTTGTCAGCTAATTTTGGTATCTGTTCATCATTCATCAACAACTAGTTTGTGGATGGACTCGTGTGAATTTACAAATGTTGGTTGCTATGCCATACTCGTAGGTTGATGCAGGCCTACATGCATGGAAAAAATGTAATGAGTGACATCTGTTATGACATGATGGAAATATATGCAAAATGTGTGGCTCATTCTAACCAAAGTGCCCAGACAATTTCATGTTAGCCCACCGCTTTGGTGGTTCCTTAGTTTATTCACAATATCATTTGTAACAACCAATAAGGTATATTCATATCTAAATGCGGTCCTACTCTAATACCTATTGAGCAAAAGAGGGAGCCACCTGCATCAGGGCAGATCCATGTATTTAGCATGGTCAAAAGTACTTTCTCAACAAAATGAACAACACAAACACACATTAATCTTAAGAAAATGTATTGACATATATTTGAAACATAAAGGATCCCTAAATTGATTACAAATTGGCTCTCTTTTGGTTGAAAAGGTGTTATTTATGGATGTTTATGTGGTATATAATACAATCTGCCCTGATCATGGTGGAAGCATCAGTCTGTTGCCCCAGCAACACAGGAAGTGAGCAGGGTCGCAGTTAAATATGAATGTCTCCTATTGAGGAATCTCAGGGTTGTCAAAGTGAGCAGGGTCGCAGTTAAATATGAATGTCTCCTATTGAGGAATCTCAGGGTTTCAATTGAGTGCTCGGTGCATCGTTGTCAAAGCTGCAAATATGAGTTTCTGCCATAGGCAATGTGTGTTTGTTGCAATAGGCCCTTAAAATCACTTTTGACGAAAATTGCGTCTTCAAAATGCTTTCATCACTGTGACTTACTTCATCCTCTAGTCCTGACAATATTGGTCATACTTTACTTTTAAAACACTGCGATCTCTATCTGTAAACTACTCACTAAAATATTTAAACTCTAATTTAGTCTTTCTCAATACTCTGGTTCTTGGAGAAAGTCTAACACATGTCCTGTATTTCAAACACCCAACAGACTGTTAAAATGTAATTACCGCTCCATTTTGTTGTTGTGCAATGTCTCCAAAGTTTTGAAAGGCCATTTTGTTTTAATGCTCTTTATTAAGACCTGGCAGAAAATGATCTCCTCTCTCCCGAAAATTCTGGCTTTAAAGTTGACAATTCCATTGTTAATCAGCTTGTTTACATTATTCATAATATCTGCAATAGCCTGGAGCATTTCAAAGAAACCAGAATGCTTTTTCTAGAGGTTTCCAAGGCATTTGACAAGGTTTGACCTCCTAGCCTCCTGGCCACCTCTTCAAGCTGCGTCAGCTTGGTATTTCTGATCACCTTGTACACTGGATTGACAGTTACCTATCAAATCGCCTTAAACGTGTAGTTGTCCATGGTCAAAAAACCGGCTGGTTGCAATCGAAGTTGGAGTTCTGCAAGGATCCATACTTGGCCCTGTTTTTCATAGTTGATTTAAATGACCTTGTGGATAACCTTAGCTGTAACATCACACTTCGCTGACGACAGAAGCCTATACTTGAAATTATTAAAAATCCCTTAGAATCTGGTCACTTGAATACCAGTTTTACAATCCGTTATATTTTCAGCCAAAGTATCCAAACCTCATCACCCACCAGTCTATCTTGGTCAATCAGCTATACCAGAAGCTAACTACTCATGGCCATCTTGGCATTACTCTCAACAGTGGTTTATCCTGACATGCTCATATCACCTGTGCCACTAATAAAGCTAGTCAGCGCACAGCGCTTCTCCACAGATTTAACCACAAGCTCTTCCGCAAAGCACTGGTTAGACTTTACTTTTCCATGATTTGACCCATTCTGGAATGCGGCCTCCCTCTCCTTGATAATTATGGCAAGTTCTATCAGACCTTCTGGAATCTATCCAGTTTGAAGAAGCCAAAATTTGTACTGGTGCCTTGAGGCGAATTCTCATACTAATTACTTCTGGGGCTCGGATGGCCAACATTCGCCAACAGGCGCAAATATTTCAAATTGGTCCCATTTTAAAATACAAAATGAGCTCGATCTCACTTACCTATCAAGTCACGTACCTCCCGCCAAGATTCCACTATAAATATTTGAGCCTCACCAAAAACAGTTTTATTATCTCCGTATGTTAAACATTCACTACCTTTTAAAATAATGTTTAACAAAAGGTCGCTTGCAATGTGAACATTTAATGTTTGTATGACAGGGTGTTCAGGAGCGTATTTTTTAAAAAATCTATTTTATCTTTTATCTATTTGCTTGATTGACTATAAAGTTTGTATTTGGGAGAATCAGAGTTGTTTATGATATTTACAAGGTCATTGAAAATATTCGACACCTCGATGGAGCCTTTTACCAGTTTGTCATTTTGCAACAGCAGGCATGACTTCAGAATTTGCCGGGCTTTTATTTGATAGTGACGGTGGTACTGTTTTTATTCTTGCAGAAACAACGTGAGTTACCTTCAGAAGTAAATTTTTCTCTTAAATGTGATTTAACAGATTGCTTTTGCAGATTTGAATACAGATTTAGCTGCTTCGTATACCTCTGTGAAACCTTCACCCAGTTTGTCATTTTGCAACAGCATACATATCTTAAGTCAGCAGAAAAAAAAAATGATGAGCTTGAGATCAAAGTTCAACAAACAGAGAGGCAGCTTACCGATTCTGGGGCCAAATATCAATCTCAGATTAAAAAGTAAAAAAAAAAAAAAAAAAAAAAAAAAAAGACAAAAAAAAAAAAAAAAAAAAGGAAAAAAAAAAAAAAAAAAAAGGCGGAAATTTAAAAAAAAAAAAACTAGAAAAGAAGATTTGCTTCAAAGCCAGCCTGTCTGTGCCTTCAAAACTTGTAAATATTGAATGCTACAACTTTTGTCCTTTGGTACTTCACATACCATTAGCTTGTGGCTGGATGAAAATTTCAAAGTCCAAATGACCTTTACCGTTGACCTTTAGAGGTCACATGTAAATTACAAAAATGTACAGTGTTACAATATTCACAATTTAGGCCCAACATGAACCAAATCAGATGAGAATTGAAGTTATGGCTACATGAAACTTTTAAAGGGTCAAATGACCTTGATCTTTGACCTTTAGAGGTTATATGTACACACAAAAATATGCAGTGTTGCAATACCTACAATTTGGGTCCAATATGGTTAAAATTGGATGAAAATTGACATAGTTATGACTGGATCAAAATTTCAAAGTTCCAATTGATCTTGACCTTTGATCTTTAGAGGTCATATGTAAATTTTAAAAAATGTGCAGTGTTACAATATCTACAATTTGAGCCCAACATGATCAAAATTGGATAAAGCTTGACCAGGTTATGGCTACATGAAAAGTTCAAATGGCAAAATGACCTTGCCCTTTGACATTCAGAGGTCGCCTTTAAATTTTAAAAAATGAATAGTGTTACAATACCTAAGCCCAACATGAACCAACTCAGATGAAAATTGACCAAGTTATGGCTACATGACACTTTCAAACGGCCAAATGACCTTGACCTTTGCCCTTTAGAGGTTACACGTTCTTACAAAAATGTGCAGTGTTGCAATACCTACAATTTGAGTCCAACATGATTATGATTGGATGGAAATTGGCCAAGTGTCATTGACCTTTGACCTGTAGAGGTCACATGCAAGTTTTAAAAAATGTGCAGTGTTACTATACCTAAAATTATTTGAGCCCAACATGTTCAAAATTGGATAAAAATTGACCAAGTTATGGTTAGGAGAAAGCAAAACTCGAAAGTGGCCTTTGACCTAGACCTTCACCTAATTTGCATAAAATAAAATACTACAACTTTTGTTCATGGTTCATTGGATGCGGCTTTACCACAAAAAGAAAAACTGAAGTTGGAATGGCATGTATATGTATAATAGTTTTGGAGATATTCAATTTTGAATTTTTTTCAAAGTCCCTTAATAGCATAATTCTACAACTTAAACTTTCCATTATATTGGCAGGTGTCACAAACCTATATATGCACATGGAAATTCTGAGTATCTGCAATAGTTTGGAAGATATGGAGCTTTTAAAATTTTAATTGCCCCTAATTTGCATACTTTTAAACACCATGCCTATTCAACTAGATGCACAATTGCACTAGTTAGGTCAGCCACCATAGCAAGTTTAGTGGTTTTCGGAAAAATACTGCTTCAGAAAATCTCAGGACCAACTTGGTTGAGAGAGAGAGAGAGAGAGAGAGAGAGAGAGAGAGAGAGAGAGAGAGAGAGAGAGAGAGAGAGAGAGAGAGAGAGAGAGAGTGTTTACCTATACAGTGAAACCTCTCACCTATGGGCTTACTTTGGGACCAGAGAAAAGTGCTCACACCTAAGAGGGTCAGCCTTTCTGACAAATTTTAACAGAAGCTGTCAAGAAACTACATGTACATGTACCTGTGAGCCGAAACAAGCACTATACTGTCTCAGTATTGGCTATGAAGAACAGGCTTTATCTCACTGATTACAAGAAAACGAAGACATGAAAGTGTCCACTGAGATGACACAAATCCACAAACTGTTTCAAAATTCACAAAGTTGTGAAAACAGTCATTGAGGACTTGGAGACCATACTTTGATGGGTCTACCCAACTCAGCACTGTATGTAGTCTATTTTTAACAGAGGGTACACTCAGGCTTGTTCAGCTAGAAGTCCAGAGCCTGTGTTCCCTTGGGACTGATAAGCTCAGCAGACTAACATAGCCTCAGGCAAAAACAGACCAGCTAGGACACCAGTCTCGGTCATGGTGCACTGACAGCTCTGTGCAGCACCAGTGGGAACTATAACCTACCTGTTACATATGGCAGCATGGAGCAGATTTGTTCTTGCAGGAACAGAGAGCGATTCTCTGTATTTTTTTGAGAGGTTCTTACACAGTTGTTGGGAGCCCCCCCCCCCCCCCCATTTGCTACAAGACCCAAACCTTCCAAACCATACATCTAGCATGCATGGATAGGAGGTTGCCTATTAGACTGGTTCACGCTAATTAATTATGAATGCAAAATGGTGTCCTAGCACCATGGACGTCAAGCAATAGGTCATACAACAAGCAGTTGGAAGCCTGTATGTGGTCAAAAGAGGCAGAAGTTGACGGAGAAGACACCGATAAGATAGTGTCAGATGTGGCCTGTGGGCTTAAGTGCAGCTGGATCCAGGCAAGATATGTGGGTCACACAGGGTAGGCAGGGGCAGCCCTTGCAATGGGAATATTTTGCCCAAATAAAGTAAAGGTTGTCTGCATAGACATACCCTTCTCACCGCACCACGGAGATTTGATTTTAACCCCGCCCTCCGTTGAAATCATGGATACACAGTAGTAGCTGGGCAAATAGGACTGTCTACGCAGGCAAAGTAAAGGTAAAGTAAGGAAATTCAAGGTAAGGTGAGGTAAGGTAAATTAAAGTAAGGCAAAGTAAAGTTAGGTAAGGTAAAAGATAGATGAAATGAGATAAGATAAGGTAATGAGTAGATACAGTATGTATTGATAGATTGATGAATGAATGAATAGATAGATAGGTAGGTAGGTAGGTAGGTAGGTAGGTAGGTAGGTAGGTAGGTAGGTAGGTAGGTTGATAGGTAGGCAGGGAACAGATTGAATTTAAAAAATATCTGAATGTGTGTATGTGTGTGCAAGTTTTAATTGGTCAAATGAGCTTGTGCTTATGTCTGACGTCAGTTACATGATGATGATGATGATGATGATGATGATGATGATGATGATGATGATGATGATGATGATGATGATGATGATGATGATTTCAAGTTATATGTTTACAACAAAACATTATCGCCGAGGTAGTATTTTCCAACCAGTTTTGAAACACGTATGGAAATAATATGAACGACTAATTTAGAACGGAAAGTATAGACATCCAGTCATCCAGTCGGAGAAGACAACAGAAAAGAGAAAAACAACCTCATGCAGTCACACCATATCCTGATCATTTAGACACACCTTGTTATTGTACACGGTTGTCATGGCTGCCAAGGAAGTGACACAACGGAATTAATTTTATATGGTTAAATCCTCATGAAATTTAATTATTATCAGCGCATGATTGAATGAATAAGGAATTATAAGGTAAGTAAGCATTGATTGGATTCACAAAAAGGAAAGGCCAATACAGATCTATTTGCCTTATATACCTGGTACAGTATTTCACACTCAGGTGAAAGTCCATTTGTAGTCTAGCGATTCTACACTGGTATCAAACTACTGTAAATTGCTTCGTTTCACGTGTTTAAATTTTCGCGGTTTTTAAATTTTTGGCATTTCACTGTAGTTTTAATATCATTATTTTGGACATAATTCATATTCAAACAATGTTGATATACTGTACTTCATTGTGTTGTTATTGTCATCGGCAAAAATAAGAATACAGCAAAATCAAGTTAACGTACCTAATTTACACCCAATAAGAGTAAAGTGTAGTATATTATAAAGTTGTCTGGCACCAGGAATTTTCCACTTTGCAAAGCAATATTGTGGAGAGCAAGAAACCCCAAAATGGGAATTTTGTTACCTCTGAGCGAATTCAGAATATTCTAGTAGTTGATCAAATTGAATACAGCACCAGAGTTTTTCCTTTTCAAATTTAATACTTTGGTTCACATTACCAACATGCAAACAAAATTTAAAATGCCAAAACTTTTGTTAAAGTGACTAAAACGATGACCAAATGTACCTTGAACACAATCCTTTGAAGTGAAATTTGACAAGGCCTTCATCTTTAATAGTTTTGAAATGGTCAAGCATTTGCATCTTCCAGGTGTGCTTAATTAGCACAAATTAAAGTTCTACAACTGACATTTTCATTTTATTGGATGCGCTTATATAAAAAACCAATGAATTTAGGTTTGATTGACACCTCTATCTAGCTTATAGTATTTTGAAGATATAGCCTACAACATTAAAATTTCCGAGTGTGCTTACAGTTAGCATAAATGTAATTTGTCGCTTTCATTTCATTTGATGCACCTTTAGCACAAACCTGTGAATTGAAGTCGGATTGATACTTCTATGTATAATACTCTTGAAGATATTCACAATTTGAGTTTTCCAACATTGAAAGTCAGTATATCCCTTCCAGCAGCGTAAAAAGCGACTCGAATAACGTTATGCGCCTTGACGTCACTCACGTTGCAAGGGTACGTGCGTGCCGCACAAGATGCATGACCTGACAGGAGAGTAGTGTTTTTCAGTCAATGGTACGGAATAGGACTTTGCTTTTAGAATATCGGACTTGATAGTGTTCAAACGGTACATGGGCTCACAGATTTAGGTTTGTTAAGTTTCTCTTTGTATTAAATAGGTCTGTTTCTTCCTGAAGGGGAGGTGGGCTTTTCTCACAAAAAAAATTATGAACTAGAAATTGTACGTTTTGGCTACTGATTTGGTATGTAGCATCTTAGGCTACATAATCCCAGGAAAAGCTGCATCTGCCTTTTTCGTCTAATTATGGTAGATACATTTAGAATACAAAGATCATCTCGTGGTTAAATCAGTCTCCGACCATGTAAAGTTCCCCCTCGAGCTGTATCCTTCCTCAACCCTCTGGGTATTGGGGGTATACAGGCTCTCACTGTCTCAGGGGAACTGTACCTGGCAGGTACACTTAATATTTACATGTTTATACACTATGCTGACAAGTCAATTTCATTGAACTTCCGATACGAAAACTTGTTAATTTTTAAAAGACATGGGGGTTCATAGCACACAGTGATTGATTTAGATTTATCTGCAATTTTCATTCACCTGATAAGGTTCTGAAATTCGGAATGTGTAATTCTATTTCGTTGAATAGCACCTTTTGTAGGGAGGGTATATACCTTGGGCAGACTATTAAAACACATATCTGGATAATGGGCCGGGTATCATTGGGGTCATAAAGCTACCACACCAATAGTCACACCAAAAATAAACAAAAAACAAAAACAAAAAAACAAAAACAAAAAAAAAAAAAAAAAAAAAAAACAAAACACAAAAAAAAAAGAAGAAAAAAGAACCCCCAAAACACAAAACAAAACAAAAACAAACAAACCAAACACCCCCCCCCCCAAAAAAAACAAAAAAACAAAAACAAAACAAAACAAAACATAAAAAGAAGAAAAAAAAAAAAAAAAAACACAAAACAAAACAAAAACAAACAAACAAAAAAATAATAAAAAAAAAAAAAAAATAAACAACCGGTTCTGTAGCTGTTCCAAAAAGACATCTTAACGTACATATAAGGACGTTTATGGATTGGTGGTAGCTGTTCAGCACAAGGTTCATTCAGCTGTAGACTTGTTAAAGACGACAAGACACTAGGGCCAAGGTTCATTCAGCTGTAGACTTGTTAAAGACGACAAGACACTAGGGCCTATGCCTATTAAAACGTCATGGTATTTAGGCCTTTTTTAATTTTAATTTTAATTTTTTTTCAATTGAGAAAGAAAAGCTTTCTGCATCTTTTATAATTATCTCACAATGCCAGATAGCAGTCTATAGATCAAACAAAATGTTATCCATATTCAATTACCCCACATAACATTTGTTTGGCTGATGGCTTGTAGGCAGGCAGTGATCACGTGGGCCGTGGCTATTTGCGGGGACATGATGTTTGATCCATTTTAAATACAAAACTAATATAACACAGTATACTGTAGTGCAAAAGTCTGGGTGACCCTGTAATAAACTTCTTCGTTTTACGTTTACATAGTTTTGCCATGTACACCGATTTTACGCTTTACCGGTTTATACTAACAATGTTTTGCTTCGAAATAAAATTCTATTCCAGGTGTCCATCATTATGATATTTGGCCTTTTGGCATATGCAATAGGTCTCCAGGCGCGTCTTTAATGCCCAAATTTTACAACAGAGGGCGCTGGTCCAAATAAACTAGAGGGAAGAAAAGACACGAAGTTCATTCCGCTATCTTAAAGTTTGCAGCATCCCTGGAGACTCAGATGCAGAAATTTGTGTTGTTAATTTGAGTCTCATGTTAAATGGTGTTGATTTGATGCATTTATTAGTGTTGGAGAATCCAAAACGGTAAGCATCATGCGAATCTTGGTGGCTTTCGAAGGAGCCATGGTTTGGCCCTTGGGCCTGGGGAGAATCGTGATTAACTGTTTGTGAAATTGTGTTACGAACTTACGGTTTAGTTGAGGCGGTTGTGTTTTAGCGACAAAATTTGCTAAAAGTATACTCCTGGCAAGAATAACAAGAAAAAAATAAGGAAAATTAAAATTAGCCCCCCCCCCACCGCCCCTTTGGTTTAACATTACATGGGCTACTCAAAGTATTAGTAGTTCGTGTAGAAAACAGGAGTGTCATATGAACTTCTGTAACGATAACATGGATAGGGTAGCTTATTACTTTGGACGTGGCTACTGAACCGGGTCTAGTGTTGGTTGTTTAAGCGACTACAGAGCCGTACCCAGTATCGCAGACAATATACGCAGGAAAGCCGGATCTGGTACTCGATCCAAAAACCACTGGAGGGCTGGGTGCAGTATCGCAGCCAAATACAGTGTGAGGCTGTGGTATGCCGATACTGTAAATAGTACTGAAAGAAGGCGCTGGGGAGGTTCTGTACATGTAGAAAACGGAACCCAGCAGCAAGGAAAGACATGTCTTAGGGGATGCTTAAGAATACATGCAAGCCCAAATTTGTCGCTTGTGTATGCAGAATAAAGCATACCTATTGGCCCTAACCTGTGTGCTACAAAAGATTTACATTATGAAATACTGCAGATGGGAGTGTCAATAGAGTATCCCAAGACGATAATGACGTCATGATGGTAGCCAATCACAAGCCTCCTGGTTCAGGAAAATTATCTGGAACCATACCCCGTTCTGTAGACACTTCACACTAGTATAACACAGCAGTCCCACAAAACAAAAGTTTTCCTGAAAGAAACAGCAGTGTGAGAAGCGTGTCTGGTATTGGGAATGAGGCTAGATAGGGAGCCTCCTTGGTATTGAGATGCCTATGGACTTTATAAGAGGCCACTGGGATCAATGTGAATCGAGGCATAATGTTGTGGTGTATGGGCTACTCACAGCTCTCTGAATTCGGCGGAGGAAGGATTGTTTGCATGTTGCATGCTTACCTTTCCCAGTGTGTGGTTGCCAGGAGAATGGGGTGCCCAGGCCTGTGGTACAGTGGTGATGGGGCAGTGGTAGGGGCATGGAGACAGCAAAAATAGATAGAGAAACAAGGTGGGGGATTCAAACAGAAAATGATTTTTACCGCTGCTGTTACGTTAATACACAATTCCTTATCAGACTTTGCACCTGACTTACTACTGAACAAACATTGTGGTCACCACTTCATGGCTCGCTTTAGCCAATCTCTGAAGTGTTCAGGCCACTTCATCCATCTTTTTAATAAGATTTCCACAAGTGAGTATTTGTGACCATACGTGTGTCTTTTCACATCAGTTATTCTGTACTTACTGATTAATGCATGTTCATAATCAACATAATTTGGTTACCTGGCACAGGAAAGACTGTACTAGGGCTTTGCTAATTACTGGAATGCAAAAACATACTTCTTCCCAAATACATTCTGTTTCTGGGCTTGTGCAAGGGATTTTATTTTGTTAGCGAATTTGGCTAAAATCACAAATCTTTTAACCAAACTTAAATCCCATTAGCCAAAGTCAGCTCACATCTTCAAACATTTAAAGGCCTGTGTATAAATCTCATATTCGCCCAGGTTGAAGGCCTCTTGGCCTGGCCCTTTGGACATTGATTGCACTCAAGCTAATCCTAAGCAGTTGCTAAATAAACTTGGGCATTCACACCTTTCCTGGCTGCTAGTTGTGGGTGGACCATATACCACACAGGCCATGCAGACTATGGGTCAGAAACCTACTGCAGGCAATTGTTCAATAATAAACAGTAAAACTGATTTGAAGCTAAAGAGTAACAACTTTCTTTAGCCAAATTTCGCAATCAGTAGTCTATGGCTAATTGGCTGATGCCAGCCCAGTGTTTTACTGATGCATTTTAAATTTTAATAAAATGAAACGAGTTATTGTATGCAGGGATGTGGAAAGATATCTTTCCACATCCCTGTTATATGATAAAATTTTTGTGGTTGACATATATGTATGGCACTTGTCATCTTTAAAAGTTGCCACATGAGGACTCATTTCTTTGGAAGCATGCAAAACTGTCATAGCCAAGCTGTACAAATACTAATGACCTCAAGATCTGGTATCTCTGAGTTTGAGAACCATTTCTTCAGAAAAATGAAAGTGATATAATCATAACTGTGCTGTTGCTGTCAGAAAGGGCAATCATCCATTTTCTACAAACAAATGACATTTGTATTGTCAATGTATGAATTAACAAAGTGCTCTAATTTTGTCTGCACAGTTGTTGGTTCGTATTAGTCATTATTTATTTGGAACTTTAACAGTGATGCCTAAGATGACATCTTAACTTTACTGAATGAAAGTTGATATAATAAACCAACAGGAAACAAAAGAAGAATGTAGGAAGTGTTTCTATGCTGTTTCTAAACATGATCAGTGTTTGATAGCAAGAAGTAGGTTTGGTTTAAACTTAACCACTTGGGTTCATTTATATATTGCACAATATAAAATGCAGTAAGGTTATTATACTGGGCAAGACCAGTAAGGCGAGACCCAATCTATACTGCAAAAGTCAGAGCAGTTGCGTCATCTCTGTGACTCATCAGACACTGAGGTTAACGGTTTCCAGTACGTGCTTATAAATCGGTGTAACATACACGTTGCTAATGATGACATTATTACACGTTGAAATTTGTATGTGTGGAATGGCGATGTATAGTCGGGAATGACCTAATGCAAATTCGACCCTGCATTTTGCATTGTACTTACGTAGAATGACTTCACATGAACATGTCAGGTCAAGCACCCATATGACCTCTGGCTATAGAAAATTGGGAGCCACAGTGTCTGCAATACAACAGCAATGTCTTTCAATTTAAAAAACTTGGGGAGCCGGTAGCTTATGAAAATGACATTTCATAAGTAAAAAAGTATTGTTATTGGGCAGATGAACTGGGTTGTGTAAATTATGTCTCCCCATGCAACAGGGGGACATGTTGTTTTTGCGTCCGTTTCTTCCGCTTCTTCTTCTTCTTCAACACATTGTTGTGTGCCTTGCGGACGCGATAAGTCAAGAAAGATTTGACTTGGGAAGTTGAAATTTTTTATGAAGATGTTCCTATATAAACCTTGCTTGGGATTGCAGATGGATGACCTTGATCTATTTTTCAAGGTCACATGGGCATGTCCTGTCAAATTGACGCAACGCAATAACTCTGCAAGGATTTGACTTAAGAGGTTGAAATTTTGCATGATTATGTACCAAATTATGAACTAGGTTGGGATTGTAGATGGGTGACCTTGACCGATTTTCGAGGTCACATGGCCACTTTTAAAAATCATTGCAGATGCACTTGAGAAAGATTTGACTTAAAGAGGTTGATATTTTGTGTGATTGTGTTTCTATGTTATATTTTTGTAAGACTTCGCTTGTAACTGCAGATGTATGACCTTGACCAATTTTTAAGGTCATGTGGGCATGTCATGTAAAATTGATGCAGACGCAATAACTCTGCAAGGATTTGACTTAAGAGGTTGAAATTTTGCATGATTATGACCAAATTATGAACTAGGTTGGGATTGTAGATGGGTGACCTTGACCTTTTTTCAAGGTCACATGGCCACTTTTAAAAATCATTGCAGATGCACTCGAGAAAGATTTGTCTTAAAGAGGTTGATGTTTTGTGTGATTATGTTTCTATGTAAGGCTTTTGTAAGACCTTGCTTGTAACTGCTAATGTATGACCTTGACCTATTTTTCAAGGTCACATGGGCATTTCATCAAAAATCAACGTTTTGAAATGTCAAGAAAGAGTGTACCTTCGCCATATCTGTAGATCATTGGAATCGGTATGTCTATTTATAAAAATAAGGGTGACAATAGGAAGGGCGCACAGGGAGACATTTGATTTTCTGTTGGAAAATCAGCCTGTTCTAGTTTTTTTTTCATATGAAGTGTCATTGAAACTTTTGACATTGTAACTGAGCTGAAAAAAAACAATATAAAATGAAACTTGATTGGTTCCTTGAATTTTGATTGTCAGAATAGATATTTATATGTGTACATGTATATGTATGTTTCAGAGATCAAAATGAAGCCGGATCTGGAGAAAGTGAAGGCCTTGCTGGCAGAATCTATCACCATCATCTGTAAAAATGGACTTCAGTACAGGAGTCGTTTTAGCATCCAGGGTCTCTTGGGCGTCACTTTAGATGATGATGAGGTCTTTTTGGTGAGCATTCATGAGAAAATTGGTGAAATTCACCCTTCGTCTATAAACACAAGGGGTGGACCATTGGGAAACATGTCACCAACTGGCGTGTTTCCAAAGAAGAGGGGTGTATTAAGACAAAAGCGCCCTTTGTTGCAATCACGGCGTCATGGACTGAGGTCAAATTTTGGTCGAGGCCAGCAAATGATGCCAGTGAGAACAGGTAGACAAGCCATGCATGATGGGGAGACATTGCGGGAGGTCTCAGACAATGCTTTAGTTTCCACAACTCGTGTAGAAGCCAGACTTCAGGACGAAATGCTGCCAGTGGTTGAGGATGACCGGGACATATCTGCCCAGTCCATTCAGCTCAGTCACAATGCCAAAAGTGACAATGACACTTCATATGAAACCAGCCCAATGTCATGTGGAAAGGCAACAGTTGGAACAGTGAGATCTGAGTGTGGTCTGGACATGAATGTGGATGAAAGTGAAACAGATCTGATGAAACAAACGCAAAGTGAGGTTGTATGTAAATCCAGTGACTCCTCTACATTCTTGGAGCATGCTGAGGATGGGCAGAACATTCACATTAAAACTGAAAAGTCTGATAACCATGATGATTCCTGTATGGTGAAGAAAGAACGAACTTTATCACCCTCATGTCGCGTCTCAGGTAGAGACGTTCCAGAAGTGGAAACTGGGAGTACCATGCCAGTTGGGGGACATTTTCAGACTCCTTCCACTGACATACAAGAGACTGATCCCGATGACCTACAACAAAGGGGAACATTTCCAAACAGTAACCCCAATGTGCTCACAGATCCTGTCTTTCCTTCGGGTGACTTTGCTTCTGTATCAGGATTCCCATACATGACTCCATTGTCACGACAACAACTGGCTGCAGCTGGTTACCATGGTTATGGATTGACAGGACCTAGATTGTCAGACCTTGAAGTGAGTTCTTTATGCTGTAACTTCACTTTAATTCACTCGTTATTTTCGTGTAGTTTGGTATAGGTAAAAAACTGTGAAAATAAAAATGTAATGAAATACATATAGTATCCTAACATAGGTTTAATGGGCATTATAGCCTTCAGTGAAACTGCTGAAATACAGAAACCTTGAAAATTGATAGATGTGAAAATAAGTACATGTCTGTTAATGGTATGTAAACAGAGATCATCATGTGTGATTTGGGAGGACAAGAACATAAAAATATTTTGGAGGTTTATGGCACTTTTCTGTTGAATCTGAGCTCCCTCATTTTTTATCTTGTGGAAATACATGCATAGATCTTAATAATGGGGTTTTTGGACTCCCAGGTGGCAGCGCTTATAGGTGTAAATTTGCATAAATATGGCTCTATCCCAAACAAAAGCTTCAAAGGGATTTGTTGATATGCAAATCAGTAAAATTATGCAAATGATAACAGTAAAGTGGGGCTGTCTGAGGTCCAAGAAGGGTCTTTATACCCCTGTCATAGCAGGAACTGATAAAAATAGAGATTCATGATGCAATTGTGCTGCATAAGGTTTCTTACTCCTGGCAATAAGTGCCAGTGTTCTAACCAGTGTATGATCCAAAAGAGTGATTAATATTCTACAGTTAACCATCTTTTTATGGTGTTCTATATATAGCTTAAAAACGAAGACTCATTTTACTGTAATTTAAGCAGTTGCTTAGTAGTTTGTTCTTTGGGAGCAGTGTGGTAAGTTATCAAAAAGGCCAAGTATTTTGAAGAAGAAATAGGTTGGTGTGCTTATATTTTGGCATTATTTAATGTTTTTGTGCTTAAAAGATTTTCTGTAAGTGTGGCACATCTAACTTCACAAGAAACTGCTTTGGTGACTTGAAGAGAGCACACTTTTCAGTACTTTCTTCAAAAAAAAGAAGTTTTTGTTTATTTTATAGAGTGAAGGGTTAAAGCAATACTTTTACAAATTGTCAGTTAACCATCTTTTTATGGTGTTCTATATAGCTTAAAAACAAAGACTCATTTTACTGTAATTTAAGCAGTTGCTTAGTAGTTTGTTCTTTGGGAGCAGTGTGGTAAGTTATCAAAAAGGCCAAGTATTTTGAAGAAGAAATAGGTTGATGTGCTTATATTTTGGCATTATTTCATGTTTTTGTGCTTAAAAGATTTTCTGTAAGTGTGGCACATCTAACTTCACAAGAAACTGCTTTGGTGACTTGAAGAGAGCACACTTTTCAGTACTTTCTTCAAAAAAAAGAAGTTTTTGTTTATTTTATAGAGTGAAGGGTTAAAGCAATACTTTTACAAATTGTCAGTTAACCATCTTTTTATGGTGTTCTATATAGCTTAAAAACAAAGACTCATTTTACTGTAATTTAAGCAGTTGCTTAGTAGTTTGTTCTTTGGGAGCAGTGTGGTAAGTTATCAAAAAGGCCAAGTATTTTGAAGAAGAAATAGGTTGATGTGCTTATATTTTGGCATTATTTCATGTTTTTGTGCTTAAAAGATTTTCTGTAAGTGTGGCACATCTAACTTCACAAGAAACTGCTTTGGTGACTTGAAGAGAGCACACTTTTCAGTACTTTCTTCAAAAAAAAGAAGTTTTTGTTTGTTTTATAGAGTGAAGGGTTAAAGCAATACTTTTACAAATTGTCTGTCCGTTCTGCTGGGACAAATGCTAATGTTACTTCAGTTTGGCCAAAGAAATGTGATAAATGTCTAAGATAGTTTGATCAGAATTATTAAAGGACCATGACAGAATCTTTCTTAATTATGCCTTTATGTTCAATTTTTGCTAGAATTTTAAAAACTAGATCTGTCCCTTATCCTTCTGTGGCGTCAGTGTTTATTACGTGATGGCCAGTCTTTCGATAATGCTACATGTGCTCTTTCAAATGGACAAGAACCTGAAAAAAGTGAGCAACAGTTGAATCTCAATCTCCAGACTATGGTATGGGGCACATGCAGGTTGACCTTATGTTCACAATGGTGACTGTGTAGAGTGATCAACATCTATGAAGGGGGGTAAGGGGGGGGTCAGTACACTGGTACAGGTGATTATTTTTCTAGATTACGGAGTACAGAAAATAAAAATCTTTCAAATTTTTTGATAGTACGAAGTATGTAAAATAAGAGGGCTTCCAGTACCCCAGTACGGTAAATAGAAAGCCCCAGTACGCCAGTACGGGAAACCCTTTACCCACCCTCATCTATCATAATGAGCTCCAGGTTATTTCGAAGGATGTTTTCCTGGTATCTAAATTTGCATTTTATTCCTCTATGCTATAGTTGGTCAATTTTCTTTGGCCTTCAGTGGGATTCCTTATAAATTAATGTTGTAAGTTACCACACATAGATACAAAAGTCTTTCCTCAATGTTTTACCATGTAAACTTACGGGAAGTCCAGGCTGGGCTTATTATTGGAGAATCATGAATTGCCAGGCTGCCATTATGTTGCTCTTTTGCTCTCAGGCTGACATGAGAGTACAGGGCCAGAATTTCGCAACATTTTGTGAGAATAAATTTGGATTTTTGTCAATTAGTTTTCTTTTTAAAGAAAGACAAATTTAGGAGAATCTTTACAAGAATGGATTCTCATATTCTCGCCGAAATTTTGGCCCTGGAGTAGCGTTGTTGAGAGGCTGACACTCCGGCAAGGACAGAGAAGGACAAGTTAGCACTTGGCAAAGGATCCCATTTTTATGATACATCTTTAAGTAGCATTAAAAGATTGTTTTTAAAGCAAGTGGACAATTTGTTGTAAATTGTCAGATTGTGATTCTTATTATTTTGGAATGCTTTACTGTAATGAATGAGGAAAAATATGAAGCTCTTCTTCTGAGAAGAGTTTTTAGGAATGGACACCGCCATTATTGTTGGGTTTGAAATATTTTCTTGTCTTAAATGTTTTTAACTTTCAGATGTCTGGCGAGAAAGAACACGGTGACAATCAGAATTCAGTAGATATGGATGACGATTATGATGAAGATGATTCGGCATCCGAAGATGCGTCCAAGGAGAGTACAGGTAAGATGTCAGGGTTCGAAATTAAGGGGTGTCTACGTGCCCCGGGCAACTTTATTTCCTTAGCTGCTTTCCCATGGGCAACTTTCTATCTTCAGCAGAACATATCATTTCCAGCAATAGTGGGAACATTATAAATCATCTTTTTCATGCAGAAATGCTGTTTTCATAGTAGTGACAAATATAGCTCTTGTTCATCTATATTTACAACATTTTAAATATCAGTGTCTTTTAACTAGCAACTACAAATTCTCATGTGGTGGGAAACTGGGCAACTTTCTGGAGGCTTGGGCAACTTGTAAAAATGCTGTGGTTTCCCAGGGGAAACTTGAAAAAATAGTTAATTTCTACCCCTGGAAGTGTGTCTTTGTTGTCTAATATTCAAAACTAAATATTGAAATTGACATATAAGAGAGAAAAAGTGATCAGCAATGTCCTTTAGGCCGTAGTAGTCTGACCAGTTTCATTGCGCATAAAACTCATCAGAGACTGTTTGAGAAACCGTTAATGCCCGTTATCTGTACCAAGGGAGTTTGACCCTGTGGCCATGTAAAACAGCTGTTTGTGTTTACCTGGTACTTTAATAGGCCCTGGTGTGGGCCTAAGTACCATGTAAACACAACCATGATTTGGGTTGTCATAGTCAGATTTGATTCACAAATAGTTGATTCATAGTGATGAAATGGTGGGTCCCTTGGCTGCCATCAAAACACTTTTCCTATCAATTCTATGTTAAATGTCACTTCGTTATACTGTGGTTTTGCTGTCAACCTTTTCTACTCTATGGACCCTATTATCAGCATAATTATGATGAGGAAGCACTCTATATGACTGATAAGTCACTGAAAAACGAGTTGAAGAATTTTACAATGAATTAAATAATTCAAAATTCAGCATGATTCTTCATTGCACATGACATTGATTGTATGTAATGATGCCAAGCTAATACAATGTTTTGGGTTCAATATATGAGATGTTGTAGCTTTATTTTCTCCTTCAGGTGTTCATAGTTGATGCCCACAGGACAAGTGCCTGCCCTGCAGTTGGGCTGGCACCAGGAGTTTTACAACTGAATCCACTTTGGCTACAGTAACAGTAACTCTGTAGCCAAATGCTGATTATGTTTATCATGAAAAATTTGACATTTTGAAATAATGCTCAATAAATCTGAATACTGTAGTGCTAGAAATTTAATGTATAGTTAATTTTGTGCAAATGTCGTTTTTGCTAATTCTGAAAAATTTTCACCCTCATTTAATTTTGTGCATTAAGAGGCAGTGTGAAATTAAAATTGCAAGTGGAATTTCTACAGGAAGCATACAGGCAGGAATCACCAGAAACGCTATTAATGAACCGGCCCTGTTACGCACTCAGAAAATCACTAGTCCACAACTGAGACAATGCTTTTATATGCTGACAATGTAATCATGCAGTACGTGCCATCACAGCATGGCCGGGTGCCACTGTCTGCAAGTGATCATTGTGCATCTTTGATGTTTTCGCCACACATCAATCGCAGGCACTGCGAGATGAACTGGATAGTGAAAATGTAGGCCACATGTTTATGCCAGCTTCACACACAGACTACTGCCAACCAATGGACTGTCCACCCCAACAGCAAATTCCATTTCAAAATTCAAATGTATTTTTGCACATTTAATTCCATGCATCAAACACTAGTGCAAATAGCACTAAACTAGCTAAAAAATTTCTTGTCTAGAACTACGTGTACTGTAATACCATGACTACATGCATTAAAGTTGCATAAATTATGAAATATTTGTAGTCAATTTGGCTAAACCTTAAAGAATTTTCACCCAATCACACTATTTTGCCACTAGCTATTTGGCTTTAGCCAGAAGGGAAAGTGCTACCTTAGATGTCCCAAGTGTCGTCTTAGGAAATGTAATAGATTTGAATGGTGTCAGTCACATCTGAAACGGCTTTGGCATTGTGACAAATATAAAGCAAAAGTCTTGAACATTTGCAATGGTAATACCCGCCTGATGATCTTGAAATGTGAACCTAAATTCATGTTTGTCATCATAATTTATAGTTCCCTTTGAGCTAGTTCATTATTACTATGAGGTGTCTATGGGTCTAAAAACTTGTCAATTGAAAGAGCATGAACATTGCAGATTGAATGCTTTGAGGTGCATGCAACTACTGCTAAGCCATCTCTATGCTTTAAATGAACAAACACAAAACATTTTCCTTCTGATGCACTGGTTTTGCAAACTTGTGTGTTTGCTCGACAAGAAAAATTGATGTGCAAAATATGCTGTCCATTTCATAGTTCTATGTAAGTATGTATAATCACAGGTAGAGGGCAGCGTCAAAATGTGAAAGCAAGAAAATACAATGGCAAGAACTATCACATGTTCATAAAAAGGTCTATGCTTTTTCACTTTCATGTGGTAAATTATGAAGAAAAGTGAAATGACAGAAATATGAAACATTAAGAGATGGAGAGAGAAAGAATAACATGTTTTTTTGATTTGGGAATGCACCCTTGACTGACCACATCCATGTATGTTGACAGTGACTATATGAGATTGTTGCCTGTGACTACATCAGCATGTTGGCTGTGACTACATGAGTATGTTGACTGACTACATGAGTATGTTGACAGACTACAAGAATATGTTGGCCATGACCACAGTTGTATCAAGTGCATATATTTTGAAGGGATATTGTCAATGTTTACTTTCTTAGTTGAATTACATCCTGACAGACATATATGTGTCAGTATTTTGTTTGCATAATAAGGTTCCAATTGAAATATTATCGTGTGGTATATTCTTAGGAGCAAAAATTGATGCAATTTACAGCTTGAGTGGTGAAAGCTTATTCTTAGTATCTCGAGCACATGCAGACACAAGTTTTGACAATTTTCAGTCCATACAAATAATGGCCTGATCGGTCACAGTTTTTATAAAAAGAGGCTTAAAGAAAAAAAAACATGGCTCAAGCAAGCAGAAGAAATCATTTTGATGTTCTGCTGCTTCAAGGTGGAAGGGGTTAATATTGATAAGATTACGATTTCATTTTCAGACAAGGTGATTGAGGTGAGTTCAAGAGGTCGTCGAAAAGGTCAACCCGGGAAGTTAGCTGTACCACGCAAGGGAAGTAGCTTTCAGAACCTTGACACGACACTGCACAATTCCGGGGCCAGCAGCAGAGTGGCTGTGAACGCAGGCTCCATGCAAGAGCGACAGAGTGTCCTCGCCATGTACCCAAGCCCAGAGCAGCTTGGGATATTCTTTGGGGCGGTCACGCCAGAAAAACCTTATATTTGTCGAGAGTGTGGCGAGGCATTTGTGGATCAGTATGGGCTGGAAGAACACGCTTTATTGCACACAAAACAACGGTGGCTGCAACAACAGGACCCTCCCCGGAGACGATCCCCACCCCCACAAATTGCACCCAAGCCGTATAACTGTGACCAGTGTGGGAAAGGCTTTAAGCAGGTGAAGAACTTGAAACGTCACATGTTGCTTCACACGGTTGGAAAGCCATATTCGTGTGATCTATGTGGGAAAACATTCACCCAGGCTTACTGCCTCAAAGTGCATTCTCTCATACACACAGGGGAGAAACCTCATAAGTGCAACATCTGTGGTAAGTCCTTCAGGCAATCTTGTAGCCTGCGGATACACTCCCTGATTCACACAGGGGAAAAACCTCACGTGTGTACCATCTGCAGCAAAGCCTTCAGACATCTACAGCATCTGAAGAAACACCTTACTCTGCATGAAATGGGAGAAATTCAGGATTTTTAAGGCACATAGTCAGCAGGCAAACTCCATGCCCCCGTGGCAGGTGTGACTGGATATAAAATTATAAAATTATTTTATTGCTAAGCCCAGGAATGGAACCTGTTGAGGGCGCTACAGAAAACTTCCTCATTGTATCCAGCTGTTGCAGGTAGAGGCAGCCGGCATATAAACAAAACCAGCTTCATTCATTGGTTAAATGTCATATGACACAGGAAGTAGGTGCTGCCACCATGCAGAATGTCACATCTGACATGCACTATTAGTGCCCTTTTTCAGTAAGCCAGGGAGGTGTTATATTGTGTCACCTGAACCCTCAAAAAAATCACAATTTTTAAAAAAATTAATGAAAAGGAAATAGACACCATGAGGTCATAAATCTTTGAAAAATTAGGTGTTCTGGACACCAAGGTCCAGAATTTTAACTGACACCATATCATCAGAAACTTGAGCACATCAGAGGGTTGCTATGTCAGGCAAGGGACTCTTTTTGTGGAAATCTTGTATGGCATTATTTGCCATAAAATGGTTTCAGGTCAAGGCAAAATCAAAAGTAGAACCACCCTTTTTTTTTTTCCATGTATGATGTCTCTCTTTGTATAGTCCAGGGACACGTTATTAATGGTGGAATGGGGAGAAGTAATTTTTGCCTAACATCAGGATGGGAATGGGGAACATTGTCATTACCTTAAGGCCACATAAAATAAAAAATTCTTGTGTATCATCGCCATCCACCTCTCAATTTTTTACATGTTGTTTCTAATTGGAAGTTTGGTATATATATATCAAGATGATAAATAATACGTTTATTTTATGGGGCCTAAAGAAAAAATTGCAGGCACTTGGTGGTCTGGCTTAGCACGTAACTTGCATGGCCATGTTGTAGAAAGTAAAGTAAAGTAACGTTAATGTTTTGTTTTATTTTATTTTTTTTTCTGCATGAACTAAGAACAGGGTTATAACATTATTGGAGTTTCACTTTCTGTGTTACCTCCTTAAGAGTCAAGTGGGAAAGTGTACAGCAGGACTGATCTGATCTGGTCATGGTACCAGGTGGGTTAACATGTGTAAATACATATTCAACATATGTATAGATTTATTTGACTCATCAAGCAAGGCGTGGACATAGTACACGGCTAGTATTGTTGTTTTTACTGTATAAATATGATAATAAAATTTTAAAGATTAGAGCATTTCCACACAGATATTGCAAAACAATCCTGTTACAAAATAACTTTCTGCCAGTCAATGTGTTGGTTCCTTAAGTTTGGATAGCCGTTAAAGTCCAGACAAACTAAAAAAAAAGAAAGAAAAAAAACTAACTTTTGTTAAGAGAAGTCCCACATCCCCCATCATCAATACATGTACATGTATTAGGAAAACAAAAACCCAGCTGTTATCATGGCACCAACCTATTACGGTGAAAACTCATTATAATGACACCATCTGTTCTCCTAAAAAGTGTCCTATGATTGAATATGTCACATAAATGATTTTTTTTTTTAAATTATAAAAATGTAAAATAAATAAAATAACAAGGAAAAAGGATTTTTTGTTGCTGAAAACTTGTGTCGTGAAGTGAAAGTGTCAGATATTAGAGTGTCATTATAAGAAGGTTTCACTGTACATTGGAGTGTTAGCACTACAGTCAAACCTGTGCACATTGGGCACCCGCAACACTGGTATAAATTATGTCCACTGCAAAGAGGATTGGCTTGTGTGGGCAATAAATACTCCTGCTATTAAAAAAAAGAGAGAGAGAGAGAGATGATGCTACTATTGGTTTAACATAGAGCATGATAAATATGTTTTATATGCAATTGTATGCACCACTGTAATTTTATGCAATGTGGTGAAGGAACACAAGTTCATGTTTGATTGAGATGCAATACAACAGATTGTCCTGGAAATAGGATACCGTTCAGAATTTGGTGATCACTATGTTCTGGCATTGAGGTTCACAAAGGAGTATAAGTCTGCCTGTAGAAATGTGAAGGGCACAAGTGCTACTAATCCATCAGTACATGTTCAAGCAAAAAAACAAGTGGCGTCGCGGACGAAACACAATGTGCACCATTGCCCTCTAAATTATGCCCAAATGCTGTACCAATGGTAGCGGTCTCTCTCTCTCTCTTTTTTTATTAGGAGGAGTATAGATAAGAATACTCAAAACTATAAAACTGCCATGCTTTCAACATGTCCAAGTGGCTATTCTACAATATATAGAACACATTACATGAGTCTGTGAAGGAGTTACACCTGATGTAGTAAAACAGACAGTCTGTTTGACACTATTGCTGAGTGACGATATGAGAACAGTTGTTATTTCTCTGAAATTCGATGTAAAGCTGACAAACTCCGGATTCTCACTGTAGCAAAGTTGGTGAAACCTTTAAGACTAGCCCTAGTAGCTACAGATCTAGGCCTTCGAAACTTGTAGCCAAATTGGGAATTAAAACAGTAGTCATGGCAGAATTCCACCTAACTCTCATACAATTCATGAATGTTAAAATAAATTAGCCATATGCAAATTTCTGTAGACAAATGAATAAAATACATGTTTTAGCATTTGGCTAATTGCCTAATGGCACCAGCTGTCCCTGTTAGGGTGATGGGCAAGTTGTGGTCTCTCAGGAAAAATGGATGCACACAATGAGGAGAAAAGTACCAAACACTGATCTTGAAATGGTGGTCTTTCAAGGCATGTTAATTAGAATGGTCTGCCTAGACAGGCACCACTGTAAATACACATTGCCATTTGGGGGTACCCTTTACCCAGAGATCATGAAGGTAGATGCCCACTATGTACAGGTGTAATATTTGACAAAGGAAGTAAATGGAAAATCAAATGGGTCTGCAGAAGAGTGCCCCCTGGTGGTATATGTAGGTGCTCACTTCAAGAGGTGAGCACCAGAGCAAGTTAGTTTATTACATTAGAAATGAGCTAAAATTCTTACCTGCAGGGAAAGACTATAAATGATACAAATTTGTTAACTGTTATGAAAAGTTCAGAGTCCAAGTGACTTGTCCTCAAATGTTAATTTGTTCATGATAAGCATGCAAACTGAATGCTTTTTAGTACTGCTGATTTGAAATTGTGTGTCATTGTGCTGATTTATATTTGTAAAAGATTAGGCCTTCCACGAGGCTTTCTGAGCCTGAGCACCTCTTTAAATCCCATCTATCATCAAGTTATGAAGATGAAGGCCCTTTAATGCTGTATTTTAGTAAACTTTTTTATGTGGTACAAGTGGCCCCCAGGCCCAGGTCAAAAGAAAGAATAAAAATATTCAGTTTCCTGTGGGTGGCTTGTTTCCAAATGCAAATACAGTGGTCCCCCTCTTACAAGCCCCCCCCCCTCCCCCCAAAGAGAGGCCATCCCCTCTACAAAGGCCACTTCTCCATGCGGAAAGTATGGCATTTTCATTGTATTTTACCCTGCAAGAGAGGCCACCCCTTTTATAAGGCCACTTTTCTAGTGCCTTTCGTGTGGCCTTATGAGAGGGGGACCACTGTAGATTGATCAGGCCCTTACAATATAAAGAACATGTAGTGTACCAGGTATGCTATGAGCTTGCCACCATGTCCCACGATTCCACTGGTTTAAAAGGTAACTGCCGCAAGTTTTGGTTTGTACACAATGACAATAGATGACCATTGTCTCAAGAGATTTTAATGCCATGCCTTTTTATTTTACTCCCTGTCATGTTTTTCTGCTCATGACCTTTGTGTCTGATTTCTTATCATCTCCTGTCACATGCTTTCACCGTAATTGCTGTTAGCGCCACATTTTAGCTTTCCTCGGCACAAAAGCATGCCAAGGAAAGCTGTTGGCCTGAGGACTGTTATGTTCCATGTAACGTCAGGCATGCTGGTGCTTGAATGAAAGGTCTTTTAACAAGGAATGTGAATCTAGCACCCTTATTATAATTCAGAGCAATTTGTTTGACTTAAGTCATGGTTGCCTCTAAAAGAGTTAAGCAAAAGGATTTGCTTGGTGTGGTTTCAACACTACCATTGTCAAGTGAAGTTGGCGACTGAGTCTTAATCATGGGGGGAACAAGAGTGGTAACAGGTCAAGAATCAAAACTGGGACACATTAAATGGTGCTTGGGTGGCACCAGCATGGATCATACTGGTACAAGATTACACAAAATCTTTTTCTACTGGAAACAGATGAATCTCACCAAAAAAAAAAAAAAAATTATAAAAAGAGTCATACATATTTTCCAGTTGGTTTCATTTTGTAGGGTTTTTATCTGGTGCAGAAAGGAGTGAAAGATTTTGGCCATCTTGTAGCTGGCGAAGGACTTTTAGGTAATTCTGAATAGGAAGAAATTGAAATCTACTGATACAAAAACTTGCATTTATTCTATCAAGTAGAACATCTTTTATCTATGCATTGTACATATACACATGTTGGACTGTAGAGACACCTAGTGGAGATTCTTTGCATTATTTGCACACTTGTCCAAGGCAAGAGTCTGTCTGATAGCCTTTTGTTTGCAGGTTTATTATGAAGTATGTGGTGTATCTGTATATTATACGATAATGTTCACAACTAGACCTTAGTGCATCATTTTTGTATACAGTTCACTGGTAGCTATGTTGAAAAATAATTCCATGGTAGATACATTTGTATGTGTGTGTGTGTGTGGGGGGGGGGGGGGGGCAGGGATTGAAATCAGTGTCAAAATCAGCAGCATTAAATAAAAACTATGCTATTTCAAAAACTATCAATAACCAACTATGATGGGGTGGGGGGAGGCATATTTTTGGGGTTTCCCAATGTCGATTTGAGCACCATTTAATTGGTACCTTGATGTGTGAAAATGCCAGAACACATTGTTCTCTCCAGTATAGTAGCATAGGATTGCTTCATCAGGTGGAAATGAACAGGCAGTGTTTTTGTTACTGTAAATGTACATATTTTCATGCACATATTAATTGTTCACAGGTATTGTATTTCAGGCATTTGTTTAGCGGAAGATTTGGTTTCTCTATTTTTGGACATAGTTCCTGTTAAATCTGCCATGAAACACTGTTTTGTGGCATTTTTATCTTCTTGGTTTTGTGATGTAAAATATGTGAAAATGAAAATGCTGCAAAATTAAATGAATTTACAGCACCTGCCTGATACATAAGAGACTGTAGCCATTGACCGTTACTCCAATCTTTTACATTCTGCAAAATAAAACTGTGTTCTTACAGACAGAGACATACCTGCTCTGAAGACCACCTCTTGTGCAAGACTGTAAAACCTTTTCCAGACCACCCTTTCACGGGACTACAGTCTATTTTTCTGAAAAAAATAACCTGTATTTTTTTGCAATCTACAATTTGAGACCACCTTTCTGCTGGCAGTATGGGTAGTCTTAAATGGCCGATTGTGACCAGGAAGGCGAGACGTAACATTTTGGGAACACTTCTACAATGAAGTTTATCAAAAGCCACAGGTTCTGGACAAAAAGAACACAAATATAATACACTCATATTTATGTGGGCATAAAACTGATTCTTAGCATATATGGAACATATTTAGACTGAAAAAAAAAGTAATTAATGAATGTTTAGCATAGTTTAGATAGTACAGCTGTTGCTGTGACTTTTTGTCGTATCTTTTTGCTGTCTATCCTGCTAAAAACTTTTTTTTGCTTTTCAAAAGAGTGACCAGAGCAGCTTTAAACTTGATGGGGATGTACTGAGAGTGGGTCTGTTCCAATGTTGTTCAATCAGGTGACCATATCAGATTTGTCTGTGTCTCTCATGGGTCCTACAGCAGTTTCATATATCACCAGTAGATGGTACCACTGATGACTTTCCCAGGTGGTGACCCATTACAGAAGGTGTATGTCTTTGGTTCATCTGTCCTGTTTCTTGTCCTTTCTTTGCAAGAGGGATTTGAATAGGGCTTTGTGCTTTTTTCCCAAATGCAGCAAAACGTGAAGTTTCACTTTATATTTTTGTGGAATAAAATATATTTAAACCATCAAAGGAGGAGCCACCTAGTAGATAAAATGTAGCTTCTGTCATTAACCAGGTGAATCAAGCAGGAAGTGATGTGTCCTGCAACTGATTCCTCTGCTCTCAAAATGGGTGTTTTTCACTTATTTTGCTGATTTCACATAACTGAAAATAAAAGCACAAATAATATGATACTTTAGTATAATTTTGATAGCAACTGTGTCCAAAATTGTGAAATTAAAACTTCAGTTAAATACCAAAAGTACAAAAATAAATACGTTTGCAGTCCATTATTTTTGCATATAAAATTCAGCTAGGCGACTGGTGCCAAAGGTTGCAGGTTCGAGTCCCGCTCGTTCCGAACATAAAATATAACATGTAACACTTCATTCTGGAAAGAAGTGAATGGTGATACCATAAAACCAACAATTGTGATATTTTTCCTGTCTTTGTTAAAACCTTACAAAATGGGCCAGAACTTGCAAAGGGGCTCAGGGTGGGTCCTCTGTCTTTGTTAAAGGAAACACTTCTTACATCATTGGATGTATCCACTTCGCTCCTTGTGTTCTCTGTGATTTAGAGTCACCTTTGTGTTGACGATCCCAGTCTATATTTCCTATACTATAACACCTAAGGCCACCAAATGTGGTGTGTGGACACTGTAGGATAGGGGTATGTTGTGCACCAAAATTGGTTCACTGTAACCTTTGACCTTGACCTTTGAACCCCTCAAAGTTTTAGCTTATCTGGGCCATATTTCGTATACCATCAAACCTAGGGTGTGATGGTATACAAAATTTAGTGGGTGGATACTTTATGAGGTAGGGGTGTGTCGCACACCAAAATTGGGTTATAATGACCTTGGCCTTGACCGTACTAGTACAGTCAACCTTGCTATCTGTTCTCTGGTGGGGGACTGTGTTGATCATGTTGACATTATTTTGGGTAGGACTATAAGAGGGGGATCACTGTAATTATCTTATGAAGAAAAATTAAATAAAAATGATATAAAAATTAAAGTGGGAAACAGCCATAATTTTCAGGAGCCACTTTGAGGTCCATTTCAAAATGAATATAGTATGCTCTGATGACCAAACAGCATGCAATCTAACTGGACTTCAAGGTCATGTTTGTAACTTTAAAACTGAACGTAATTTTAACAATAGCAAATAAAACCAGGCAAGACGGCAGGAAGCAACGATTTGATCTTCCAATGGTGTGTTTGTGTGACCGGTTTCGATGCTAACGCATCTCATCAGAGAC
Source organism: Hermodice carunculata (assembly GCA_964020975.1). Lineage (NCBI taxonomy): Eukaryota > Metazoa > Annelida > Polychaeta > Eunicida > Amphinomidae > Hermodice > Hermodice carunculata. The sequence continues at coordinate 33,606,990 of OZ026623.1, forward strand.
TGTAGTTTACATCCCCGGGTACATGCATATACATGTACGAGGAAATAACATTCACATTGGTAACGTAAACGTGGACATTTTCTGACATCAAAGGGTTTGACAAATAAAATGATCTAATTGGGTGTCACGGCTGTTACATGTGAATCCTGTCTGTTGCTAGGCAAGTATAAATATATAATACATGTATGGACCATAGCACCAATGTGCCAGGTTTTAAGAAACTGGGGGTATGTCAGGTTCATGAAGAGAGAAGATGTATCGACTGATAGCTGAACTCTCAAGTCCGAATAATTTGGGAGCCGTCGACTCATGAATTGCAGGTTTCATGAGTACAGCCATTGTCATAGGATAGTGAACTTAGAAATAAAATTTTAGCATCATACTGAACAAGAAGTTCATCTACCCATGACATTGATACCAAACAGTTTATGGTATGCAACTGGTGTATCCAGAGGAATTATCTGGGTAGCCTCAGTCTGAGAGTTTTTTCTAAGGCTGGAGGTGTTTATATATGTTCCAAGGTTTGAAGAGTCAAATCTAGTGATTCATGGTGGGGAAGCAAAAGGTGTCTCGCTAATGGTTAGGTTGGGTCTTTTCTTGTTATGTCATAGAAATGCTTATGCATTCTATCCATCAGGGTGTGGCCCGTCTGACCCACATATTGCTTTCGGCACTCCTTGCATGTGAGGAGGTCAATCAAAGTATTGCGTTTGCACGAACCTCTGATAGGCCTTGCATGAGCCCCCGTTTTGATGCCGGTGACAGTGCCCCTGGTACATGTATCCATCTTGGGGCAGTGCCTGCAGCTTTGCGTGTTGCAGGGATTACTGTCCCATGTACCAGTGATTGCTGGTATAGTCGCTTGGGGCATTGGGTATTCGAGTCTATAGATTTCATTAGGTCATCTTTGAGATTTCTGGCACATTTGAAACCTAGTGCCACCTGTTTGTTGTCCACTGCAGGTGCACTGCAGTTGCATGGTGCCCGGGTTCCTTTGAACAGTCTCTTTCAAAGGTGGCAATGCTGGATTGTAGTGGTAATGAGGAATATCTTGTCTGTTTTCTCAGAGGGCGCTGGCCTTGTTGGTGACAGAAGTGAGTTTCTAAGAGGCACACTTTGTGGTCTGCTTCCCTCAGGACGTGATGGATATCCACATGCACTTAAGAGCATAGGAGTTTTTTTGAGAATTGATCTCAAAATATTCCTCAAGAGTGCATATTCCCTTGATTCTGAGTAACTGACTATAGGGGCCACCTAGTTTGCAATGTTTCGGGTGGGCAGACCTATAGTGGAGATACGTGTGTGTATCTGTTGGTTTGGTGGTTAGGGAAGTGTATGTCTTCCCATCGCGACTGCCGTGCCAAGAAAGTGCATCTCAGTATAGTCGTCGGGGAAAAAAATACAATAATGTTTCAGCGATGCATGATAAGTGTAAAGTTCATTTTATGCAAATGAGTTCTGTGTTGTTTTTCTTGAGGTTTACATCTTGCTGTAAAGTCACTTGATTTTTTTACTGGAGAGTCCAATGGTGTGGCATTCTTTTACTTTGGCGACCCCACGAATTAAGGAGAAACCTGTATACATTAATACAGGAATATCAAAGTTATGGCGGACCAGATGTACATTTACCATATTAAGTCAAATGTGAATAATTTTGTATCCGCATTTTTACATCATTATCATGGCAGTATCCTATGTACAGAGGTCACAATAAAGTACATCTATAGTTTGTATATTATTTTGTTTTATTCTTAGCTCAGCTGTCTTGTCCTTCAGCTGAGCTTGTAATATGGTCAGCTGTCCTTCATCCAATCACATGTACACATTCAATTTCTTAACAAAATCATCAGCTGGATCCATGTCAAACTTGGTGGAGATGTATCTTGGGTGGGTCTCTGCCAAGTTTAATTGGTTCAGTTGATGTTGACTTTGAGTGAACTTGAAAGGTCAAACTGACATTGGTTATATCTCAGTAGTGTGGACCCATGATTACTATACAACTCGAGCAGGGAAGTATCAATTGTATTTATTTATTTATTTTTTTTGTTACCTAGGCAACCTTGAAAAGTCAAACTGACATATTGGCTTATATTTTAATCATGGTAGATCCTGATTCACTTCCCACATAAAAAATGGTGACTTGAGAATTGTGTGAGTGAATACTTTGATACAGAGGTGATTTTAATTGGAAGAAGATCCATTACCATGGTAACTTCGGGATTACCTGAGCTATATGAAGGGTTTATGGTCACATCATGCTGGCTGATGTGACCATAAAACCTTCATATGCCCATGATACAGTGCATCTAGCACACTGGAACATATTTTAACAAGTAAACCAGTTTCTGCTGTCACAGGAAAAATGGCACCTGCCTACCTTGCTACAACCTGACATAGAATTCCGTCCTTAAGTTTCCAGTAGTGCAATCTTTAGTTGCCTGGTAAACAGACCAATCTTGATGTTTTCTACACTGCACTGACAGTAGAGATAGTGTGGAGCTGGGTCTGCTTTGCAGGCAACACTTTTGGTGAACAAAAAAGGAAAAACTGGCATTCTGCTGCCGTAATTCTTTCAAGTATGTGGTCCCTCATTCAGGTGGAGTTGTGATGATATGACCCCAAACTGGCATGTTCTTGCAAGAAAGGAAGAAAACATGTTAAACACATCAAGTCAACACTTTAAGGGCTATGGGCATGAGGTTGCCGCAGTGTTTGACATTAACCCTTTCCCCCTCAAACCGGTCAAAACCGGCTGGTCAAATGTCGTCTGCTTCAGTGTTTTCAACTAATTTAAACCGTTATGATACAATTTGACTGAGAAATGTACATGAGACTTATCAAGATCACATGCCCCAGGTCAACAGCTTACCTTGGCATGGGTTGGGCACTAAGTGGCCAACCTATGCATAGGAAAGCTGTTGACTCAGTCTTAATTCAAGGGGGAAAGGCTTAAACATTTCTTATGCTAAAAAAAAAAAAACCTTGTACATATTCAGTGGTCTGTTTTGAAAGACGGCTCCATTGAGACTATCTGGTTTATGGGACCATCTAAAACCCTGTCCTAAGGGTGGTCTCTCCAAGCAGTATATACATGCGTGTGTGTGTGTGTGTGTATATATATAATGACACCCTTTCTCCATTACTTCTTTCAGTGCCACATTTTGAACCAAGTCAACAGCGCTCCTGGGTGTGTTTTGGTGGAATGCCCCCAAAGTGCTCCAGGGAAAGCTGTTGACCTGGACTATCATATTCTATGTAAGTAACTACAAGCAGGCTGGTACTTGGATGAAAGGTCTTTTTACAGGGAGCATGAATTTAGCACCCTTACTATGATACAGAGCAGTTTGTGTCAAGTAGTTCGACTTCAGTTGCAGTTGGCACTAAAAAGGTGAAAACGAAAGTTCCACCACTTTTTACTGGCAGTTGTGGTGGTCTTCAGTAATGGTTGCTACTGTATCTGAAAGTACATGATTATCAAAATTTTAAACATGATGGGAAGATGTGTGTTGCTTTTGTTTTCATCCAAGAACAATTTTGCGGGATTTTTGGCTCTGCTGATAGTTGCATTAGGCCCTCGGATCTCAATTTATTGCTTGTGAGCATATGAAATGGAGCTTTGGTGATGATCTTGTTACAATTGACACTGTATGTGCAACATTCGGAAAAATAAGACAATTGACAGTTCATGAATGCACACGAGCTTGCTATTTTCAGACAAGCAAGCATTGTCACAGAAGTTTTAATGACAGATTTATAGCGAATATCCATGACTTTTATTAGAATTATTAATATTCCAGGACTTTCAAGGTGCTGATTTTTTATTAATAAAATTCCATGACCCATACAGACCCTGTTTATGTTGATTTGTCAAAATTATAGTCCCATAAAATTTCTGCACATATTCTACAAATGGACATCTAGTAAAGTTCAATATTGTTTGCGTAAAGAAAAGGAAAAAGAGAAGTACCACGTGTTACAGCTAAGTCTGTGTCTGTTCATTCTAACCTGAGCACTTTCGAAACTTTGGCGTTTCTTCTTCAGAGGCTGAAGAGAGAGTCACACTGTTTGCATGAGCTGTAGGATCATTGAAGGTGTATCAAAATTCCAGAAACAGGAATCCTATGTCTTTACGAGTCCCCCACTGAAGACTACGTTTGCACCTTGCCCTTCCGACAAAACTTGTCCAGGCCAGATTTCCTATTCTGGAATACTCAAATCTAACAAACCTGGAGTGTGGATATTTTTTTGGATCAGGTCATGTTGTGCACTAAAGGTTTGTGTGGGCTGCATTTTCTACAGGGCAAAACTTAGGGATACCCAACTTGGTACATGTATGCGAATACGGCTTGGATTAGGAGCTTGACTTTGGACGCCAGCATAGAATGCTTGTGCAGACCAGATTTCCTATTCCATGTTGCCCATACCAAACTGGATGTGTGAATCCTTCTTTGGTTAGGTGCTTGTCACATACCAAAATTATATCAATGTGACCTTGACCCAGGACTGCCATAGAAATTGCTTGCGCGGGCCACATTTCTCAATAGGCAATACCTTCAGATACCAAACTTGGTGTGTAGGTCTTTCTTCGAACAGGTAGATCGCTCTCTTTTGTCTCAGACCAAAGTCGAGTCTCTGTGACCTTCTCACATTGGTTGATCATCTTTCCAGTCCTCAAATTCCATGGTTTCCTTCTTCCATGCAACATTGCGATCTATTCTCCGCTGGGGTACTATGAATTACCATGCAATACTCGATCCTGTTTTTGTATGGATCTTCGTGAATATTGGCGAGAATGCTACGGAGTCCAAAATCTCAAACCAGTAGGGCACTGGAAGCAAAAGCTGGTCAGATGGAACATCGGAGCAAAAATGTGTTGAAAAATTACATTTCATTATCTTCAGTAACAGGTTAATATCACATTTGTGAGAAATGTGTATGGTATCTCAAGGTTGAATGCTACATTATATAGATAATGCTGACCAACGTAACCCTAAAAAAAAAAAAGAAAGCAAGAGGCCCATGGGCCTAATGCTCTGCTGGCATCCGGGCTATGCTGCACCTGTTCATTTCAAAGTTGTGAGTCCTCAAGTGGCTTTTAAACTTATACAGGTTATGTACATTTAATGTAAAAATTGTCCACCAGATAGCACTTCACTCCACATGTAATCATGGCTTATTTGTGCAACTCCTGCAATGCCTATTGTTGCAAGTGTCAATAAAACAATGCGCGAGTCCAACTTGATGTCCTCAGTGACCTTGGGACAGAAGAGCAAGGACACCAAAGATTATGTAAGAGGCCCATAGGCCAGCCTGGTGCTGCGCCGACATTGCCATTGGAGTCCAAGCTACACCATGCCATTACAAAATCACCTCTTTCAACTTTACAGGCATGGCAATCTCACAAAAATAGGTAAAGATCACTGATATTATATGCAATTCTAGCTTTAAACATTGTCTATAGATCCTGTAAATTTGGCAAGTCTTATCCAATTACTTTTCATGATATTGAATTTTATATCTTGATAATACATTTGGGCTCATATTTTCCATCAAATTATAGGTGGCGCCACTACTATCATTAGCAACTTACACTTTGACCTCCCCACAATCCCAACTAATTATATGAAGATCCACCAAACATTAAAGATGCTACAGTGGTCACAAGATTTTCATGTTTTGACCTGTATATTACATAATATTGTAGGTGGCACCAGCAATATAAAAACGAACCTAGATTTTTATACCTTGTATAAGTCCTGAAAGTTTTATTGAGCGAATTTGAACACAGTGGACAGTATTGCGGTCACAAGATTTTCACATTTTTATCTGTACATTACGTAATACTACAGGTAGTGCCACCAACATTGATGTTGACAAAGATTTTTATACACTTTAGAAGTCATAAACGTTATATGGGCCTATTTTAAGAATTGTGGGGTGCAGAGCATTTACGACATGACCCCTATATTTAAATGGCCATTTGACCTTGACCTTCAACTTGGATTAAAAAAATAGTTATGTTCAAAATATGCGCCCGACATCCATAAAAAGTCTGTTTGTTCAAATCCGGTCATAACTTTTCGAGTAATTGACGAAAAACAAGAAACTTGGACAAGCGCCAAACTCCATAATAACTGGGACACAGTGACCCAAAAAGTAGGTCACAAAGTACAGTTTGATGTTTTATGTAATCAAGTGCAATTTTGATCTGGAGGTTCAATTCTCTTTGCCGTTGATGTCCAAGCTACACCCGGCCATTACAAAATCACCTTTGCAACTTTACAGACATGGTGACCTCACAAAAATACGTCAAGGTCACTGATATTACATAACATTCTACCTTTGGCCATGGTCGATATATCATATAAATTTGGCAAGTTTAGTCCAATTAGTTTCCAAATACGGAATTTTGCATCTTAAAACACATTTTGGCTCCTAATTTCTGTCAAATTATAGCTGGCAACACTAGTATCATTAGCAACTTAAGACTTTGACCTCATCCACAATCCCAACTAATTTGGTGAAGATATTCCAAAAATTAAAGATACTAAAGTGTTCACCAGATTTTCACATTTTGACCCCTATATTACATAATGAAGGCGGCGCCATCAATATCAAACTCTGTCTAGATTTTCATACACCCTAGAAGTCCTGAAAGTTAGATTGGGCTAACTTGAAAACTGTGGGTGGTAACGCGCTAAGAAGCAAAAGTTTACTGATGGACGGACGGATGGATGAATAGACATGAGCAGTCCAATAAGCTCTGCGACCTTTGGTCAGCAGAGCTAAAAAAAATCATTAAAACTTATGCAAGCATCCCTGAAGGACTGGGTGTTCATATAAAATTCACCAATCTCCTAATGCTTTTTGGACCTTTGGAGATTCTAGTTTGGGTCACACAGTGGGGATTAGACAGACGTTCATCAGATTACTTTTTCCTCCCCAAAATTGCACCTGTGAGCTTGCGGCATCCAGGTATATTATTCATAGGCTACTGGTTCAGAGATTTGGCTAAAAATATTCACCAGCTTTTAGCCAAATTGGCTGAAATTTTAGATTTAACAATTGAATAAAATTATAAACATAATCATTTACCTGCATATAAATGGAAAACTGAAGAATTTTGCTCAGGAATGTGGAGTTTGGCTCAGACATTTTTTAGTCATTTTAGCCAAATTTGATTCTCGTCTAATCCTTAGCACCAACACAGCACCACTAAAGGGCCATGATCCATTCTTTTTTATGGACCACTGTGCAGTGTATGAGAGACTGTGAAGTTTGATCTTCTTCCACTAAAATCACTCTTATGTAGGCTGCCAACTTCTTCAATATCTTGTTGACAGAAAACATTTTGATGAGCACTGTTTAGAAGACACAAGACCTGTGCTAATGACTGAAATCACTCTTATGTAAACTGCCAACTTCTTGAAGATCTTCACAATTTCTTGTCGACACAAAACATTTTGATACGCAGTTTAGAAGACACAAGACCTGTGCTAATTGACTGAAATCACTCTTATGTGAACTGCCAACTTCTTCAAGATCTTCACTACAATTTGTCAACAGAAAAAATTTGTTTATAAGACACAAGACCTGTGCTAATTGACTGAAATCATTATGTAAGCTGCCAACTTCAATATCTTCGCCACAATTTCTTGACAGAAAAAATTTGATGAGCACTGTTTAGAAGACAAGACCTGTGCTCATTGACTGAAATCACTTACGAAAGCTGCCAACTTCAATATCTTCACTTCAATTTCTTGTTGACAGAAAACATTTTGACGAGTACGGTTTAGAAGACACAGGACCTGTGCTTATCGACTGAAATCACTCTTATGTAAGCTGCCAACTTCTTCAATATCTTGTTGACAGAAAACATTTTGATGAGTATCGTTTAGAAGACACAAGACCTGTGCCAATTGACTGAAATCACTCTTATGTAAGCTGCCAACTTCGTGTCTACAGAAAAACATTTTGATGAGCACTGTTTAGAAGACAGAAGACCTGTGCTCATTGACTGAAATCACTCTTATGTAAGCTGCCAACTTCTTCAATACCTTGTCGACAGAAAACATTTTGATGAGCATTGTTTAGAAGACACAAGACCTGTGCTCACTGATAGCAGGACCCGGGTCGACTGCTTTCCTTGGCACTGGCTGGGTGCATTGCCCCAACTGCCACTGAGATCAGCAGTTGAGTCAGTCTCACTCTGACCTGGAAACGGTCAACTAGAGGCTATAACTGACAAATAACACTTAACACAACAAAGACACTGTTGTAATGGAAGTATCAGAGTTTTAATTTTTTCTGCTTTTCATATCAATATAGCAAATTATAAACAAGCATGCATGAATAGGGGGAAAAAAAGACATTTGATTGATCCTTGAAGGTTCAGTACTCCGCATTTGCCAACACAGAGACGCAGACAGCCAGTTCAATGGACCAGCTACCTCACCTTCTGTCAGGCTGTGGACCTCCGTCTGGTTATCTATACCCAACTGGTAACCATGAAATCAATGCGTCTTGTTTATCTCCTCTCTAGTGGTGAAATATGAGCGATGCCCGGGTTACACACCAAACACAGTAGCAGCACCACACACTGTCCCCATTTAAAACAAGCTGTACAGAGATCACGCCAAGCTTCCACCCTTTCTTGAACATCCCACCAAACTGTCTAAAATAGGATGGAAAGATGGCTCATGGTATCTTTAACAAAACATATAACTTTTCCTACTTTGATTGGCTATGAAGATGGTCACACCGCTGTTTATGCAATTTGTGAACTCTAGCACAGGCTACTGTGTTTGGTGCTATGCGGTCTAATTAAAAATCAACTTTGATTAATGTCAACAATATAGTATACACCCCACATTTGGTGACGTAGCAGCACATTAACTGGTTCACTAGAATTCCATAACGGGGATAACTCCCTCTTATATTAATAATTATCTTTTAACAAATATACTTAACTTTTGGCGTGCTGCAACACGACTAGTTGTAGCCCACACCTGAATGTCGCATTGGACACGACAGAAAAATTACCTCAGAGATCTATGTTTGACAATCTCATCTACAGTACTGGATGATTTGGGTAATGCTTGATATACGCTTTTTATCTGAACGTCTAATGGGCGAATGTTCTGAACATCGGTGTTTTCCTTACCAACCACAATCATAGCAAAGAATAACGCCAAGGGTCCTGTCACATGTACAGGAAATACATGTATAGAAAGGGACTGGCAACTACACATCACTACCATCAGAGCCACAGACCAAGCAAATCTACTGTCACAGGTCGTAAATCTACGCCATTTTCTAGATTGTCAACACAGACTAGCCAATTGTGAAGTGGCGTACAAAACCAAATAATAACATTAACACATAATGTAAAAGGAAGCTGGTTAGTGTCCGTGTCTCACAGGTAGAACCACCTAAGCACTAAAACTTCCATGTATGTGGCCAAATGACAATTTCATTTAAATACATGACTATCACCACTGTTCACGTTTTCTTGACATCCGTCTTCCTTATCATGCAATGCTCACAGTACCCAAACCCTTAAGTCTCTGTGAAAAGAACACGCAAGGGCTGACTTAGCGTTATATCAAGAACACGTTCAGGTCCTCAAGGTTTGGTTTTGACCCTTTGGTAAGCCAGGCTATTCCCAGTTAAGCCAGTCAAATTATTTAAACTATCAGACAACTGCATTTTTGCATTCATGAACTCCATACCATTGTCACAGTGGTCGGTCTTCACTCTTGAGCTCTTGTTGTCGTCCAAAGGGAATATACAATCAAACCACTGATTATGTAGAATTTTTTTTTGTTTGTTTTTGTTTTTTTCTTTTGGTTTATTACTAGCACATGTACTATGTTCAGCATGTGTCGGCTGTGATTGCCTGTGCCGTCACTTAAGGTCTAGTTGTCCCCGCCTTCCGGGTCCTCACATTGAGCATCTGACGTCCACAGCTGCAACAAAAATTTAAAGTTATAAATTAACACTTTCATAATCAAATACACATGACAATGACCAGTATTTAATTTTGTTTCTTCTTTTGCTTTTTCTTTCTTTCTTTTTTTTTTTGCATATTGCTTTTATGTTTTCTTTTTGCACTTGCACTTTATCAAAAAAAAAAATTGAAATTAAGGTACAAAAGGAAGTACATGAAGTTCATTTGCCCCAAATCAACAAATTTACTTGCTGTAACTTTGTGGTGCTTGCAGTGTCCTGCGTAACAGCAATGATTCAGTCCTTCCATATGATTGGGCTGGCCATCAGTTGCTATTTGCCACATGGGCGTAAAAAATTTCCACAACTGAAGACTTTGGTCTTCTTAGCCCTTAAAGTGCTAATCACTGCTATAGCTGTTTTCTCATCACCATTAAACATATAACGGTTGAAAGCTTCAAATTCTCCATGAAGATACCTTTCATTCAAATACCAGCAAGCCTAGTCTAAAGCAAAAAGTAGTCTTCGTCAACAGCTTTTCTCGGGGCACTTTGCACACAAACTGTCCCAAGGAAAGCTGCTGAGTCACTCTTAAATCAACACTTTAAGGGTTAGGGGTAGTTAATGGAATAAACTTTTTTTTGGTTTTTGTACAAATTTGGCTATAAATGTCAGAATTCCCTGCCACACCCCACCCAGATAAGATACCTGGTTAACAAAAGTATACAATGAAAGACTTACAAAATGGCACTTTATTCCTTTCCTCTTTTTTTTTTCCTACTAAGTGGATGAATTTCTTTTTATGTTTCGTTATTATCAATGCGCAATAACAAAATTTCAAACAACATGATCATTCTCTTTCCATTTAGTGTCTTGGACTTTAGTCACATCACATTTGTCCATCATTTTTTGAGTACTGGTCTGCTCGGCAAATATTTTATCACATCTTACTGACAATAATACTTGGCAGATAATTAACAAATGTCCCTGGTCAATTCTGCTAACCATACAGTCAAGATGTCTACAGTTATAGTTTTCCTTACATATTTTAAATCTGTTGGGAGTTGATCCACACAGAATTCATCAAAAATGGAGAAGTTTTCATATCTGCATAAAGGTGTATTTTCTTCCAAGAAATGTGCTCTGTACATAAATATCCATGTTAATTCTTGACCATTCAGAGGAAAAAAGCCATGCTACAGCTGTTTATGTATTTGTTGTAGAAAAAAAACTTAATAAGATAAACTTGCAAAAAAAAAAAGTTTACTTTGGACAAACTTAGTATACATAAGTAATCAATTTTGCATTCTCTTGGTTTCAAAATTATCAGAGCAACCAAATAGTATACATGACACCCCCAACCCCGAAAGAACATGCGAGAGTTTTGACTAACTGAATACAGACATCTGGACATACAGACCTTGACATTGTAAATTTCTTTAATTTTTCAGGAGTGTGTTTTTTTTCTAAATTGACAAATCTGCAATGCCTTGAATTTGTAACTTTTGAAACAACTGCAGTTAGCTTTAAAACACATTCATTTAAACACATCTAAACATATTTATGTGCATGCACTTATATGTCAAAATTGTTTGTTTTAACTTGGTAATTTGAACAAAGTCATAGTCCCAGATTTTTTTTTTTTTTTTTCAAATTCACAAACACGACACTGAAAATACTGCGAATAATAGTTTCAAATGCACATGAGCATGTAGTTCCCAGCAGCACATCTCCTCTCTTACAACTTATATTCAGTATCTAGGTAGGACAGTAATGTAGGAGGATGCACATGCAAATACATCTCTAACCCTGGCTATATTTCTCAAAAACTGACATGAAATTCAGAATCTCCCAAGAAGCATGCGCACAAGATGTCCATCAACCATTAAAAGTCACTAGCCGATGGGAACCAGCCCCTTTATCCCACGGGATGTCGGGTGCCATCTTTAACACTTTGCTGAATTTTTCACACTTCACTTTTACCATGTGGGGTGATGTAGTGTGTTAACCAAATGCATGTATGAAGAAATCATTCATCATTATTCCAACAGGAAATGAACATCAAATAATAACCTGCACTTAAAGAGTCTATGAAATCAAGCAGTTCGCGAACTAGGTTAGTTCTAGTATATCTTGCTTGGTCTTTTTTTGTTTTGTTTTTGTTTCTAGTTCTAGCACTGCCATCAGATGGCAGCATCTGCTACATCTTCTGCCTTTTGCTGTGGCGACTGCCCCAGCCTTGGGTTTAAACTTTGCCTTTGGTTTAGAAAACCATAAATGTAGTTGCCCTCTCCTCCTTCCCCCATGCTGAAAAGACTCAACTGTACCTAATACCCTGTACTATATGATTTGCAATGCTGTGTAGATAAACATTCACATGAATAATACTTTGTTAATGTGTCTTGCAAAATTTTCACAAGCTGGAAATGCAAACAGTGCTTGCAACTGAACTTATCTTGTTAATGTGAGAAGCACTGAAGTAAAGGATTATATGTCATTTAAATGGGAATATCTACATTTATTTTTTCTACAATGTGCAGGGGTCTCCCTCTTGTAAGCCCCCCCCCCCACCCCACCCCCACCCCACCACCACCACCACGGCAGGCCACCCCCTCTAGATAGGCAACTTCTCTGTGCAGCAGTGACAGTATTTTCATTATATTTCCCCCCCTCAAGCAAGGCCATCATCCTCTTAAAAGAGGGGGACCACTGCATGTCCTTAATCATGTCAGTTTGGCTTTAGCTGACTGCAATGCTATCCCAATATGTCACCCTGCCATTGGGTTTCTGCCTCCTGCTACTGCCATTGGTACACCTGCTACAGTAACAGGTACCAATGCATGATGGGACATCAGTCAAACCATACTGGCATCACAAGTTACATGTTACAGCATAATACATGTCTCCCAAGAAGAAACATTTGAAGTGTCATATACTATTGTGTACAAGTTATTAGTAGTACCATACAAGCACCATTTGTTGATCACCAAGGTATATACATGTACAACTAAATTATACAAAAAATGTTTCAAGGTTCTATTCTTGTTAGTACTAGAAATGACGGAAGATCATTAATCAAGAACAGACTCTATTTCAACGTCACACAAAGAAAATGCAAGTTTCTTGAAGCCATTAGAAACCCTTTGTACTCTCTGTAACAAACAAAGCCCACTGTTTCCATTGTTATAGGATCTTTGGCAAAAGAACACCAAAGAAAGAGTGAATCCCCACCATCATACAACACAATATACACAGAACTAATCCTGGGCTCAATTCTGGGTGATTTGTCTGTGTGTATTTCATGATCTGTGCATGAAGCATTCTCCACAACAAAATACTTTCGCAGGATGGTCAACTGTCATGTTAAAACTGTTTCAAGCACTTTTTGTGCAGGAAAATCCATGTATTTCTTTCAATTCAACAATTCTATGTTGATATAAGTGCCAAAATAAATTTTGAAACCTGCTAAACTATTTTTTTCCATGTTTTTACTGAGTTCCTTGAGCATATACATATCAGTCAAAGCTGTACAGATAAATATAAAACAAAAACCATCAGTGACAACTTACTACATACCTTTGTCACTATTCGAAATTACTTCATGTGCAAACAAAAAAAAAAAAAATAGGCAAGAAGGTACGGCCCATACCAATGTAGCATTTTACTCAAGACCGATACTTGTATTCCTAGGTGGTAGTCAGAATTGGGTGTATACCTGGCTTTGAATTACAGCCTGGGCATAAAAGTGTCTACTCCACTGGGGTCTACCCTTGTTTGACAAGGCCACTGTTTTAGCTTTGGAAAAGTGACTCAGTTTGCAACTGGATGAGTATGGCTAGCACGGTAACAGGCTGCAGTACACTAGAGACGAGAGACTGCTATTGGCCAAGGTGATAATGATCAACTACCTGATTAGTGTCTCAGTCTAGAGTCACAATATAGTTTTATTTCTCGAGTCACAATATAGTTTCATTTTCCTTACTGTAAATAAAATCCTGTCAGAGAAGAGCAGACCAAGTGTAGTAGAGATATTGTTCATGGAAGTTGGTCTGCTATGGTGGCAACTGCTCTTCAACACACATTGCAAAATAGCGTTTCACCTACTGAATGACACACAGGTACCCTCAGTGCTGAACAGGGCCAAACAGCTAAAAACTACTGTCTGTAAGTTTATTTGAACTTACATGATCTACATACTTCTTACATCAGCAGAAATGGGTAATTTTGTGTAATTTCCTTATTTAGTAAGGTTACTAACCTATGTTATCACACAGAAGCCCTCCAAGCTGTCACACTTCAGTCTATTTCCTGCACTACATAACCAAGTTTTTGTTAACCACAGCTCTGTAATCAGTCCTATTTGGCCACACAGTTAAAGTATTTCCATTTTGTTGATCTCAGAATACAAACAGATATTTACACTTTATTTACAAAGCCCTGATAGCTTAGCCACACCTTCAAAATATCCAGAAGCACCAGTTAATTTCCCCGTTTTCGCTTTGCCCAAAAAATCTGCCACAGTGCATTCAGCTCAAATCTTGCACATGGCGTTTTCTAACTTACGATGATGTTCTCACGAAGGAGTTGCAATATTAAACTGCTGTCTTTCAAAGGCCCCGACAAAATCATATCATCCTGGTAGGGAATACTGAGCTGTGAGGCCAAGCCCTCCACAGCGGTGCTTATGGTCTGCAAAGATAACAGGAATGACACTTTAAGACCAGCAGTTCCCTGTAAATATGCAGACCTGACACGCACTGCCGATACCGTGGGTTCACTCGGTTGCCATGAACCTGACTGTGGGATAATGGCACCTGGCTGCAGAATCGATGCATTTCCCCCCCACTTGTGTGGACCAAAGAACATGCAGGAACGTTGATGCCTGTAATAGCGGGAGGGATTAAAAAAAACAAAAAAACTGGAACATCCAGATTTGTGGAGGGGCAGACTTACAGTTAAGTTGTCACGTAGCAGCTGCATGATCAAGGTGCTGTCTTTGTAGGAATCCTCCTGTAACGAGTCCAGTTCTGCTATGGCATCATCAAATGCCTGCAAACAAGCCCAAATCACAACATGCATGAAACAGAACATGCAAAAAGCAGGCTGGTAACCTCCACACACTCAAGAAAACTGCACTCTTCCCCGCCATGACCCAGCCTCATATGTGCCCATTCTTCATTTGCTTCTACTGCAGTCAGCCCCAAAAGTACAGTTCCAAGTATTTCCAGTCGCATACTTCTGTACTTAGCATACGAACTGGTATTTTGCCAGAATGGATGCACGTATACTTCGGTCAAGTGCTTAAGGGTCCAGTTTGCTGGGGTGTGCAGATCTGGGTGGGAATGTGCCCGCTTAAACTGATGGTGCAACATGGGGACTTACAGTCAAGTTATCCCTCAGCAGCTGCATGATGAGAGTGCTGTCTTTGTACGACTCCTCCGAAAGCGTGTCTAACTCTGCAATAGCGTCATCAAACGCCTAGCAGCCACAAACAAAAGCACACCAAAAA
The DNA here is from genome assembly GCA_964020975.1 of Hermodice carunculata. Classification (NCBI taxonomy): domain Eukaryota; kingdom Metazoa; phylum Annelida; class Polychaeta; order Eunicida; family Amphinomidae; genus Hermodice; species Hermodice carunculata. The sequence goes on from OZ026623.1 coordinate 33,622,447, forward strand.
TAGACATAAATGACACAAACACTTGCGTTTCTCAATTTCAGTTGCCAAGCCACTCAAAAACTAACGTCAGACAGTATATTTGTTCTTTTTTTATCCACTGAAACACAGTCTTGTGACCAGCTACATTTTCTTTCCTATCACTGCCTGTCATGCAAAGTTATTCACTTGAAATTTATGTAGGTGACAATTCATAACCAATACTGAATAATTTAAAGTATATGTCTGATGTGTATATACATTAAATTAACAAACCATGAAAATCATAGTGAAATTTCAAGTCCAAAACTCTATATACAACTTAATTATTGGATTCCATGCTCGGCGTGATTTTCACATTTTCATTATATTTTCTGTTGCTTCTAACTCTTTCCCCTTGCATTAAGACTGAGTCAACAGCTTGCCTCTGCATGGGTTGCATGCCAAACACCAAACACATGCCGAGGAAAGCTGTTGACCAGGGTTGTGCTATCTCAACATGTTGCACGTATCATCCTCATTTAAACTGTTTTTCATTAATGTTTAAGCAGCCAAACATTATAAAGGTGACGACATTTGACCACCAGCCGGTTTTATGGGAAAAGGGTCAAGCACCGGATCCATTCAGAGCCCACTGGGTTGGCACAGTAGCCAATAAAATGTGCAGCTTCTCATCAGATAAACCACTCTAACCATTCCTCCCACCCAACCCCAAAACCTTTTGTGTGTGTCATTTCAGTGCTAAAATCTGCATGCAACTTTGCCAATCTTTAGAGGACATGAACATCATAAAACTATTAATGTTGATCCTGGTGCACATTTCCCTGTGGAATGGAATTTTGTATAAGAACAAGTGAGTTAAATATGGTAAATAAGTGACCTCAAAATACTATCAACAGTTGTATGATGAATACAAATTTAAAGAGCATACATCTGAGTCTCCCACACCAATACTCTGGTTGCTGTTTTACTCTATGATCATAATTACCCCCATTCTTTTTCCACACTGGATTTTTTTCCTGCCTGCAACATACTGCCATTTCCACATTTTTTGTGACTTCCATGAATTCTGTGATCAATACAACTGAGTCATTCTTGGCTGTACATGCACTCTACGTCACCACCAAAAAAGTGAATTGTCATCTTCCATTAAACGAATCAAAAGATAGTGCCCTTGTTTAGTGAAAAGTCAAGATGGTGGACCCGTTAAGCAAGCACAAAATACAGTGAAACCTGTCTCTGTCCACCTCTAGGGATGACCAAATTGTGGTCTCTCAAGACAATGGTCTTTCAATGGAGGTTTAAATAATAAGAAAAGTACTAAGCAAAGTATCCTTAAAAATGGTCTTTCAAGGTAGGTGTTCTCTCATTGGAGTGATCTCTGAAGACGTGGACCACTGTATCATGCTCAACTACAAAAATCAGCTCCACGATGATATATCTTGAAAGCCATATTTTCCTTGTCAGTTTTCTTTATAAGCACAATACCAAACATTGATTGGAATTATTATTTTACACTGACTTTCTCCAGGTAGAAATTTGTTTTTTTGCTGTTTACTGCAGATGTTGTATTTACACTTTGTCTGTCCAAAGCAGCCCCTTTCGGTATCTCTGGAAAAAGGATGGCTCAGCAAGAGACAGGATTCATGATAATCAATGTCAACTTGTCCTTCACATATATATACTGAATTGGGCTGGGTCTGAGGTCAATTGCACTGTTCAAAGCCAACTTTAACTCCATTTCATAACAGCTGGTGCACGACCTTATTAGACAATGCAAAACTACACTGACAAGGCACATTGGCAGAATGCCATTGCATGAAGAATTTCAGTGTTCAATTCATTTAAGCCCAAACAAGCATATAGAGAAAAATCAGTGGATCGACCTTCACCCCCAAAACCTAACTGATTACTAACCTGAGTGATTACTCGTTATGTCTTGTTGCTGATTGGTCACATTCTCACTCTTGAGCCAATTAGAACTACTGAAGCTTGCAGCCAAGTAATCATTAACCAAGTAAATTTTTGGGCAAAACTGGGCCCTCTCATTCATGTGGAATAAGATGACAGATAGACACAGTGTGCAGATATATTGTGCACTTTCATGCCAGTCATGAGAGTTCGGGTCCACTTATAAAGGATGAACATATGCTTACTTTATAGACATGCACAGAAACATTATGGCACTTTTAATACATGATCGTACCATCAACTCATCTCATGTCACCCCAAATATCGAAGAGTTCCTTTCTTTTGCCACCAGTTTAATCCTTTCCCCCTTGAATTGATGCGGAGACAACAACTTTCCTTGGCATGAGTGGGTACTAAGTGCCCAACTCATGCCAAGGAAAGTTGTTGACCTGGGACATGCGATCTTAATAGGGCTCATCTACAATTCTCAGTCACAATTGTTTTTCTTTACTGTTGAAATTAGTTGATAATGCTGAAGCAGACAGCATTTGACCACCAGCCGGTTTTGGCCAGTTTAAGGGGGAAAGGGTTAACTAATGAGTGTACAATTTGGGCATCTGCTCTGGCCTTTTCTACCTTCAATGGTCAAAACCTTCTTATAAAATCTGTGCCTCTTAAATAGGCTTCCACATGCTAACAGACTGGCCATTTCATATTAGTTTATCATATGAAGTTTTTCTTTTTGTACTCTCATATTTGAACATGGATGTAAATGAACTGCAAAATAGATGCACATGTACTGCCACATGTATAACTATCAGGCAAACGGTCTTGGCTTTCCAGCACAAAATATAAGGTACATATGGTGCCTTTTTTAAATTTTTGTTTTCAACTGGAACTGCAACCCAAACATACATTAATTATAGAATGTATACATGTCATGTATAGATTTAGACAGTTTTCAAGTTCAGTAGTATACCACTTACACAAAATACAGACACATCAACAGTTGGATATTGTGAACATACAGCAGCTCATGGAAATCATCAATGACAATGCAACGCCTTGGTTAAGAGAGTAATTAACTTGCCTCCCTCCACGACTGGGGATTGTTCATCATTTTCTCCATTAAAATTTACACTACTTTAAGAAGAAAACAACACAACTATGTTCTCTGACCAGTGTTCCTAAAGCAAATATGCCACCCAAAATTGTTCTGCAAAATTTACAATCAGCTGGTCTTGCATTTGATCTTTCATGAACACGTCAAGTTATGGCATAACTGGCCTCAAATGCAATTTATGCGGTCATATGAAAGCTGCACATACCTGTTTAGCGAGGTGACACGCACTATCTGGCTGGTTTTTAATTTCATAGTAGAATACTGAGAAGTTCAAGGCCAGGCCGAGTCGGATAGGGTGCGTAGGCTGCATCTGATGTTTGGCAATTTCATAGGCTTGGTCATAAGCTTGCTCAGATTTTTCTACTACATCTGAAACACCCAAGTCAGCAATGGAGAAAGTCGCGCATTAAGGTGATGACAAATCTCAACAATATGGTTGCTTTAAGTTACCCCCCCCCCCCCAAGATAAAAGTACATGCCAGTTAACAGCTTTCTTTCGCTTCCATGACTGAAGCAGTTTTGAAATGAACAATTTTTTTAAAGTGGAAGTTACAAAGAATGACAGGGAAGTAAAATCAGTACAAGTCTTGTGATATATAGGCATGTAGAGAACTTAGGTGTTTTTCAAGCTTAACATTGGTGTATAAATACTCAGCAACAGAAAGACCAGTGATGGAAAATGTCCTGTTTGTGAGAGTCATGATCGTTTTCGTTTGTACTTAATATCAATGAACATGTACACAAAATTAGTCCCAGTATGGCCATAATTGTCACCAGAAACTGCCAAACTGCCAAACTGAACCAAAAGCTGTACCCCCATCAAATTTTTCCTCTTCTCACTGGTGTGAATAAAAATTGTAATGTCACAACTGGCAATTATTTTGCACACAAATAATTTCAGTACTAAACTACAATTTGATATGCTTATGCAGTCACTCCACTCAGATATTTCTCTACTGGTTGCCAGACGTAATTTTCAGCAAGATGCATGTAAACTTCAACAATTTCAATCAATAAAGTAGCAAATACACACCCAATGACAAAAGTTAAGACAATCAGTCTTGTAATTTTGTTAAATTATAAATAAATATTATTTTTGAAGTGCAAGTGAGTACCATCGATAAAAAGAAAGTCACAGATTTTTTTTTCACTACCAAATTATAACCACTTTTCCTGCAGACAATTCAGGGTACAGTGAAACTTGTCTTGAAAGACCACCTCTTGGGATGACCAAATTGTGGTCTCGGGAGGTACAAATAACAAGAAAAATACTAAGCAAAGTATGTTGAAAAGGTGGTCTTCCAAGGCAGGTGGTGTCTCAAGACAGGGACCACTATACTACAAAGAATGATACCTTGGTATTGTTAAAATACAATGTTCTGTCTCTCCAGTAGCAGTGTCACGCAGCACTGTAATTTTTTTATTTTTTTTTAATGTCAGATGTTTAAGAAAGTAAACTTATCCACCACAAGAATCTAATGAAATGACAGGGAAAACAGCACCCAAAGAATTTTCTGGGACTCTTTATTGGGTAATATGCTTTATCTTGATTAGGTTACATGAAACTATCTGCAGGAAAAGCACATACTTGTTCCCTTGGTCTCCTGACACTCACAGCAAGTAAATTTGCTTGCACCAATACAAACAATACTGAATAGATCTATTGCCCTTATTTTGATGCATACAAGATAAATATCTCAACATGATTGCTTAATTTTTGTCCATTCATACATTTATATAATCTCCTGGTCATGCAATCGAACTACCCTGACCAGTGTCCTCTCTCTCTCTCCATTATGATGCTGTGATATCCAGTTGCCTATTACACTGCAACAGGTCACCCAGTACTCAAACCTCTACAAGGTACCACAGGTCAAGAGCTATCGTGTGATACCTATTTCCATTGTCGAATGGTCAGGAGATACCAGTTGATCCCTTTTGGTCGGTGTTGCCCTCCCCCCACCTCCCCTCCCAGCATAAGTCATCAAGCCTAATCTCCTTGGCTAAAAGACATTAACGACGAATTATACACTCTGTTACTACAACTAAGGATTAACAACCAAACATGGAGAGAGAGGGCAAGGCTGGTCAAAAACACAGAGGCAGCAAGCAGCAGTGTTAATAAGGCAGTTAGTCACGCAACTAGTTCTTGGCTCATCTGAACAGCAGTACAGCAGGTGGTGGCTGGATAAAGCATTTTACTATGTACATAACCTCTCCACTTTCATGTAGGTGTCTTAATGAGAGTACCTTTCATGTATGTGTGTCTGTTTACCATGTACCTGTGACAATGTGCCATTCACAAAGCTGAACACATTCACCAGGAGTTGTATGCCACCAGACCAGCATTTGCCAAACTAAGTCCATGCATCAACTGGTCTGAAAAACTACAATGCAGTTCTTCACTTCGAGAAAAGTCCCCGACCCCCATCCTGCCCCATTGTTTTCTCATTGGTCAGTCATTACATGTACATCTTTTACTTTTACCTGCTGTACAAGAGAAGTTTTGATACTTATCAGATTTTGCACACAGAAACAGGCATCATTCTCTTCAGTTCTGGTGAAACAGAAGGTGACATGGCAGGCGGATCAGTTTCAACAAAACTACACAGTAAAAGTTGTATTAGTTCATATAATTCCAAACGGGTGACAAGTGTTAGTCACGAGATACCAACCTAGATACACTTTGTCTGGGAACACTGGGTTAATTATAAAACCGTCCTTTTGAGTTAATGTAAACAAGACGAATGCTACAATCTGGAGCCGAGATGCATCACTTCACAACTACTTCGTCTGTTCATGCCATTACCTGCTCATACAGGTATAAGCACTGCATTGATGCAAAGTGCCTACAAGATATCTTTTCAAGGAGTTCTAAATATGCTTTTCCACATTTTTCGTCACAAACTTTCAAAGTTCTATCTTATTGCTGTTAATATTTTATGCAAGTAGTTATAAATGTTTTACTCAGATAGATCATAACTTTTTTCCTTTTAAGCCTAGTGTTTGTGTAAGAAATGCACAGCGAAGCCATTATAGGCATCTGTCCATGCACTTGCATATTAGAAATGACAAATGGAAATACAAGTAATCCCACCTTGTACCCCACTTGACTGCCTTGATGCTGGCCACATTCTGAACCAATTAAGCTCATTTTTTTTCCTTTTACACCATTAGCCCATATTTGCCCCTCGACTTTGCCCAAGACAGCCAATTTTGCCTTGGCTTCAACATTTTCAACATCAAAGACTGCTTTGGTATCCTAACAATGTGGCAATGAGGCGAACTATGTTTACTTGGGTAACAATGCTGGGTTTACAAGCAAGCAACTGGATGCATCCTAAATTTTGGACTTAACATGTCTCTGAGTGACAAAATGTGGAATCTATTAAAAAAACTGAACATACATGTATTTTACATGTTACCAGACTTGAATCCACAATAAAGAGAGCAATTATGTTAATGGACACTGGTTGGTTCTTTGCTGTTTTAATGAAGGGAATGGTCAATTTAGCTTTATCAAATATATATTTAATATAACAAGACGCCCATGGGCTGAACACTTTCCTGACCACTATCACCAATAATCATTTCCTGAAATAACTTCCCTCCACAACCTTGAAAAATTAATCAAGGTTATTCATATTATGCAATATCAAAATTCTGCGATACATTTGTGGTGCATTTGGTATCATTCCACTTATTCTTTATCATGGTACTAAATTAAATGTACTTTTGTTAAGTGCGTAATCTCAAAAAACAGGTCAAGGTCACACAATCATTGGGTCACGGTGACCCAAAAACGTAGGTCACCAAGTATAGGTTTCAGTACAATTTACTTTAAAAGTGCAATTTCGATCCAGAGGCTCAATTCCCTATGCCATTGATGTCCAAGCTACACCCTGCCATTACAAAATCACTTCTAACTTTACAGGTCTGGTGACCTAACAAAAGTAGGTCAAAGTCACTGATAATACACATAACATATTAGCATTGGATATGATCTATATTTCTATAAATCTGGCATGTCTAATTAATTATTTTTTGAGATATGGAATTTTGTATGTTTCAAGACATTTCATCTCACAATATCCATCAAAGTGTAGGTAGCGCTACCGGGGTCACAAGATTTTCACATTTTGACCAGTACATTACATAATCCTGTAGATGGTGCCACCAACATTAAAGTCGGCTGAGATTTCATACACTTTTACTAACAAGTCCGAAGTGCTATGGGCTAAACTAAAAAACTGGGGGTGCACAACGTTCACAAGATTTTCCCATTGTGATCCCTACATTCCAACTGGTCATTTGACCTTGACCTTCAACTAGGAATAAAATATTGTTGTGTTCAAAATCTGTGCTTCATATCAAGCTTTCAATACATGGTCTGTTTATTCAAAATCGGATAAGAACTTTTCAAGTTGTTGATGAAAAATAATAAGCTAAGACAAGCGCTGAAGTCCCATGGGTCATGGTGAGCCAAAAAAGTAGGCCAACAAGTACATTTTTTTTTTGTCCAACATAATCAAGTGCAATTTTGCTCTGGAGACCCCATTCTATTTCCCCTTGATGTCCAAGCTACACACTGCCATTACAAAATTGCCTTTTCCAACTTTACAGGATCCGTGACCTAACAAAATGGGCCAGGGTCAGTGATAACATACCAGCATTGGACATGGTCTATATCAATAAATTTTGCAAGTCTGATTTAATTACTTTTTAAGATATGAAATTTGATATCTTTAACACATCTTTGCTCATAATTGCCATCAAATTATAGGTGGCGCCACTAGTATCATATGCAGCTGAGATTTTGACCTGTTCCACAATTCCACTTGATTTCATGAAGATCCAACAAAGATTAAGGATGCTACAGTGGTCACATGATTTTCACATTTTGACCTATACAATACATAATACTGTAGGTGGCACCACCAATATCATATATGATTTATTTTCATACACTTGATAAATCCTGAAATTTACATGGTGCTGTCTTGAAAACTGCGGACTGTATTGCTCTCACAAGCAAAAAGGTATCGATGGATGGACAGACATGAGTGCTCGCAGGAGCTCTGTGACATAGAGTCAGCCCAGTTAAAAAGCTTATGTGTGTTTACATTTCACATGCCAAATTGGCCTCATTTTTTTCTTTCTTTTACAAATATGTATGTGGACAAAAAAAGCGTGCAACCTATTCCCAATATTGGAACTTGTTCTGGCTTACATGTGCCCAATATTAAAAATATTTGGCCATAATACATAATACTTGACATACATCCAAAATTTTATCACGCTTCCATTTTCAAGCACTACACAAATGCTTACTTTACTGGATAAAATTATGTGTATCAAAGATTTCTCATCCGTCTGCATGTAAAGTAAAACTATAAAAATTTCCCAACTGGTAAAGGAAGTTAGTAAAATATGAAAACTGGACACCCGAGACTGTATGAAGGTGATTTAGCCTTGGTGCAACACAATCACTGTAAATTTATAAGACATCCTCGAAACCTAGCTCGCACAAAATTTTACACCAAATCACAGATTTATCATGAAATCAATGTTTTGCTCATAATGTGAAGAGATTCTTGCATGCAGCGTTGTCTTGACACTGTTTGTGACTGTATTTATTATATGTTCATTCGGAGTTGGACACACTTTAGACATTGTTGAAAATGCAATTTTGTTATGCCATGCAAGTGAAGTTTTATAGGCCTCCTTAAAAAGAGCAGGTCTGCGCTTAATATGAATGCCATGTGTACATATAACTACACCAAGCAGAGCTGTATTATGAAAGTCTTGTATCTGCTTGATCATCACACACACACACACACACATGCAATTTGCACCTCCAGAGGCTAAACCACAACTACATACAGCCCCTGGGTTCCCGATGAACAAATAACTTTTTTTTTTCAAACAATAAACATAATGCACTTGGAAACCAAATCAGGTGTTGCAATTCTCACAATGCAATGATGGGATGGCTCGATGGCAAGCTGCAAGAGCTGCACAGCACGGGGAAACCACTTACTTGATTTTTCAGAACTAGCGACTTCTGCTAAATATCTATAGTAGTCGCCCATCATCTTTAAATAAAACACTTTGCTTTCCGGGTTACTAGCTTTGGGGATCAAGAATTTGTCTAACAATCCCTGAAAAGAGAGAAAGAGAAATTATAATTGAAGCCTGAACTAAACTTGGAATGAAGAGAAACTCAAGTCTATGTAATTGAAGTTTTCGTGGAAGAAACTTCCTGAAATGAGGCGATGTTTTGCGTCTGCAGTCCTATTTGGCTGAAAAACAGAATCGGTAGTATTTGGGTTGAGGGACCATTCAACAGCAGGAGTTGCAGATCTCCTATAATTTGAACACACTACAGCAGTGTGTGAACAGTTGTTAACAGTGTGACTCCACAACACATAACACCTGAAGGCTTTACCATCCAGGCACACACAACTTTTTTTCTTTTACAAACCATGACATTTGTTGCATTGTTCTTTCACTTCACCATGACCATAGTTGCCTCAATGCTGAGCAGAGCCACCTGGTGGTAGAGATATCAATAATTCTACACACCACCAGCGCATAAGTTGTTTTCCCACCTGCTGTACTGGAATGTCAAGTCTATGACCTTCGAATTTTCACCTCCAAACCAAACTTCTGAGCATGTCTACATTGGGTCAGACTGTTTCCTGGGATTTTGTTTCTGAAGGTCAAACCATGAGTCATGACTGCACTTTGGCAAGTGCTGATGAACCATTTTTTTCTTGCAAAGGATATTTTACTCAATGGTTCTTGAGTACCATGTAAGTGGATCGATTTCCAGATACTGAAGTAGAAAATGCTCAAATATTTCATACTTGTCAAGAAGACTAAAAACAAGGTGGCCCCAGCAACAGTGACAAAATGATCTAGATAACGACAGATTACCACGTTGGATAACACTAATTCCTGCTGCATGCTCAGCGCAATTTGGAATTGGTCTCCAGCAGCTACTTTCATGTAATTTACGAGTCTGACCCAGTGAAGATCATGACAATGTGCATGCTTTCGTCAGTCACAGAGTGACATCCATACAGCACAATGTCAAAATACATGTCAGTGCAATTTAATTCTCAAAGCCTATGTAGCATCAAGGGTGAAGCTGGTCAGAATGTCTCGTACATGGGCTCAGTTACATGGAAATCCAATCTCTGCTTCCATAGCTTTGAGTGAAACTGGACTGACCCCACTGACCCAATTCCCTAATGGTGAGTCTGTGTTGGTTGGTGAGTGTGACAAATCAATGAAATCATGGACATAGTATTCTGTTTTGGTGTTACGTGAGCAAACCAAGCTGTTCCCTGTTACACTGCTGCAAGCTTCTCCCGGCACCAAGATGAATCAGCCACTTCACTCTAACAGTACAGTTGTCACTTGGCAACTACCAACCTTTTTTTTCCTCCTCAACCTTCACTTCTGCTAAATATCTGTAATAATCGCCTTTCATCTTTAGATAAAAGACCAAACTCTCCACGTTATTTGTGTTTTGCTGTGCCTTTTTAATGAGGTGCTCATTTAGTAATTTCTGGAAAAAAACAGAGAAAATACATGTAAAGTTAATATGAATTCCCATACACATATAGTTTCATGACCTTGGCACAAAACAACAAAAACACAAAATATTCAATTCCTCAGAACCCCCCTCACTTGGAAAAAAAAAAAAAAAAAAGTTTGCTTCATGTGTGATTAAATATCAAACCTGAAAACTGTAGCTCTGTTTCAAAACTTTGTTTAGAAGTGCCAATGCAATTTCTGAATGATTTTAAAAGCACTTGAACTTGTTTTATATCACACCAGAGTCAAACCAGTGTCACTTTGAGGCCTGAATTTGTTGTGATATATGATTGTCTTGGTACAATACAATTAACATGCATCACACTGAGTGTACAGTATCCAAAACAACACTGATATTGAGGGACAGATCTGGGCCTTCAAAATAGCCAAATCAGGAAATAACAGTAATCACTGCAGAATTCAAAGTGACTCTTACATAATTCATGTTAAAACAAATTAGCCATTTGCAAACTTCTTTAGCCAGATGAATAAAACATAAGCATTTGGTTAAAGGCACCAGCAGTCCATCGATATTTTATAACACTATCATGCACAACTTGAGGAATGATCAGAGTTTTCTGAGAGTTACATGGTGCTTGGAAGCACCACAGCACTGCCTTTGCTTAGGGAACAGAGTTTCATCAGATCATTAACCTGTTGAGTCAGAACAACACCCTTGCTTGCCTCCAAAGCAGACCGAAAATATGTGTTATGTTTATCAGGCTCAGCAGTAAACATAACACGGAACTTGGTCTGCTTTGGAGACAACATACATATATCTGAGTGAGTAAGGTAAGTCTCAGGTGGGTATTAAAATAACTCTGTAACCCTTTTCTCCTTACACTGGACAAAATTGACTGGTGTCTGCTGCAGTTTTTTTTCCCTTGTCTCAACAGTGATGAAAATAAACTTCACCAAGAATTGTCAATGAGACATATCAATATTTATACCATGCACCATGTCAACAGCTTTCCTTTTATTCTTGGCATGGGTTGGTGCCAAGAACCCAACTCAACTTGAGACATGGAAAGCTACTTATACTTGTAATCTAAACTCAATGGGGAAAGGGTTAAAAACAAAACGCCTGATTAATAAGTAACATGTATTGGCCTTTACAACAATGATGTGAATAATTACTAGTTTTGTTTGATTGTATAGAAGATCGCATAATCCTATCAAATGTTGTACATATTAATTGTTGGATTTTATCAATATCATTAATCAAATTAGAGACCCACAGCTTGTCAGAGATACCCCAAATCACGCAATGGCACTTGGAATATTATGCGAGGGAACAGGAGTATTCAACGATCTTCTATTGACTGAATTTGAGCATGTGATATAGAACACAGCACAGTTTTATTTGCATTCATCCAGCCTTTTCTGCAGCCATGTGACAGTGCTGTGGCATTGTGTGTTGAAGCTGCCAGCATGGCATGCGCACTTCTGTTATGAAAAACAATTCCCGCCTCCTAAAACATACATGCTGAGCACTACCTTGTTCCAGTTTGATTTTAGTGAGAATAAAAAAAAAAAAAAAAAGTCATGGTGAGCAAAAAAGTAAGTCACCAAGTAAAGTTTTATGTACAATGTACCCAAGTGCAATTCTGATCTGAAAGCTCATTTTCTCTGTGCCATTAATGTCCATGTAAGATAGTACCATTACAAAATCAGCACTTTCAACTTTACAGGACTAGTGACCTAACAAAAATAGGCCAAGGTCACATATATTAAATAACATATTAGCATTGGGCATGATCTCTATATCCCATAAATTTGGCATGCCTCATTCAATAATTTTTTGAGATAAGGAATTTTACATCTTAACATTTTTACTCATAATTTCCATCAAATTATTGGTGGCACCACTAGTATCACAGGCAAGGGAGATTTTGTCTGGCACAATCCCAGCAAATTTTGTGAAGATCTGTCACACATTAAGGATGTTACTGAGGTCACAATATTTTCACATTTTTCAAGACCCATATATTACATAATACTGTAAAAGGCGCCATCATTATTGAACTTGACCTAGATTTTCATACACTTAATATGTCCTGAAACTTACATGGTCCATATTAAAAAATGTGCACTATATCCAGCTCACAAGCAAATGTTTACAGTCTGACGGACAGACAAGAGTGATTGCATGAGCTCTGCAACCTATGGTCTGCAGAGCTAAAGAACTAAAACTTATTTTACACACACACACACACACACATATATATATATATATATATATATATATATATATACATATATGGTATTGTCTGCATCAGCAGGCATTTTTGAAATTTGAATGCTTTTCCAACAGCACTCATTACATACACGGGCCATAATATAATTTACTGAATTTTGCATTGGCAAGAAACGAATCCTAATAACTTACCAAGTGTCTGTTTCAAAGTGTTTTGTGATGAAAATTCTTAGCTTTGACTTATTTTCCATACCTACTATCAGCTTGACAGTCTTCTTATAATTTTATACTGGACCTACACAAATGAGCTGAACTCTTACCTTACTCATGCACTGCTCTTGAAGCAGAAATTGCTCATTTTCATTTGGATATTAGGGCTGTTCAGGTAAAATACAAGGATTTTAAACTCATCTGTGTCCATTTCCCTTCTTCATTTGTAAAAGATATCTTAACATTAATTAAATAACATAGAGTTACTTTGTTGTATAAACATTTTGATATAGTATGATAGAAAAAACAGTGGAGATAGGCATTGAAAGACAGGGAATCTACATTGATGGTGATTTATGGGACCTATATTCTTCTTTATAGCAGGGCAGAATTTCACAACATTTTGTGAGAATCTATTTGGAATTTTGTCAATTGGTTTTCCTTTTAAAAAAAGACAACTTTAGGAGAATCTTCACAAGAATGGATTCTTGGATTCTTGCCAAAATTCTGGGCCTGTATAGAGGGGTTCAAACAAAACAAACTCCACTGTATAATACCAGCTCTATTGTTGTGGCCCATCCACAAAAATGAAAAGAGTAGTTTATATAACAAATAAAAACAAAAACGTAAAAAAAAAAAACAAAAAAAAAAAAAAACAAAAAAAAAAACAAAAAAAAAAAACAAAAACAAAAACCAACCCTGTAATTTGGTGGAAATGTCCAGATACACTTTTGTGTATAAAGTCTCATGAATTTAAGTCCAAGCACAATAGAGTTTGAGCCCAGACATGAAGTGTAATAGCCAATATGTCAGACTTACCTCCAGTTTGACATTTATGTAGCCCTGGTGAGGTACCCAACTACCCAAATTGAAAATCAGGGATCCAAAGTATTACCACCCAGGGAATATGGTTGTTTAACCCTCCCGCAAGCTACACTTCCACATTTCTGAACAATCTGAGCAACAGTTTTCAAGCAGCATAGAGGCATGGTGACATCACGAAATTAGGTCAAGGTCAGATATTACATAACATTCCAGCACTGGACATGGTCTACATATCCTATATATTTGGCAAGTCTAATCCAATTACTTTTCCAATTATGGAATTTTACATCTTAAAACACATTTTGGCTCATAATTTCCATCATATTATAGGTGGCGGCACTAGTATACTAAGGAACTTAGACTTTGACCTCTCCCACAATCCTGTCAAATTTAGTGATGATCCGCCAAAAATTAAAGATGCTAGCATTTACATTTGACCCCTATATAACATAATTTGGTGCCACCAAATATCAAACTTGCCTGAGATTTTCTTACACCCAGCAAGTCCTGAAAGTTGTATTGGGCTAACTTGAAAACTGTGAACGGTATTGCGCCAATGAGCAAAAGTTTACGGACCAACAGACAGATAAGAGTAGTAGCATAAGCTCTGGGACCTTTGGTGAGCAGAGCTAAAATAAGGGGAAAAAAATAGCAGCACTACCTCTTGAACAAATTGAGATGTGTGGGTCCCCATGCAATGTAAAAGCAATTGGGTGGGTTATTTCTGGCAAGATTTTTGCAAGATTTTACCATTTAAGGAATTTGTAAACAAGAGGACCATGACTGTCCTGTGCTTAGCTGACAATGATGACATGTCAAGATTACCCATAAACTATGTGAGTCTTGCCTAGAAATGTCCCTCTGCACCTTGTGTCCAGACACACAGTTGTGGAAAGTTTCATGAATCGAAGTCCAAACACAATACAGTTTGAGTCCAGACATGAAATATAATAGCCAATGTGTCAGCCTGACCTCCACTTTGATCTTTCAAGGTCACACAAGGTTAAGATTTAACAACAATTGAAGAAAGCCCATGGACACTTTCCCATTAATGTTTCCTGGTAATTATGGGTCTAGGATACACCATCACCAACATTTAAGCCAATATATCAGTTTGACCACTCAAGGTCAATCTTGGTCAAGATTTACTACACCAAATGAAAGCTCAAAGGTACTTTCCTGTTATTGTGTTATAGTAACCATTGGCCTAGGGTCCACCATTACCAAGATAAACACCAATATAATCAGTTAGACCTTTCAAGGTCTTTTAGTCAAAAATTAACTGTATCAATTGAAAGTCCATTGGTACTTTCCTATCAATATTCAATTGTAACTATGGACCTAGGATACACCATTATGAAACTATAAGCCAATACATGTACGTACAAATTGAGGTCAACAAATATTGAAAAAAATTTTATTTAAAAATTAATTAAAAAAAAAAAAAAAAAAAAAAAAAAAAAAAAAAAAAAGGGAGCAAGACTATTTCAGTCTTTTGGCACAGACCCACCCAAAGTACATCCCGCTGAATCTGGTCAGTGGTTTTTCAGATGATGTTGAAAATGTACATTACCATATAGCAATATCCATGCACTTACATTATATGTGATCAATAGGATTATATGCATTAAGCCATAAGCACCCTAACTGAACAAAGGCAAGGCCCTGGAGGAGAGCCATATTTTGTTGTTGTTGTTAACATGCATATACTGTAAATTGCCTTGTACAAGAACATGTTTGGCCTTTTAACATGTCAAAAACCAAAACCAAACTTTAACGTTGAGACTATAGTTTTGTTACATATGATATGACTAAACTTGGTTTCCTTGCATGACAAATCTTTGTTGCTAGTGAGTGGATCTCAAATAAATGTATGAGTGGAACTGCTGGACAAATCATACTCCCCCCCACCCCCCATGAAAATGCAACATTTTTTGGCTTTGGCAGATTAAACATCACAACAGCCCCTCCCTCATCACACCACATACAATGATGTACATTGTGGCGCTTTACAAGTATTGCAGTCTCTTAAATTTGCATTTGTGGAGCCCAAACTACCACTTTAGCATTCTATTGAATGTGGTAGAGGGCTTGCGGCCCGCAAAAATTTGTTAAAAATCAGGGATTCCTAGTATTACCACCTAATGAAGAGCTATGTTTGGCCTTTCTATGAGGAACATTTCCACTAAGTTTCAGCATAATCTGATGGACACTTTGGAGATGATGTTGAAAATAGCAAAAAACTCAGGGCACCACCTGTTGAATAAATTAAGGTCTGGGTGTCCCCATAAGTGTCCCTATGCAATTTCAAAGCAATTTGAAATTGGCTGAGTGGTAACGGAGAAGATGTTCAAAGATTTAAAAAAAAAAAAATTAAAAACAAACCCACACATTAGAGCATGACCATTGGAAAAAACTTGGTTGAGACCTAGTCAAGGTATATTCCCACCATGTTTGAAGTGAATCTGGCCAGTGGTTAAATTTAGTGAAGTTGAAATTATGAATTGTTGACGGAGGACAGACCACCATATAAGCTCAGCTGACTGGCAAGCCAATTGAGCTAAAAATCACCGGAGCACGACCACTTTTACACTTTGTAGAGATTCCCCCAAAGAACATCTCCACTAGGTTTGAAGTGGATCTGGTTCACAGTTTTGCAGAAAAAGTTGAGAATGTAAGTTGGCATGGCAATCCCCAGGGCTCTATAATTTGCATGTCTGCTAGACCGTACAATTCAAATCTCACATGGGCTTGTTAAAATCTCAAAGCACTTGCCCTGTGGGCAAACAGAAATCTTAGTTTTCTAAATTTATGGCACTCATACAGACCTGTTTAGTTTGAAACAAACTCTTCAGTAGTGTGGAGGCCACCTGTCCGTAGTTTTGCCCACCTGTCAGTAGTCCCCCAGTCTGTGTGAGAAGTTTTTTTCTCTTATCGGTCACTTTGCTCAAATTTCAAAAGTCCCAACTTGCAAGCATTTTCTATTGGTCTGGGGAATTTTTTATCAGTAAAAACCGACAGACCGGTACTTTTCGCATGGACTGGTCCCCAAATGGAACTTTAACTATGGCGAATCTGTAGAACTAAACAGGTCTGTTTATATATTGGCAGGCAAGCAACTTGGAATGGGGGGGGGGGGGGGGGCTAGAATACCAAATCTACAAGTCCTGAAGACCACAGCAAGTAAAAATAATTGTAGAGCCCTGAATCCTAACTGACTTGAAACATTAAATTATAAACTCAATGGGATTGTGTGTATCAATTGACAAGTGGCCGAGTTGAAAAATTTGTCAAAAATCAGGGATCCACAGCACCACCACCTTGTGAACAACCTTGCATGTCCCTTCCACAAGCTACACTTCCACCAAGTTTCAGAACAATCTAAGTAAAAGCTTTGTTGAAGTCGAAAGTAAGAAGAGGCCCATGGGCCTAATGCTCTGCTGGCACCGTGGCTATATTGCACCTATTCAATTCAAAGTTGCAAGTCTTCAAGTGTATTCTGAACATATAAAGCTTATGTACATTTAGTGTATAAAATTTCCACCAGATGGCACTTCACTCCACATATAATCATAGCTTATTTGTGCAATTCCTGTGATGGATATTGTTGAATAGGTCCTCAGTGACCTTGGGACAGAAGATCAAGGTCACCCAGATTATGTAATATAAGATGCCCATGGGCCTGGTGTTGCTATTACAAAATCACATCTTTCAACTTTACAGGCATGCTGACCTCACAAAAATAGATCAAGGTCACTGATACTATATAAAATTATGGCTTTGGACATTGTCTATGTATCCTGTAAATTTGGCAAGTCCAATTCAATTACTTTAAAGAGATGAAGGACTCCCTCCCTACCGGTTTCGACGCTGTCCGCGTCTTCCTCAGGGGAGGATCGGAGTCAAAATTTTATTATCAATATATATATAAAAAATTTTGACTCCGATCCTCCCCTGAGGAAGACGCGGACAGCGTCGAAACCGGTAGGGAGGGAGTCCTTCATTTTTTTAATATGTGCAGTCTCTGTTTTTATTTATAGACTAGATGGTATCCTGTTGGTATTATTCATTTTGTTTTTTACCTTCGGACTTCTTTAATAATACCCCTGCATCTTTAGATCCAGGACTATCATCCCCCAATGACTTTACATGAGAGTGTTGCCGAATCGTATTTTCCTTGTGCTTTAAAGAGATGGAATTTTATATCTTAAAACACATTTTGGCTCGTAATTTGACAAATTATAGGTGGCGCCACTAGTGTCATCAGCAACTTAGACTTTGACCTCCTCCACAATAGCACTGAATTTGGTGATCTGCCAAAAATTTAGGATGCTATCTGGAGTGTTCACAAGATTTTCATATTTTGACCCCTTCATTGCATAATATTGTAGGTGGCACCACCAATAGCAAAATGAACCTAGATTTTGGTCTTTGTAATTAAAAACTATGGACAGTATTGCGGTCACAAGATTTTCACATTTTGACTCATATATTGCATAACATATGTGGTGCCACCAACATTCACTTCAATAAAAATGTTTTTACACACTTCATAACTCTTATACTTTATATGAACCACTAGTATCATTGGCAACTTACAAGACTTTCACCTCCCCCATTATCATACCAAATTTGGTGAAGATCTGCTAAAAGTTAAAGATGCTAGTGTGAATTAGATTTTCACATTTTGACCGCAATATAACATAATAATGAAGGTGGTGCCACCAAAAGTGACAGGGGCCTAAATTTTCATTCACCATTTAAGTCCTGAAAGTTATATTGGGCTAACTTAAAAACTGTGGACGGTATTGTGCTAACGAGCAAAAGTTTACTAACGGACAGACATGAGTGGTCGCATAAGCTCTGGGACCTTTGGTCTGCAGATATAAAAAGCATAAAAATTCACTATTCACTCAATTTGCTCAAGACCCACCCAGGGTAGATTCAGGCAAACTCTGAAGTGGATCTGACAACACAGTTTTAGAGAAAAAGTCAAAAGCATGAATTGTGGATGGATGATTAAGCGTCCTAAAAACTCTGCTGAGCTTTAAAAAAAATTGCTTTTCTGTTTCAGTCAAATTTTCTAATGAAAGTTTCTTAATTTCAGAAGGACATTTTTACTCCAATCACCAATTAGGATGAAACAAGTCTTAAACTCTAGGTGGTCTTACAATGTATGTAAATATGACACACACACCCCCCTCAGATAACAGGGACAATCTTGAGAGACAATTTTGTGATGTTTAAAATTGAAGAATAGGTGCTTGAAACACACAGAAATGTCAAAGCACCAATAAATTCACAAAGAAAAAGAGTACATTAGCTGAGCAGGTGTGTGGGTGTGTTTTGCATGGCCCATTGCTCAAAATGACATCATGGATTTTGAACATCTTAATGATGAAAAAGATAGTTCATGCACACCCTGCTCTACATTTTGCACATCTGCTTTGCCAATTTTCTCCTGATACTACAAAGGCGAATGATGTAATTTATAAAGGAATGAAGTTAATTGCATTTTTGACTGATTTTCACTAAACTAAATTGCACTGAAAATTAAGAATATTGAGTGATATTAGAAGGAATTTTATATGTAACAATGTTATCTGATTCACAGAGTACATCAGAGCTAAAAAAAATACAACAATTATCCAGTTTGTATGTCCCCACTTTTCAGAAATAGCCTTGCCATAACTGATGTCATGCAGTTAAAAAAGGTGGTCCAGATTCATACTAAGTTAGAATGTCAATTTTCAAGGTAAATGTGACAGCTTTTGTCACCAGGTGGCATCTAAGTACATGTACAATGAAACATCAGCATATGGACATCTGAGCACATTTTCGTTATTTGGTAATACTTGTTTTTAACCTTTAAAATCATATCATTGTTCAAAAAAAAGTACTTAACACGGGAAAAAGAATTTTTTTAATTAACAGACACCAGTTCAAAAGAAGCGGTTTTTTAATCTTTGTTTTTCAATCTAAATGAATATACTTAAAAAATAAACTGTCATAGAAATATATATGGAACCTCTGTTTTTCCCTTTGATTTGGAAACGAAGTTTATAACATAATATACATATTAAAAACAAAGTCCCACAAAACCCCCCCCCCAAAAAAAAAAAAAAAAAGAAACCACTTTTGAAGAATTCCATCACAAAGACTAGAAAATTATAACTCACCATGTGCATAAAATGTCATCCAGAAAACATTATTTCTTTGAGAATTTTTATAAAATACACCATGTAGTACCACTGTTAAACAGTTTGAGCATCAACCTAGATAGAGAATTGTACATTCTGTTGATAAATAGTACCATGATGTATCTTGATCCACTGAAGCCGGTGGTGGACCACCAGATTTTAGAAACTGGTGGCCCTTCTATCAACCAGCTTAAAATTTTAAAATCCAGTATTCTCTGCAGCTTAAAATAGTGAGATTAATCCTGCCCTTTTCTCTGCTCACTACACGTTTTCAGATTTTTACACATACTGCAGTTAATTTTGACAGTTTTTGTCTTTACAACAATGTACAAAAGTAAATATGTGTTAATTCTGTACTTCATTTTACACTTCCACTTCTGCATCAATCTCTTTTGCTCCCTATCATGCATTATTAGTTCTCTTTTTCATTAAAATTGCCGTCCTCCTTCAAAAACTACAGAGATCACTGAAATCTAGCCCAACTTATCAGTAAAAAGGAAAGGTCCCGTTTATTCTTACAAACCCAAAGGAACTTTACTTCAGTTTGGTCAATTTAAACACCTTTTAGATATGTTCTTGTGAGTGCAAAAAGGAAAAAGTCCCCAAACTATAGTAGATTAATCCCCACAATCTTAATCCAGTAGTCCTTGTCAAAGGCATCCCTTCATCATTTTGATGTCCCTTCTAATCACCTGGAGCTTGCAAATTCATTATTGCATCCAGTGCAAATTCTGGGCTACCAATGTTGCCTTTCTACTGGAAGGTCTTGAAATTAAGAGAGATTAATATAATACATACTTCAGATATTTCCTCTTGTCCTGCTTATGGGAGGAGAGGGTTTTCATTTGACTTTTGTGTATCATGTGTAGGGAATGTCTTGTGAATTGCATTGATTAGCAGCTTGGGCTAACTTAATCAAAATATCCCCTTGAATATTGGAATTTGCAACAAAACAGCACATGAACAAACTACCTTTCTCAATATTGTTCAAAATGCCACCAAATGTTGAGTCAGAATATGGACAGTATCAAATTACCAGATCAGAATTCATGCTGCATATATGGAAGATGCTACCAACTCGCATCCAAACCTGCCTCCCGTGACAATGAACGATCACTCAAATATATGCAATAATAGTGAAAACAGTATCGTGTATGACAAATGTTTTTCCTGTAGCATTAACTTGTTAAATGAATTGAGATTTAAAATGAAGATAATCAAGCATTATTTATGCAAATATGTGACATTGGATCATTTCCTTGTTGCACTGTCATCCATGGCACGGGCCTGGCAAAGTGCCAGATGAAGTTTCATCAGGGCAGTTTAGGCAGGGTCGATTAGATACGTACAGGTTTACAAGTGTATCAGATTTTGTTTATGCTGCCAAATGGTGAACTATGGCAACTAATGGACTAAACTCCACGCCTGGTTGGACACATTCTTCGGTAAAAGTAACCCATGAAAACGAGCAAGGTCGAAAGCCGGTACACCGGCCAAGGCCAGTGCACCAGAACACACGAGGGTCTGTCTTACCAGTACATCTTCGCAGATATCCTTCAATTCTTTTTCAATCAATTCCCTGTATATTTTTGCCATTTGAGACTTCGATGCGTCTGTCTTCTGTTCGATACTTGATATAACCCTCCATGAAGAACGCCTTGCCCCTACAACATTTTTGTATGCCACTGACAGTAGATTTCTCTCCTCATTGCTTAGCTCGTTCCCCTCTTCCGTTACTTTCTTCATTGCCTTGGCCATATCATCATACCGCTCTGCCTGTTCAGCGAGTTTGGCCTTTTGGACCAATTCCTCTTTTGTCGCCATCGTGTAAAGACGAGTACGTACTTCTAACTGTCTTCAATGGGACAAATTTTTCGGGGAATCTCACAGAGGGATATTCTGGACCCCAGCTAAAATGGCGGACGGCAGTAACCGGACCACTTACGACATACCATGTAAATTACTCCGCATGCTGCAGTGTTCATTTCTCAAGGTAATAGTCTGCATTACAAACACAGTACGATATGATTAAGATGATAAGTCACTAAGATAATTATAAATTTAAATGTGCAATATGTTTCAAATGCTAAAAGAGTAAATATGTCGGAAAAGGGACCGGCATCGATTTGGAAAGACGGACAGAAAATAGTCCGTCCCCTAGTTTCGGCAGTTCAGTGCACGGGCTCTACATTTTGTTCTCATGGACTTCTGACGTCATTGTTACCATGGCTCACTATCTAGGTCGGTGTCTGGCCTCCTCCACACCAGGTCACATATTTCAGCATGGTGCCATGACTTTAGCATATGCAAAACATGCTCACTCGATCGGCCTGAACCCCAAGTAAATATAATTCAAATATTGAAAATTAAGACTTAAGTTTCTGCACTTTTGATAGAAATTGATCACATCATGAATTACATGATGGTGCAACCTCCAACGGGCTGCCTGCGGGTTTCCCCGTGACCTTGAACTTGACAGGTACCTCATGAAAGACTTCCGCTTGACCTAATTATAAGTCAGCTCGTGGTGTAAGTTCACAGCGGAAATGCCTAAATCAAAGAGAGACAAAAAAGGTAATTTTAAGATTAACCAGCGCGTTTTTGTCGATTATCAAATACGGAAAATAGTGAAGGATAACGTAGTCTATATTTAATTTACATCATTTTGTAGTGTCGCTGACGGCTGTGCGCAAAAAGACTGGGCTAGAAAGAAAACAACAACTGGTTGAAAAGGTAGGCGATGACCACGTGGATTCCAACTGAATGGCATTGACATTTCTTTTGATGATGGTGGAAGAAGGAAAGCTTTGATGTTGGAATATTTAATTTGACTCGGACGACAACGACGATATACCTAAATGAAAAATGTAAAATACAAAGAATAAAAAAACTGCCTTGTGACATGTGTTACCGTCCAGACGAGTGACCATCGCTAAAAAGTAAAAGTCAACGAGAGACTTACTCTCCAACGCCATGCCAGTCTGCATGGACTTTTTCATGCTATTAACTTATTTCCAAAGCGAAGGGTTCTGAGCCTAGTCTTGGCCTCAGTGTGATGAGTGATACAGTAGAGACCCAGCTTGGTAAAAATACTCCATGATTCAATTTCTTTACATGTGCTTCTTTATATCATTTGTATGCTGTACCATACTGACCCAAGTATCAGTTGTGTACAATAAAATAAAGCTAACTTAATCATTATTCATGTTAAAGCAGTGCTAGAAACTCGCATCAATTTGCAGGTAGCCCAGAAACATCTTTCGGCACACCAGGTCCTGTTGACTTGCCACTGTTATAGTCATCATTTTATGTGCAAAATAAGGTGGCCCACCCAAACTTCTTGTGGCCTTTGACCACTGGCCATATCTAGCACTGTTAAAGCTAAACTGCAAAGTTTTTTTACATTGAAGTTTTTAAATCTCCAATTTGCTGCAGTGTACTTGATACTCTTGATGAGTTCCAAGCTTAGGATATGATTAAAGAAAGATTTTAAGTTCTAGGATATCTAATTTTATTTTTTAAAAATGTGTGGGTCTAAAGTTGAACTTGAAGAAGCTTTTTCCATGTATGTTTTACAAAGAATACATGTTTAGAAGTTGCTACAAGGTGTTGTAACAAGGCCCTAGGTCCGTGCAGCAAATGAGTGGTTAATGTAATTAAGGGCATGTTTCAGTACTTAATGATTGGAGCTGTTCAAAGTGGAATAATTTGCAGTGTCTTTGTCCAAAAGTTGAAAAAAAATCTCTTTTTTTACTGTATGGAGAGTTGATAGGACACATGAGAAAAATAGACTTTTCATCGACCAAAATAGAAGCACACATTGCACTGTTCCAGTTTTGTGAACAATACATTTAGTGAAGGGATCATACTATGTGCATTCCAGCATGAAGTGCACTCATCTTCCAGCTGTGAAGTCACTTCGTGCAGTAATTACATGTTCTGTTTACTAACTGTGTTTCATTATACTGCCCAGTTTCAGTCTTAAGATCATGAGCACTTATTTGCAACTTGGTGAAGTTTCTACGGTTTTCTATGGGTATTTTTAGTTTTAAGTAGTTATATCATTCAAAAGCACTTTTAAATTTTCAATATGTTCTAAGTCAATTCGAGTTTCTATCTGTACCTTGTATGTATCTTAACCAATCTTTTTCATAAACATTACAGAGTTTCTCATACATTGTGATTGGCTGAGCTGTGCAAGTGTCAGCATGGTGAGCCCAAGAATAGGCTTAAGGTAGCATGAGTAGTGATCCTAGTAATCTTTTAAGTGTGCCTAACTAGCACAATTTCAAATTTTACAACTTTTGTTTTTATTTCCTTAGATATATTTATACCACAAAACAATTAATTGATGTTGCTTTTGACACAGGCTTCTACAGTATTTTTTTCCAGAATCACTTTTCCTCATCTGAATTCTCACTTGTCCCTCTTGCGTAGATCATGCATTATAACACCCCCCTCCCCCGACGGGGAGGGGGGGGAGAAGGCTTGTCTCAATCAATACTGAATAATTGTCTGTCCCATATGGAAATATTTCTGGAAATCGTTTTATAAGCTGCAGATATATCTATTTGAAAAGATCCACAACTTGCCAATGTCTCTTGACACCTTCAGCCCTGCCCCATGCTACACCAGCTAACTTGTTTGCATTTTCCATTGTTTCAGTCAGTATTCCAGGCAATTGCAGTGTTTTCCTTAACCCCCAATTGGGGGTATATTACCCTTTGAAAGCCTGGAATACCCTTGGAGAAATTTGTAAACAAGCCTTTTTTATTTCTATGAAAAATTGGTGAAAATCAAGTCTACTCCCCTTAATTTCCCTTCTTGTGACCCCTTGGAAAAATTCCTGCCGGAAACACTGGAAAGTGCAAATAGTTTAATCTTGATCATGTTGATATTTTTGTGCCTTGTTGGCAAGTGGAAATAATTTCTCCTTTCTAACACTGTTACAATGGGTACAGTATGATGAAAATGTGAAAAAGGGAGTAACATATATTGTGGGTGGGTCTGTACCAAATTTATTCACTCAATGTATGCTTATATAGATAAACGTTCCTGTGGAGTAATCTTTCAATGTGAGGGACATACTGTACTGTCACCAATGAAATTGGATGTTATAGCAGCATTCTCATCAAAATGTATATTCTGTCATATCATCATATTTGTTACCTGTGTTCAGTTTGCAGTAGTATTATCCCCTAAAAACCAAAGTAGTCTCATAAATAAGTCTGTTACACGGCTCAGCTTCCTGTGCAGTCGGCACCTACCGTACATGAGTTTCTCCATACAGATAAACTGATTGTAAAACTCTGTCAAATATATGCAAAAATAAATTGTATTGCAGATACACCAGGCAGTGGACGAATATGCCAGGGTATTTGTGTTTTCTGTACAGAATATGCGGAATGTATGGTTACAAGAGATTAGGGAGAAATGGAAACACAGCAGGTAAGTGTACTAACCCATCTTCATTGAACCAGCCAAACCTGGCCTGTGGTCAAATGTCTACGTCACTATTTTGGACCAATTTACACAGCAGTGAAAAATAATGTGGAGAAGGCCTATTAAGATAACATTGGTCCATTCAGCAGATTTCCTTGGTATGGATTGGTAGCCAACTCCCACCAAGGAAAGCTGTTGACTCAGTCTTAATTCAAGGGGGAAAGGGAGGGTTAATTTTCAAAATTGTTCCAGCCTGTGAATGATCAAGGTTCCTCTTGACACAAGAAATGTCAGAAGGCATTGTTACACCATGTCCTCCATGTGTCTTATAAATCTATCAAGCCAAAAGACACAACCATGATATGAATACAATGAAACCTTGTTATAATGACGTCATCTGCTCCCTGCAAAATATGTCAAACATCTGTATATATCATGTAAACGAGTCAAAGAAGCAAAGGAATTATAGATCCTTTATTTGTTGATATTATTTAACCTGGGTAACGTAACATGTATTGGCGACATCGCTAGTTTCCATCATGACCCAGCCAGAAGGAAAATACATGCAAAAAAAAATTGTCCCGCAAAACTTGTGTCATTAAGTGAACATGTCGGATATCTGAGTGTCATTATAATGAGGTTTCACTGTATATAAAAAAATAATGACCATAGCTTCAACAATTTTGAGCTCTGCTGACCTGAGGTTTCAGAGCTTATGCGACCACTTATGTCCATCCGTAAACTGTTCCTTGTTAATGCAATATTATCCACAGTGGCTCCCGCCCTCCCAACAGTATTATGTAATATATGTGTTGAAATGTGAAAAAAAACTGAAAATAAAATTCCATATCTTGAAAAGTTATGTGATTAGACTTGCCAAATTGAAAGGATATATAGACAATGTCCAAAGCTAGAATTGTATGTAATATCAGTGACCTTGACGTATTTTTGTGAAGTCACCATGCCTGTAAAGTTGAAAGAGCTGAATTTGCAATGGCAGTGTCAGCACAGCACCAGGCAGGCCTATGGGTCTCTTGTACAAATATTAATTACATAATCTGGGTGTCCTTGATCTTCTGTCCCAAGGTCACTAAGGACAGCAAGGACTCGCTCATCGTTGTCTTGACACATGCAACAATGTTCATCCCAGGAGTTGCACAAATAAGCTATGATTACATGTGGAGCCAAGTGCCATCTGGTGGACCATTTTTTTTACATTAAATACACATAATCTTTATATGTTCAGAAGCCGTTTGATGAATCACAACTTTGAAATGAACAGGCGCAACATGCCGCGATGCCAGCAGAGCATTAGGCCCATGGGCCTTTGTTAAAATTCTCACCAGCTTAAGATCTTGCCATTTATTTACATTTTTACAATAGCAGTGAATGTGGGATACTCTGCGTGTATCAGGCCTCTCCATAGCGGATCTCAGAAGATTCCAGGCACCATTTTTCTTTCTCTGTATGCTGGGATATTATGGCTTGTTTTCTGAGCTGAACGCCATAGTGATCGGCAGAAATTTATTTTGGATGGGAATTTGATCACTCCTAAACATGATCGTTCATATCATCCATCTTGAAATGCTTCAAATCGAAATGCATGGAGAAGGTTGCTTAAGCTCTCCAGAAATGTCCGGAACAATCATCGTCGTTTCCCGGAAAACGTCGACCCACGTGGTCATCGCCTTTTTGCTTGAGAAACCAAACCTAACCGCAGCAGATAAGTGGAAAGCCACAGAAATATTATTATTTAGTATTCTCATTTCTAATTGAACAATGTTTTATCATAGTATATTCTATAAAATATATGATGATAAATTTTGCTATCTAGATCAAAATCACATGGAACCATGATCAAACACGTGCTTGAATGTGCGACCAACACCAATGAAGGGGCCCAATCTGTTTTTCCCACGGTTTAGAGTGAGGTAAACATGGCGCCCAAAACACGTGGTGGCAGTGGGAAAATGCTGAGTCTTATTTTGCTCCATTGCTATTGAATTACAGTGAGTTACGCTCCACCGAACGTGTGGAATAAAGTTAAGACAGTGAGTTATGCCATCAAAACAATTTTACAACAGTTTAATCTGGTTACTTCGCACTGGAAAACTCCATACCGGGTGATGCATGAAGCCCATTGAGCATAATAGGAAAAGGACAAAAATCAAAAGACCAGCAAATATTTTCAAGTTGCGAAACACATCTTTAGCACCCAGACACGATTTCTTCATTGAAATAAAGATTTTAAAGGTTGTGATTGTTACATTTAATAAACAATGATGTAATCGATAATGATGAACTGGTGGTGGCAAAAATTTGCGTACCTCGCCACCGGGAAAGTCTTCACTGGGTTTGAGCTGATAAGGTCATGCATGTGGGGGTCCTCCAATCAGTGACCACCTGCATTATACAACAGTTTTTTGGTCCGCTAAGGGTGGCTGCTCAAAAAAGGGACTACAGTGCATGTATGTGTCAGCAGAGCACCAGGCTCATATGCCTCTTGTTTATAGATGTTACCTGCTCAGCAGACCAGGAGAGTGTAATGCAGGGTTTTTGATTTAAAAGGGGAAAAACATACTACTTTGCAAAAGTGAAATTGAGGTGTAAATATCACGTCTTCAAAATTTTTTCCATCTGATCACTTTTGTGAAACTCTTCTGTTAAAATTTATACCCCAGATCCAGTAAATTGTATGAGAATGTGTTGTGCTTTGCCTTTGTCGAACACCCTCTTTCTGGGGCCACATGGCATTTAGATGCATTTGATTGGATGGTAAAAGGCATGTGATCAAATCCACCAATGACAATCCTGGAGACTCCCTTGGGGATGTTTCTTGCAGGCTATTTTTGGTGGTGATTCCCAAAAATATTTTTAATGTACAAGTTCGATGTTCTGCAGCAATCGTCATACAAAATACCATAATGTATTACATTCACCATTTGTTGTGAAAATGATAAAAAGTATCAAGTAATTTTTGTTGCAGAAATTTTGTCTTACAACATTTGCACTGGAGATGAATTATTGCAGTGCAACTAAGCTAATTTTTATCACTTTTTGCAGTGCAATACTGGATATATCAAACCCTGTAATGCAATTAATTTTCTCATGTATGGTGTGCATATAATTTATGTTGGATAGTTTTTTCAGTTACACTGCAACATGTCTAAGTTTTGCGTCAAATTGCAAGTAATTTTTATGGTGAGCATTTTTCTCTTGTAGGTTCTTCTTTGGAATGAATAAGCTGATGCAGGTTGCATTGGGAAAGACAGCAGAATCTGAATACAAGGACAATCTACATAAGATTAGTGATATGCTCTTTGGTGAGATGGGACTGCTTTGCACAAACTCAACAAAGAAAGAAGTACTGGAGTAAGTTTTGACAGGCCTTTGGTTGTTTTGTGAAATTTCATTTTGCCCTGACAGTTTATGGAAACAAATTTTGGTCACAGTACATGGCAACTGGTGTACTTGTTGATTGGATGAAGCGTTTCCGTTTGGGTTTTTCAGGGCGTCACAAGAAGGGAACTCCAGGGAATAAAACAGATTTCCACCAATTTTACATGTAAATAAACAAGCCTTGTGACCCTTTAGAATTTTCTCAGAGCGTGTTTCAGGTTTAGAAGGGGTTATATGCCCCCATTTGGGGGTTAATGCCTAGCACACCTGTGTCGAGGGTACTCAAACAGTGCGTCATTGCGTTTTACCACCAGTGTTGAGCATGCTTGAACTTTTGAAGTCAATGATTCAAAGCCGTCTCAAATTCGGGGTGTTGTGTATGTACATGCAAGCAAGCACATTTTATTGTAGAGAAATGTAGGTTCTTGCCGATGGCTATTTCGATTTTGTGTTAAAGATGGATATTTTCCTTGTACTGCGATTTATGTCAATTATCGGGCCATTGTTTGTGACAATTTGAATGTCAATGTAACTTTGCAAAACTGCCCAAAAATAGGGTGATTTTATTGTCACAGTCATAGTTCCTATTTTGTCTACCCGCCATGTTCTTCACATCGTTAGAGTGTTGAGAACCTTAGGAGGAAGCTTTCCCATTGGCTGAAACAAGTATTTTAGGGGAAACCCCACCAAAACTGCTTCTATTTCAAACAGATACGTCGTTATTTTAGTCAGAAACTACCGAAGACAATTCTTCCGAATATTTTAGGTCAGTCGGGTGGAATTGATCACATGGTGTTTTCGCCGTCCAATCAAATGTGTCATTTTTCTACCGATGACTTGTTTGGGAGTACTTGCAACCTCGTGTTGTGAAGTCTGGCTTGAAAGATGGGCAACATTTTTAGGAACACAGGTGATGATTACAGACAATTTATTGAAGCAAGACAAAATTTAATGCTGTAAATTGGTCAGAATGATGACATACTACCAGTCTTTGCATACAATAGAGCAGAGGGTCCAATTTTTTCACAGAAAGAGAGTTAAATACGTC
Source organism: Hermodice carunculata (assembly GCA_964020975.1). Taxonomy (NCBI): domain Eukaryota; kingdom Metazoa; phylum Annelida; class Polychaeta; order Eunicida; family Amphinomidae; genus Hermodice; species Hermodice carunculata. The sequence continues at coordinate 33,652,383 of OZ026623.1, forward strand.
AGCTGCAAGTAAACATGGTTCGGGTGAAAAAAACTGTGGCCGGGTGTGTTGATCATGTTGACAGTTTATCAGTGACTGCGATAAAGTGCATTTATTGACTATTTACTGCAGCAACAAATGAACTCTACCACTATAATTTAATGACAATTATGGCACACAACCGATCTTTAAAAAAAGTTAAAGAGGAACCTTCATTCGTGATGCTAACCAAGAAAAATTCGCAGACCGGTACCCATGCAATTGTATTAACACAGACTTGACTGTTTTGATGAATTCCTGATTGAGATCGTTATATTCACTTCGTTAGGGTGTAGCCTGTAGAGCACAAGTTTTTGTTTAAATTGACAAAGAAATGTAGAGTTCAGGTCTTACTCAACAAAAGTCTTCTTGATGATTTTGCATGAATTGCAAAACTAGAAAAGTTACAGCACTTTTACGCCATCATGTTGTATGTTGCTCAACAAAACAAGAAATGCCCATTGGCTGGCTGTGCCAGATCCCAAAACAGTGCAGAGTGCTAGGAGTTAATGGAAACTCTAGGGTGAATAAGTACAGATGTCGGTTATCAGGAGGCACAACAGTCACCATGATAAAATGTTTACCCTGAGGGCCCTGAGTCAATACCTTTCCTCAGTGCACAGTGCAGAGGAAACCTGTTGACAAATCATGTCATTCTTGTTGAAGAAAACAGACAGACTGCATTTATGACCGAACAATTTCTGATAGTTTTTAAAAGAAAAAAAAAGATTGGTGAAATAATTTGTCACTAGTTTATAAATTCAAAGTATGTTGATAATACCAATAAATGAGTGAACACATGACTGCGAGATGGAGTGGGGTGTATCTCAGTCATGTTTGAATCTATTTTATGAATGGGAATTTTCAGAGTAGTGGTTGGTTGTGGGGCAGGTGGTGTGAGATTGAAAACACCTTTGGGTGACCACCTGCTTTATTTGACCACTTCTTGGGTGGCAGTAAGGATAATCTCGTAAAGGAGGGACTACTTTATATAAAAATACAAATTAACATATGCTAACCATTTTATGTGTGTGTATACGTGTGTGAATTTTTTTCATATACATGTATAGTGTATTTGTGTCTTTTTGTCCAGAACCACTTCCTAGTAGTCATTACCCCATTCCACAGTATGACTGAATATGTAAAACAGTTTAAAATGTGCTAATTAATTTCACAGTTTTATGGGATATGAAGTGTTTTTTTTTATTCGCATATGTAAGAAGGATGAAGCACTGCTTTATTAGTGTTATTTATTTCAGTTAAAGAAGGAAAAAAAAGTTCTATGGGACACAGGTTAAAAGGCATGTGTAATTGTATGAGATGATCTGACGTTTTTCATTTTTAACCAGGTTTTTTGATGAGTTCAGGCGGCCAGACTATGCCCGATCAGGTAATACGGCAACACAGGCGGTGATCATTGAAGAAGGTCCTCTACCACAATTTCCCCATTCCATGGAGCCTCAGTTGCGAAAACTAGGCTTGCCCACTACACTCCAAAGAGGTAGGTTACCTTCTGTCCCTGAAAGTGAGACTCAAGAAGTTACAATGCTTAGACTGAATACGGCAGTGACCGGATACATACCATGTGCAAAAACACCTGCCCACCTGCAAAGCTGTCTGGGAAAATTTTGGTTAGCCCTCCTGCGTATAGAGGGTGCATACATTAGCCCAAATGTGAGCTCGGAAATGTCAACTGTTGGGCATAGATAACATGGCCACCGCTAATCTCCTTAGTGCCAACATGAGCAAGTTAAATCATCGGAATACATATCTAAATTTGCACATATATTTATTCTGCAATAATTTGTATGAAATGACTGTTACCACATGTGATTGATTTCCACAGCATCAAATGTTATTAAAACTACTGTTTTGATAAAAACAATGCTTCCAATGTGAAAATTATGGAGTCCAGGTACAAGACTCTGCCTTCATGAGCACCAAATGTACTGTAAGTATCCCTCCCTATGTCTTGCAGTCATGACAGAAAGCTTCAAAAGAACTATTTGAGTCCTAATCCTATGAAAATATCAAATTTTTTACTTTCAACAGCATCAAAAGAGCCAGATTTGCTGCTTTTATTATGCCTGGCAGCCATGTTTTCACTGACGGCATGTTGTTGAGACCAGGGCGGAAGCCCAGGGAGGAAGTGAAGTTATGACTACATCACCACCAGCCAATAGAAATTATCCTCTGAATAACATTTGAAAACTTTAGGACAGCGATGTTTGGCATAAATAAACCACACCGCAGTCATGTTTAGCCAATGAGAAAGCATTTTTCTGATGTAGACAAAGTTCTGAACTATCCAGTGATACCCAACGTGGTGTTTATTGAAAGTGATCCAGTCCTACAGAAGGCAGAAATGAGTGCAATGTTACCACAATGTTTACATTGTTTTGCCAATTTTCAATGGTGAAAGTACTAAAAAAAATTGTGCAAATTGTATGCACTGTGGTTTCCGGAGAATGGCAAACATGACAAAAATTGCATTGATAGAAAACTAATTTGGCAGACACAATGAATGTCAACCAAAATTAATGTGGCTCTTAAAGTTACTGTTATTGCTTCAACCATGTTACTTTTTGCATTTTGAAATAATCTTCATCCATTGTATCATATGTTGCATGTGTACAGATTTGCAAGGGTGACTCCGAGAAGGTCGATATATGTGTCCGCATAGATATCCCACAATTCCCTGTGTGTCCCAGGAAGCGGTCTAATGTTATGCACAGAACATGGTATCCTGGCATTGCCGTATTGGCCAGATTCTGCTCACTCAAAGATTATTTTACCTTGGGTTGTTCAATAGGGCAGGCCTCAGTAAATTTTTTTTTATTTAAAAAGTTTTATTTTGATGAGAAAAATCTTCAAAAGGTTCTTCCTTAAAATGTCTTAGCCTAGTTGCTTTAAAATTACAGGGGATTATTATCCGGGTACCCCACAAGCCTTGATTTTTCCAGGCGGTAGCACCCTTGAGTTTTTTTGTAAATGGGCTTAAGTTCATGTGGTGGAAAGGCAGTGAAAAACTTGGCTGAGGTACATGTAGACGGAGCATGAAATCTAATTTAAAGTTGTGCTTAAATGTGAAAACCATGTAACATTGGCGGATTGTTCTATTTGTTTGCAGGGGTGGTCACAATATACAAGGAACATAAAGTATGTAGTAAAGGGAGTACACTGACACCAGAACAAGCACATATATTAGTAAGTACAAGGAAGCTTAAGTCAGCAGAATTTCATCTCGGTGGCACAGGTTGCATTTTGTGTGCCATTTTGTCTAGTTTACAGTATAAAAAGATGTAAAAATTAGAATAATATGGAGAATATGGTATATCATAATAATAGTTGTTTAAGACCTACCATTTGGCCTTTTGGGTTTCATTTGGCGGCCTTATCTTTGGCATATCATTTGAACCTTGTTGACTGACTTCTCATTTAGTCATAAACTCCCCCCCCCCCATACACTTTCTCTCATTTAGTCATAAACTCCCCCCCTCCCCCCCACACTTTCTCTCATTTGGTCATAACACCACCCCTCACCCCCCCCCCCCCACCCCCCCCCCCCCCCACCCCCCCCCCCCCCCCCCCCCCCCCCCAGCTGGCCAGATATGGTTGAGTGTCATCTGCATCAAATTTTTGACTAATTTCAATGATAATTATTAGATGCCACCTATCAAGATGACATGCCCCAGGTCAAAAGTTCCCCTTGCCATAGGCTGGGGGTCTTCATCCACGACAAGGAAGGCTGTTGAGTTCGTCTTGATTCAAGAAGGAAAAGGATAAGGGAAAACTTCAAGAGCTCAGTGGCTGCTCTTGGAAAAGCGGGACCATTTACTTTTTGGGGACAATTTAGATGTATATGTGTTAATAGCTTTACACTCACAATTGTGAAGACATTGTGCTGTGTGCTCCAGTAACTGACTTACACTGACAGCCATGATTACAGTTGTTTTTGTCTTTTTTTTTTTCAGAAATTGTTTGGTCATCGAATGTGTGACTTCCATATGTCAATTCATGGCATGTGGTCTAATGATGGAACATTTGAGTCTCTTAAAAACAGACCCATACAGGAACCTTTACAGCCTACCCAAGTTAAGTTAAAAAGTGAGTACATGTAGATGTTGTGATGCTCAGTTATTGTACAGACAATAAAGGCAGATATACTATGTTGATGCATGACATTTTCATGGTGGCAAGGGAAAGAAATGTGAATGCTAGGAATTTTTTTTCAACCCTCTCAGTCTTACAGAGGTTGGATCAAAGTTGAGATAATTTCAGTTACCAGTACATAAAAAGTGCAATTTTTGTAGGATGATAGCTGTTTTTAGCTCAGCTGAGCTTATCTTACGGTCCTTTGTCCGTCAACAGTTTACATTTTTGACTTCTCTGAAACCGTCCGCCAGATCCACTTCAAACTTGATGGGGATGTGCCTTGGGCAGGTGTCTACCAAGTTTGTTCAAATGGTCACGGTCCATTGATTTTTGGATTTTTAATGAATTTTTTTGTTCTTTTTTGGGCAAATCTTAAGAAATCTTCTTCTCTGAAACCGCTTACCCAATTACTTTGATATCACACAGAAACACTCCCTGGGACACGTAGTTCTTAATTTGTTCACCAGGTGGTGCTGCAATTTTTTTCTATTTTTTTATGAATTTTTGTGTTTTGAACAGCCTTCAATCAGGCAGAGACAGGTAGGGTTTTTTTCAGCTCTGCTGACCAAAGGTTGCAGAGCTTATGTGATCACTCATGTCTGTCCGTCCATAAACTTTTTGCTTGTGAACACAAAAGTCCACAGTTTTTAAGATAGCCCGATAAATTCAGGTCTTGTCAAGTGTATGAAAATCTAGGTTGAATTAGATATTTGTGGTGCAACCTGCAGTATTATATAATATATAGGTCAAAATATGAAAATCATCTGACTAGCCGACCCATCTTTAATTTGTTATGGATGTTCATAACCCAATGATAGTGATCTTGACCTATTTTTCAAGGTTATTAAGCACTTAAGAAAGGGACCTTTAATTCAGTGTCTTGATAAAGAATAAGGGGAATGATGCCAAATGTATATCATGTGTGAGTTTGATATTGCATTATATGGCTAACCTTGATGAATTTTTCAAGGTTGTGGATTGAATACATTTCAGAAATTTTTTTTTTGGTGAGGGTGGTCAGCAGAACAATAGGCCCTTGGGTCTCTTGTTTCTTTTTCTTTTCTTTTTTTAAGGAAGAATTCACAGTTCAGGGCGTCACTGGGGCAAATAATGAAGCCCACCTGAGTCAGAATGCTTGGGGAAAAAAGTTTGGGGAAGATGTCCAGCTGTTGGTGCTTTCATATTTGCTGCTTGCACGACAGCAGCATAAAAATTCGCTTGAAATACATCCTTAGGAAAATCTCGGTATGTATCGACTGGGGATGCTAATGTGACTGTATTTTGATATATGCTTTACTTAACGATTGTTACAGTGAGCATCGCATAATTTATTGGGCATGCACAGTTGTTACTGATAAAGCTAGAAATACCAGGAAGACTGGTAGAATGCTGACTGTTTTGAGGATGTGCCTGGCCTACACAATCATGGTAGAAGCCAATGCAGGTGTATTAGGCTGGTCCATTGACAATCAATATATTTATGAAGTTTTATCAAAATTTGTTGAAACTTCATAATGGGATGCCCATCTTTGTTGCCATATGTGTTTCATGTGGTTACTTTACGTGGTGATGGTTTCTCATAGATTTGATGCTCCTGTGTACCAGTCTACCGTAAAGGTGTTTGATTTTGCAGCTACTCTTTTCACAAGTTTATTACAATGCAAATACCAAGCAAGAGCCGGATGGCTGCGGGAGCTAATACTGAAAAGCTTTTCAGTGTGTTTTGAAGAGAAAAGTTTGACGCATTTCACCTTATCACAGGCTCATCAGAAACTGAAAAATGGTAGCCGGAAATGCATCATGTTTCCGTAAACAACATCCTGGGAAACGTACTGTGACGTCAGGACTTATCGTCAAGTCCCACATAACATCACTCAGGGCAATAGCACTGTGATTGATCCACAAGAAAAGGGATCAGTGATTTTCTTTAAAAATGTGGCAACGGTCACATGCTGGAAAGAGGGGGGCGGGGGGGGGGGGGGGAGGGAAAGGCAGGGTTTCCTTTGGAGGAAAATTATTGGATGTATGGTCTCATCAATTAATTATCTATGCCAGTTGCATGAATAAAATTGGAATTAATTATATGCAGGAAGGCATATAAGGCTGTTGTCCATGAAGATTCGTGGAAAAGAGGTTTGAGCTGCCATTCTGTCGACATATGGCTTTATCTGCCTTCTTTGCACGGGGATGTCAGGGTGGGAAAGTAGACAAAAGAAGTTTAAATTGAAAAAAAAATCATTACATTCAAAGGAACAAGTCTTTTAATTTCCTTTTCCTACTCACATCAAATTTAATACATTTACCATACATGATATATAAAGCTTGACAAAGTCCAAATTATATTTTTTCATTCTTTATGTACTTTTTAATTTACTACAGGTGAAGAGGCGTCAGGGAAAGAAATAGACGATGATGAGTTGGGCATTGAAGAAGAGGGTGAACCAACAGAAATGGAGGCGGAGGGAGACAGTAATGAAGAGGAGAGTGATGAGGACGAGGATGTGTAGCAATATGGGGAGGTGTCAGCACAAGTCTGAACATGTAGTCAACTGTACAGAGTTGTATTGCAACTTAAAGCTGCCAGCAGATGGAGGGTCGGTGTGCCTTACTGATATCTTGTTCTGGGCGACAAGCAGAAGGCACTGGTTTCCCTCCTGACCAAAGTTTATATTTCTTTTCACATGCCACTTAGGCAGCCTGGGATCTCCCGAGATTCAAGTTCCATTCAAGGTAATCAAACTACAGGCAGACCCTTCACATCAGGGATACACCAATCAGGACATTGACTGTTGTCACCTTGACCAATGGTGATAGGTGAACCCTGGTTTGCAGCTGATAGTTACCATGGCAACTAAAAATGACCAATTAGTGGTGTAGTCCATTTTACAAAGCTTGATTCATGTAAAACCCATGTAGACACAAACAGGCAGTGTGGCATGAAGTTGGGCTGTCCTGCAGGCAAGGGACTGGCGGGTAATCACCTCAAACTAAATTCCCAGCAACAGAGAAAAGTATGCCAAACCTACAGGTCATTGACGTGGTCCAATATGATGGATGAAGAGGATTTCATCATAAAGTGAAGGATGCCGGGATGCAAACAGGAGTGGAGTATTTAGAATAACCAGCAATAAAACATCGAGTCAAGAGAGCTAAATGAGACCCTGATATCATGAGGAAAATACTAAAGTTCATCTCTGCTGATTAATCCCAAATAGGGTGTGTTTTTATTTTCCCTTCCATGTGAGTTGTCATGAATTCTTTCAGTGCCAAGCGCAGTTTAAGTCGATATACTTAAGTCAAACTAGTCTGAATTATCAGAAGGATGACAGATTCATATTCGTCGTAAAAAGACCTTTCATTCAACTACAGCGTGCCTAAGTATAGTTCCAGAGAGAATATCCCAGGTCAACAGCTTTTCTCATTGGGAGCGTTGCGCTCAGTGCACCCAGAGAAAAGCTGTTGACTCAGTCCCAAATTTGGCATTGAAAGAGTTAATTGCCAAGATTCAATGTCCTGTAGAGCAAACCACATGTTGACTTCGGACTCAAAAGGCATAACACTCGGGTACACACAGGACATGATGGCCGCTGCTCTATCAAGCATATCGGGGGTCATACTCTTAGGGCAGCTACCAAAAATAAGCTTGGTACTCTCATTATGTTAATATCCAAATTGATCACAGGACTAAAATAGCAGAAGTAGATGAATTATGTGCAATTTTTAGTTTAGCTGACTTGTCAGCAGAGCTTGTTGGACAGATGGTCTTTCATTATTTATTCACAATTACATATTCAAAGTCAAGAAACATTGGCGTGTTTTGAAAAATATTTTTAATTGATGTTTGAGGTTTTTTAATTTTATGCATGTTCTCTAAAATCAGTAACCAGTAAGGGCACATTTTGAAACTGATTTGGCTAAAATGCTGCAGGTACCACTCTAGCCATGAGCCAAATGCTAATGTTTCTTGAATTTGGGTGATAAAATTTGTAAGTGGTGGAGATGTTTTAATATGAATTATTGAGAGCCATGGTTGAATTTTTCAATTTTGTTACTTTTATTTTCCAATTTGGCAAAGGATTTTTAAGGCCCAGATCTGCCCCTGAGACTGGTCATAATAATGAAAATAGGTTAATTTGCAGCAATACACCCAGTTTCATCCATTTTACTTTGTTTTAATGTTATTCATGATGGGAACACATCACATGTCTTTTTATAAAAAAGCTCAGGATTGGAGGCCTGCTGGGCCCAGTTAACATTGCTTGTCTTGTTCAGATGTAGTTCAAGAGAAACCAACAACTTGTTTGTAATTCAGATATTCTGGTGTACATGATGACAAAGTACATGTATCAAATACAATGTTTTATTGTCCTAACTTGGAAATGGAATGTACATGATTGTATGTAAAAAAACATTTTGCAGTTACATTTCTCTCATCATCATAAGCCTGTGAATATTGTCCTGTTACTTAACATTAAAGACTCCTCCAATGAAATTTGCTTACTCAAATAATGTGACAGAAACACTCATACACAATTGTGTTTCCAATTTTTACTGTAACTATGTACAAAGTTTGTGTGCTGCTTTTTAATTGTCAAGTCCACACACTAAATTGCATAGGCTCACAAGTGATCAAAGGTTACTGGCTTTTGATGCAGGACACCTGTGTAGTGGTCCCCTATCTGATTAGGCCACCCTTCCTGGAAGGATAATTTGGCTTTGTAAAGTGAAGTGTCTCACCAGAGAGGGGGGCCAGTTCAATTGAAATGGCACGTTTGTTGCATAGAAAGTGACCTCTGGTGACCCAGACTATACTCAATAGCAGGACCAGTTTATATGTACATACTGGCTGTTTTCCAGCTTGGATGTCGCACAAATGTCTTCCTTTTTCTTCTTCCATTTTAGTACAGTACAAACTCTTTTAAAAGATATTACTGAACTGAAGGGGTGAGACTACAGGGTTTTGGTGTATTTACAAACATTGCCATAACATACGCACATGGAGCAATAAATTAACAATAGTTTCAGCTTGGATGTCTTTCCCAAGGTTTTCATATGATGTTTTTTTCTTTATTGTACTGACAACTGGACACTACATTCTGATCTGCGTTGACATTTGTGTGGATGAAATCCAGTATTAGAAACGTGATTGCCAAGCCACAAGGTTGTTGACCGTTTCCCACTCAAATTGCGACAAAGTCCTCAGATGTAAATTGCAGTGAACCTCTTCTCTGTATCTTTTCACATAAAATTCTCGTCAACATAAAGCATTTTTGCTGAGAATTGTAGATGATACCTAAATTGATAGCATGCTCAAGGTCAACAGCTTTCCTTGGAAAGAGTTGGGCACAATGCATCCAACCTGCGGCAAGGAAAGCTGTTGACTCGAACTTATTTTAACGAAGAAAGGGTTAAGGTCTGAATCTTTTGGACTTTTCTCAAATGGATATTTCTCAAGATTGTGGTCACCAGCAAAATGTCTTACATTGGAATTCACAAGAAGGATGTCTCGAGTGAAAGGAAGACCAAGAAAATGTAGCACTCATGGCCTGCTGTCCATAAAACTACAAAGCTGTATACAAGATACAAAACCAGAGGTCACGTCAGTCAAATCAAAGCAATATCAGTTACATTTTTTCTCCATACAGCACTTTTTTTCCCATGTGGTAACACCTTTGCATTGGACTTGGACCCAATTTTTTCAAAAAGAGAACATAAGACACAGTATAAGTTACATGTATATCCGACTGAAGGCTTGCATGAGACAAAATTTTTCAAAAATAGAATAATACCTAAAAGTTCCAAGAAAGAACGCAACACATGTACCAGTAATCAAGTTTGTTCAGATGACTTGAATCAGAAAGTAATGGACTGACCTCCGAGTTGGCACATAAATCTGACTACATTAATGCCCCTTCTGGAAATCCAGGGCCAGAATTTCGCGAGAATCTGTTTGGATTTTTGTCAATAAGTTTTCTTTTTAAAGAAAGACCAGTTTAAGAGAATCTTTACAAGAATGGATTCTTGGATTCTCGCCGAAATTCTGGCCCTGAAATCATTGTCAAACAAGCTGGCACTAAGAAAATATGGATACATCAGTTGGGAGTGCCAAACCCATTGTAAATGATTGTCATCGTTGAAAAAGTGATTGACAAATCTTTGAGCAGGAGCATAGAAATATAAAATTGTACTTTCCTACATTCATGATTCAACCTAGTTGTGTGGCATCATTGAAGACTGCTATACTTCCCTCCCTACCTACAGGCTGCAAGCCTACAATTCTGTGCATTGTCTTATCTGCAAGATAACGTTTGGACGGCTAGTAGCTGCTATGATAATTACAATCCAGGGCATGATTGTTAAGGACTGACGAATGCTGCCCATAATACAACAAACCCAGTGTGTGTGAAAACAGTTATTTATCCACAAAAATCTGTCCAGACCAGCAAATTTTTACGCACCTGGAAATGCCAATATTCCAACCATTCTGGACAAACATAAACATGAAAAACAACATTTCGCAAAATCCACCGTTACTAAAACTGTTATCACAGGTGCTGGTCAAATAAATGACAAGTTTTGCAGCTGGCACCAGTGTTAATTTTGGCTTGGTGTCCAGCTCCTTACAACTGGAGCCAACTAGTAGATAAACAAAACTGGCCTTGTGACCAGCTATTGGTTGTCTACTGACAGTGCAATCACATTATTTTCTTCAATAGGAAGTACTGTTGCATGCATGCCAAATTAAACAAAAAAAAAAAAAAATCAATGTAGTCTGAAAGTGAAAGTGAAAGTGATACCAGATTGATGTTCTTGGTAAACTGACCTTTCATTCAAGCACCAGCATGACAACAGTTGCACAGACCATAAGAATGGTCTAGGTCAACAACTATCCTTCATACACTTAAGGGATGTGCACCCAGAGAGCACTTAGGAAAGCTGATGGTCGCCAGACTTGGCACTAAAAGAGTCTGAAAGAAAACTGTCAACACTGTTTTCTCTTGCAGGCTATTTATAGCCTTAAAATATAAAAACTTTTAGTTTCATATTTAAATACTTTTTAATAAATCTCCATTAATGAAAAAGTGTGATAGAAACGATCTGTGACAAATAAAGAGCTGTAACATTATGTAAAATTGTGTATTTGAGAGATTCAATCCTTGTGATATAAAAAAAGGGTGAAAATGTATATATGTAAAATAACAAGTGTAAAACCTGCAAGAGATCGTGTTCTAGCGATCTGAATAAATAGCAAGCACACTGCAAACAGATAATACATCACAGTACACTATATATACAGATAGACTCAGTATAAAAACATGAAATTCTACATTTGTCCAAGCAAAACTTCAGAGATCAAGTTGCATGAAGGTGTAAACAATGGTAAAATAGCATGGCCATGAAATATGTTTGGTACAAACCCAAGTCAACTCCAGCCTGTCAGTGCTAATCCCAACATCCAAGTCCTGCTCATCGGAATTACTGATTCCAGAGTGAAATTCCTTATGGGACTTTGCCCACCTTCTAGCATGCCTTCAGTTTTATAGTGCAAGGAAAAAAAAGTGTGCAGCTCAATGCTTTCCCTGTGTGTATCGTGGCACAGTATGTCCAAGGTCTACTCTGGGAAGCTGTTGACTTAGCACTGAGAGGTTGAGAAAACTCTGGCATGGAATGCATCTGGTCCTGTGCAAGTAAAATACCTTGAACATGATGGTTTGTACACTGAAGACACATTTTGGACGTTTAAATATTCAGTGAAAGACAAAGTGTCAGTGATATGTACATTTTCAACACAAACATTCTTTGTAGATAAAGTTTGTAGACCTTATTTTGTTGACTTGAGGTGTACATACAGAGGCTAGTCTTACTGTGAAATGTCACCCGGCGGCAACAATGGAATGTAACAATGGGTTTGATAGTTTAACAATACAATGTTGTGGTTTTCAACACTCAATGCCAGTTTAAGTTCAGCCCAAGTTTGCTGGGACCAAAATTTCAGCATTGATATGTCTGGGCCAAAGTGTTGCCCATTGTCTTCATGGATCACGACAGAAATACCCAAACTGTATGACTCTCATTTCAGGCCCCCCACCCACCCCTTTAGGTGCTCTCCTACCCCCACCCCATATTTCTGAATTGTAAAATGCAGAAATTCTGTAACTATCTTTACCATTATGCAAAGGTAATGTTACAAAATCAAAAGCACAGATCTGAACATAGGTCTCACATTATGAAAATCTTCAAGGGCTCTGGGTGTCAAATAGTAACAATGCAGGAATATCCCTGTATTATAGACCCTTTCTCTCCCCCCCCCCCAACCTGGCCAAAAGTGGCTGGTGGTCATGTGTTGTCTGCTTCAGTATTTTAAACTACTGTAATTTCAACAGTAATGAAAGGGTTAAAAGTGAGTGCCGTTCAGCAAACCACAAAAGTCCTTCTCACATTAAACTAAACTGTCATCTTGAACAAGATTTTGTCTACAGAAATGCTCAAATCTACTCTATATGTTACAATTTTTTTTCTTATTCTCCTGAAAGATCAATTATCAATTTGCGGCAGCTGGCCAGTATTCAGCCACATATATATGGGCCCCACTTAAACTTGTGGTTTGTGTCCAGTTTCACAGTCTCTTGCAATAACAGGGTCTGTTATGCGCTTGTTCTACGCTGGGGTTGGGTATTTTTCTGGTTGTATTAGGATATGTCAACTGTGGTCACCAGGATGACAAGATGTTATTTATAGTACCGGCAATAAAGGTGTATTAGTACCCTTGTCATGGACTGATGAACCAATCACCATCATCGGCAGAGTTACTGGGAAGTTGATCATCATTATTGTCATTGGTATTATTTCTGTTCTGTTGCACTGTAGTCTGTTACCATGACAACCAAAGTAGACCAATTAAAAATTTAGTCTCTTTTTTTTTCAGCACTGAAATGGTGATCAGGTAGCCTAAGGGAGGACCAAGTAGAGAGCATAAAACACGGTCTGTTTAGCAGGCAAAGATTTGCCTATTATGTGGCAAATTGCAGTTGCATCCTGCATTTAAAGTCCATGTAATGACCTTACTTCAAGGTCATGCGGCAAGGGCCTCTGCCACAGGAGGGGTCAGCCACACACTACACACCCTGATGACCCAAGACTTTCATCAGTCCAGCATGAAGTTAGTTTTCTGTCCCGTTCAGACAACAGTGGGTTAATCGCTCCCACACAGCTATTGTTATGCACCCGGCTGACCAAGGCTTTAGTGAGTCCAGATATGAAATTACTTTTATATCCCATTCAGACAAGAATGGGTCAATCACTCCCTTATAAATATTTTCTTGAAGAATCTAATGAATGTTTCATTTCTGCAAGCAAACTAGCAACTTCATAAATCCATCAGTGAGGCCTGTAAATTGAATTTGCAGGTCTTTGGCCCTATCAATTTAATTAGAAAATGCACACAGCACCGCCAGGCATTACTTGGAGACTATGTACTAATCTAGGCTCTCCAGTTAATGTCACTGCACTTTGGTCTTCCAGCTGGCAAGTGCTTGATTGTGTTTATGATTATTTGACCATTTAGTGCTCTGTTTGACAAGATTTGCATCATTGACAAGGCACTCAAAGCCTGTTGTAGACTTCAAAGCTTTGGACTTGCAGGACTGTCAGTTCGAGCTTCATCAGCCTGCTCCGCCGTCAACAAAGAAAATCTCAACCTGAAAAGATATGCATCCGATAAAGCCGAATGCCATCAAATCTCCACCTGCAAACATTTGTATGGTATGTGGCCAGAGACTGGTGGTGACAGATGTACCCAGTAATGGTCCGACTTACATTGATGCCACTTTTAATGGAGATAAGCCCAATTTAAATTTATCTATGCCCATTTAGCCCCCCTACATGTACATGGCATGCCTGTGAGGCCGTCAAATATTTTCATAACCATTGCTACTTGTGGTGACTATAGATCTGGCTGAATCAGTCTTCAGTGGAACACTTCCAGATGCTTCGGTCTCCCATGGGAGGGGAGCAGAATGCTGCCGAGTCCAGATCACGGGAAAATCTTGCACGTTTGAACACTGACTGAGCTGGATAACGACCATTGGGGATCAATTTGTATATATGGGGATAGTGCTATTGGTCTTCATTCTGGCTTCCCTGCAATAGAGAAGTGTCGCTTATCCTGTGGCTAAAAATTTGTTAAAACTCGCAATTTGTTCAGCATTTGCATCCCAGAAATGAAGATTTTTGTCACTTTTTTTTTTTTTTTTTTTTGCTTAACAGCATCCCCAGAATGAACAATATTGGTGTCACCATTGTCTCCTGATGCTGATTTGGGCATCAAAGTGTTAAATCTTGTGAGACAGATGGTCTGTCACAATGAGTACCCAGATCTGGTGTTGAAAGCCTAAGTGAAAGTCGACCGTGGTCACCTGGCATCACAGGTGTCTATATTCATGCCTCTCTGTGACTGCTGTAAATCAATGCCGGCGCCGCTCCATGTCTGTACGTCTTTAATACAGCCCTGAAATGACTGCTGGAAGTGATTGTTTGTTTGTTCCTTCACTGATGTGCCAAGCTCGAAGCCACCTGTTGAAACACACAAAAAAAATGTTAAGTTAGCTGTTGTTTGGTTGAAATGCTGAAGTTACAAGACTGAAAATGGCATACAAACAAAAGTCTACCCTCGGCGAGGAGAACAGGGCCACAAAGCTTTAACCCTTGCCCCCCTTGACTCAAGACTGAGTCAACAGCTTTCCTTGGCATGGTTGGGACACCAACCACATCAAGGACAACTCGTGACTTGGTATTATTCTACCCAGGAAATCGTTACGGTAGAAATGGTTCCTGATAGTTACAGTAGTCCCTCCTTTGAAAGACCACTCCTTTGGGAGACCACCTCCTTTAAGAGACCACAGTTGTCAGGTCTTTCTGTAGTACTTTTCATGTTATTTATACCTCCTTTGAACGACCACCTGCCTTATGTGACTGCCTTTTGGGTGGCACTAGGGGCGGTCTCTCAAAGGAGGGACTACTGTATTACAGTGGTCCCTGTCTTGAGAGGCCATCTGGCTTGAAAGACCATTTTTGAGGAGATCCCTGCTGGGCTGTTTTTCATTGTATTGTACCTCTAATGAGAGGCCACTTTTGGACCTGCCCTTGGGGTGGCCTCTCAAGACAGGGACTACTGTACACGTTAGTGGACGGCAGTCGAAACCTAGTCTTGGTTACACATACATATATGCCACATGACCAAGAATTTTGAGGCATATACCTGTATTTAAGAATGTATGATATGCTAAAAGCATTCAACTTGCATATGAAACATTTGAATTCTTTAAAATATGAATGCAAAGAGTGAATTTTGGGATAAGATTAAACTCTCTGTCAGGCTTGTTCTGTGTGTTTTTTGCTGGTCTTGTGATATCCTCGAAGCCCCACCTATGAAGGTTTCAGTTTTATCTCCGCAAGTGAGCTACTTGTGTGGCTGGCAGTGTATGCCTTTGTCTCGTATTGCCCCTATCACCCATGAGCTGCCAGTCACCATGTCTTTTGACCAATCAGGGTGCAGAGGGGAAGCCACACACAAACACATGTTACAGTACGCAAGGACATGGTCAAGACGCATCATTTTTGGCCCAAAATACCTCCAAATACCCCAAAATTTTCGGAGTTTCAAATGAAAGACCGATGAGAATACTCGGCCTGTGAGGGACACTCTAGATTAGCTGGATGTCACAAGAAACCGGCTGTGCCAACCATGCAAATTTCGCTGAAGATGACATTTCCTTTGAAGGCCCTTTTCTTCATATCAATAGAGGGACACTTGTAACATTTGAATCACAACTCCCTTCTCAATTTTGCTCATAAAGACTTGAAATTTGCTACAATCTCATTGTTATGTCAACTAAAACAAGAGGACTGTGTGAACAGCCCTTCCTCAGCTGACCTTGACATTCAACCTGTAAGTCCCACTTTAGTCGTGAGGATGAGGATTTTGGAGAGAAATTAAAACTTGCAGCTTCCATTGCAATCCCCATTGACTTATTGGCAATCAATAGGGATGCATGCATGCATGAACCATCAAGTACCCAAATTAGAAAATTTGTTAAGAATCGGGGACCCAGAGTATCGTCACTATTAATCCTACCACAAGCTACATTTCCTGTAAGTTTCAGAACAGTCTGAATGTTGGTTTTGGATAAGTCTGAAATCCGAAAAACACACAAAAATTCATAAACAGGTAAAATATTGTACCAGGACCTGTTAAACAATTTAAGATGTAGGGATCCCCAGAAGTGTCCATATGCAATTTCAAAGCAATTGGCTGGGCAGTTTTGGAGAAGATTTGTTACGATTTTTCCAAAAAATGAGCCAAAATTTTTTTAAAAGAAATAAACAAGAGGGATGTGTGAACAGCCTATGCTCAGCTGACCTAGAGATTTATCACGCTTGTAGCTCTGTGAACTTGGGATAGGATCAAGGTCACCCATGTACTGAGTAAGTCTGACCTTATGGAAGAACAGGAAGGTGTGTAACATCAAGGTCCCAGTTCATGTAGTTTTCAAGTTATAGTGAAAGGTAAAATTCATGTATGTTGCACTGTGATCCAAGAAATGAGGTCAAGGTCACTCATGTACTGTCTTAGCATGACCTTCATAGAGAAACATTGACATGTCCAACATCAAGGTCCTAACTCAAAACAGATCTCAAGTTATCAAGTGAATAGTAAATTTCATGTCCGTTGTCCAGTGACCTTGGGCATGAGGTCAAAGTACAAAAATCACTGGAGCATGACCACTTATACAAAATAGACACTTATAAAAGGTATATCTGTACCAAGTTTGACACAAATCTGGCCAAAATTATTTCAGGTATAACAATTACAAGAAATTCCCATCTGAAATTTTCCTATTAAAACTTTTTTTTATAAAGATTCCCCCCCCCCCCCATAATAAAAAGTATAAAAATTGCTGGAGTGTGACCATTCCAACAACTTGGTAGAGACCCACCAAAGGTACCTTGCCTCCAAGTTTGAAGTCAATGTCATTGACAGTTTCTTCAGAGAAGTCGGAAATGTGAAAATCTTGTGACCAGTCCAGAATCCTTAATTTTTGTATGGATCTTAATGAAGTGTAGTTGCATTGTGGAGGAGGTCAAAATCTCAGGTGCAAATGATACTAGTTACCCATAATTTGACAGAAATTAAGTGTTAAAAGGTCTTGCAAGATATAAAATTTCGTATCTTGAAAAACAATTGAATTAGACATGCCAAATTTATGGGATACATGTACATAGATCACATCCAGTGCTAATGTGTTATGTGATATTAGTGAACTTGACATATTTTTCATGAGTCACCAGGCCTGTAAAGTTGAAAGTGGTGAATTTGTAATAGCAGAGCATTAGGCGCATAGGCCTCTTGTTTTGAGGATTCCTGACACAGTTGGATGACTTATAAACCTGTGTTATACCACATCATATATCCGTAAACACACAAACTAAGCATAATACATCTCTGTCTGTCTTCATCCAAACAATCAAGGCCTCTGCAAGGTTTGTTTTCATATCAATTAGGAACAATTTAGCTGTAATCAATTAGCCCTAGGAACTCCACTCATGTATAACAAACTGCAATTAATTCACTTTAACTCTATGGAGTCTGGGTCAACACCATGATTTGGCACACCCTAATGCACCCACACTGTGCTGAGCAAAATTTTTGACTGATGGCACATTATTTTTCATGGAAAAAAAAAAAGATGAAATTGACATCACATACTTCATGTTAATTTTTAAAGGATGTCTGCTGAGATATAGTTCAATATGTAGGTTTCTCCCTGCTTCCATTTCAGTTGTACAAAACCAAAATCTTGACTCTGACCACCTGTCTTAAGTGACTAACTCCAGTTAAAGGAATTAGGGGCTGCAGGATCTGGGAAGTTCAAGGACCCCCATGTAGGGTCTATGACCATGAGTGCTGTTGATCGAGCTTCTCCCATTGGCACCAAGGGCTTGTACCATATATGTGTGCACAGTTGTGTACCACACTTCTTGTTATTAACCGTGTGTACAATGTATGCATGCAAGACAGACTCTTAATTGGAATAATCAATTTTACAAGAAGTTAATTCCTGACCTGATGAGTTTCTAGGGAGGAAAACATGAACATTTGCCCAAAGGTCTGTTCACGGTCCAACTCACACCATGTACCTGCCTATTTGCTTATTTTTCAAAACTCCATCTCAACATCACTTTAGGATTTGAATTTAATTGCACAACTGAACCAGTCAAAAAAATTAAGTGATTTGGATTTTGCTTGATTGTATGTTAAAGCTTCAATATTACATTACAGAAATTTGCACTATACCTAATTGTAAATGACAGTGTCATCATTACATTACAGTCCTCTGCACTGTGCCTGATTGTACATGACATGTCATCATTACATTACAGTAATCTGCATTGTACCTGATTGTACATGACAGTGTCATCATTACAGTAATCTGCACTGTGCCTGATTGTACATGACAGTGTCATCATTACATTATCGTACTCTGCATTGTGCCTGATTGTACATGACAGTGTCATCATAACATAATCTACACTGTGCCTGATTGTACATGACAGTGTCATCATTACATTACAGTGATCTGCACTGTGTCTGATTGTACATGACAGTGTCATCATAACATAACAGTAATCTACACTGTGCCTGATTGTACATGACAGTGTCATCATTACATTATCGTACTCTGCATTGTGCCTGATTGTATATGACAGTGTCATCATTACATTACAGTAATGTGTGTTGTGCCTGATTGTACATGACAGTGTCATCATAACATTATAGTAATCTGTAATGTGCCTGACTGTAAATGAGTGTCATTAATGTGTCAGCTTCAAGCTTTTGAATGGACTGGTCCATTCTGAGTGGGGAGTCTGCAGAAATCCCTGTTCAGCCCTACTCCTCTATCATCTTTGGGACTGGCCAGATGTTTGTCACTTAAGACAAATGGTCCTAGATGGTTTGTGTTTGCATGATTGAAATCTATACACAAGCTTTTTATTGATATAGAGGCACTGCTGTGTGATGGCTAGTGGCCAAAAGTTGTCTCCTTCATTTTTTTTAACCATACTGTATAATTTATACTCTACAGCACAAAGTTTTCTGATCATCTCCTGAAAAAGCTTTTGTGAGTTTCATTAGTTTCACACACTGATGTTAAAATCAGGTTGTCATGTGATCAGCTGGCCTACTGATCCCTGTCAGACTTCATTCAGCATCATTTTCAAGGCCATGCTAAAGTTCATATGACATCCAATCTGCTAAACATTTCACCCAGCTATCCACACCCAGGGAAAGCCGTTCACTCCATCTTAATTCAAAGGGGAAAAGGCACTTAAATCTCAATGGAAACGCACAGGGGGCAAACAAGGACCTGTTGTCAAATACAACAAATGGCTGACTGGTCAGGTTTGGCTGGATTTGGTTACCATGGTTACCTAAGTGATATATGCCTTCTGTGTCCAGTCCCTGGAAGCTTCCACTGGATGATTCCTGATACTGCTGTCCATCAATGCTCAGGGTCACTTTCTGTCCGACTCTGCAAGCAATAAAAATAAACTATAATAGGACACAGTAAACAACTTTTTGTGTATTCACTCAAATACATAACCCAATACACAAAATTCTTGCAGGCCAGAAGTGTGTATTCCCATTGGACTCACTGTTAAATTAATGCTCAATAATTATGTATCCCCTTATGGGAGGTGGATATCGTGTTTAGTAGAATTTTTGGCTCAACCACTGCAGCTGCCATAAATCTTATTTTTGCTACAACTCCTCCCTTACTTGCTTTGAATTTCGGCACGCATACTCCACAGGTCTGCAAAATTACAGTTTACAGATATAAGCTTTATAATGTTCTATCAATTATTATTTTTTTTTAAATGAATTTAATTTTTCTTTTTTGACTCGGCAAATATTGACATTGCCTTACAGCTCCGTGACTAATTCATTTTTTGCTTTGACTTTGGGCACACACACTCTATAGGTGCAGATAATCCTTTTAGTATAAGCATTGGTGGGCTCTAGTGATTCTTTAAAAAAAAATTATGAGTTTCCTCCCATATTTGGGTATGAATTGGGCACTAAGAAGCCAACCCATGCCAAGGAAAGCGGTTGACTCAGTCTTAATTCATGGGAGAAAGGGTTAAAAATTGTGTCACTGCAGTAAGTAGTCCTTTCTAGTGAACAACTCTGGTTTACTGGAGGTTTTTCCCACTGAACAGATTAAATTCAATGTAATCTCCATTCCACACTTGTTTGTCCTGTCCTTGCCTGCTAAACAGACCCATCTCCATTGTTTCTCCACCTATACTTTGAGCTGGTTTGCTTCAGAGGCATATTGATAGTGCGTACATGTAGCTCCATAGGATGGAATCTGTCACTGACTGGTGTTCTTGGATGTCATGGTAACCAGTACACCAGGGAATAATGATAATCACTGGTCACACTGATGAGGATCAACTTCCCAATTGGTGTACCACTCAGGTGGAAAGAGGCCCTTGCAGGGTTATCCATAAATTTCTAAATGGTGGGTAGTTTTGTTGCAGAGCTATAGTACTTTTTGCTGTGGATCCTCTTCTGCAGAAACTCGAGTGAAGTAGCCAGCAGTTTACAAAGTGGTAGCCGCTGAAATCTCGGGTAGCCTGGGCTTCTGGACAACGCTATGCCCTTGCAAGGGGGATGGGTGGGGGTGTAAAGGGGTTTCTGTACTGCTGTATTGAGCATTATAATTATGTGCTGGAAGCCACTGGCCTTTATTTTCTGGACTCCACACCAGCCATTATTTCTATGTTTTCTTGTTTTCTGTACCTTGCGCTAGGTTAAGCTTGTTACCTGTACCACTGTACTGGGACCCACCCCTTACCCCTTCCGGCAGTTCCCTTACTATGAATAAAGTATAGGGAGTAACGAGATGAACTAAGTCCAGTATTGAAACAAACATGGAACTTATCCTACTCTGAAACTTGAGATACATTTTGACAGTGTTTTATGTAAATATAGCATGTATATTTTGAGAAATAAAAAAGCACCAAACGGGCACACACAATTAAAAAAACAGACCAAAGCTCCCCCCCTCCCCCCCAAGAAATTTAATTGAAATCACATTGCCCCCTGTTGAACAAAGCTTGTGACAAATTTCATAGACCACAAAAGTGTCCCCATAGGATTTTAAAGCAATTGACCAATCTGCATGTTTTCATGTAGACAGATCATTAAAAAATTAACAAAAAATTCATACAAAATTCCAACACGAGATTTTTGGGCCTAGCGTTGTGCTGTCATGTAGATAGATGAATTTAAGTACATGGGGTGGAGCCTGCATATGCAACCATTTAGATACTGGGACCTCACTAGTATTGTAAGCTATAGATTTTGACTTCCTCCAGTCTCACTAAATTTTCTTAAGATCCACCCAAAACTAAAGATGCTTAAGTGTTTACACAATGTCCTCATTTTGATCTGTACATTAAACAATACTGTAGGTGGCACCACCAGTATGAAACTTGACCCAGATTTATATACACTTGGTATTAAGCACTGAAAGTTAGATGGGCTTAAATGTAGACTGGATTGTGTTCACAGGCAAAAAGTATGCATGGACGGACACAAGTGATCACATAAGCTCTGTGATCTCTGGTCAGCAGAGCACAAAATCAGTGGGGCATGACTGTTTGAAGACACAAGGTTCCCATTCACCCAAGGTACGTCCACATTAAGTTTGTATATCATCTGCCCAAATATTTTGATGAAAACTCAAACATGCACATGTACATGCATTCACCAGACTCATGAGTATAGTGTTTTTTTTGTGTTTTTTTTCCCAGCTGACTTGTCAGTAGCTGAGTTTATCTTCTGGTCCTTCATCTGTCATCAACAATTGACTTCTTCTCCTAAGCCGTTAGCCAGATTCACCTCAAACTTGGTGGCATTGTACCTTGGGTGGGTCTGTACCAAGTTTGTTCAATTGGTCACCCTCCAGTGATTTTTTGATTTTTTTCGTGATCTTTAGCTCAGCTGACCTGTCAGTCAGCTGAGCTTCTAGGATGGTCTGTCGTCCATCGTCCGTGCGTCCATCCTTCTATTTCATCTCTTGGGTATAGAAGTGACTGTAGTCAATTACCTTAAACACTCACTTCACAATCATTATTAGTACATAAGTGTAACATACTAGAGACGTCCGTCCGTCCGTCCACAACTACATTTTCGACTTCTCCAAAACCATCTGTCTGATTCACTTCAAACTTAATGACAATGTGCCTGGGGTGGGTCTCCAGATTTTTTGTGTGTTATTGCTATTTTCGATTTCTTCTCCAGAACAGTCACTCAGATTAAGTTAAAACTTGGTGGAAATATGTTCCTTGCAGGAGGGTCAAGCAAAGTTGTTCAATGGGAAGCAGTACTGGGGATTCCTGATTTTAAATTTAAAAAAAAACAACAAAATTTGGGTACTTGGTGCTAAATGCACCTTTCCTATTGATTACTATGCAAGTCAGTGGGCATCCTAATGCTAATTCACATTTTTGACTTGTGCTGTGAAACAGTCAGTCAGATTGACTTCAACATTGTTGGCAATGTCCTTTGGTGGGCCTCTTGGTGATTTGTTCAAATTGGCACGCTCCATTGATTTTTGGATTTTTAATGATTTTTTTGGCAAATCTTAAAAAATCGTCTTCTCTGAAACCATTCACCCGATTGCTTTGATATCACACAGGAACACTCCTAGGGACTCGTAGTTCTTAGTTTGTTCACCAGGTAGCGCTGTGATTTTTTTTTCTACTTTGAATGATTTTTTTGTGTTATTGTTATTTTTGACTTCTCCAGAACTGTCATTCAGATTAAGCTAAAACTTAGTGGATATATTCTTTGTGGAAGGGTCAAACAAAATGGTTGACTAAGAGCCAATGCTGTGGATTCCTGATTTTTCAAGATTTTTCCAATTCAGGTAGTTACCGGTAAACGCACCTTTTCTATTGATTACTATGTAAGTCAATGTGCATTCTAATGCTAATTAATTCACAGTTTTGACTTCTTCTCCAAAAACGTCATGCAAAGTGACTTCAAACTTGGTGTCAATGCACCTTGGGTGGGTTTCTACCAGGTTTGTTCTAAAAGTCATGCTCCATTGATTTTTTTTTATTAACTTCTTTGTTCTTTTTTGGGGCAAATTGCATGGGTATATGTGTATGTCAGCTGAGCACAGGACTGTCACAGTCCTCTTGTTTTTTTTGTTTGTTGTTTATATAGACAGAAAACACTGTTTTATCAGTTTAGACATAACCTGGGAAATTTAGAATTGGTGGCAAAACCAAACTGTAGCTGAGGCCCAATACTTGAAACTTGACTGCCATATTTCATCATAATTACAACTGAATGTAGCACATCTACCATTATAACCACATTTCAAGATTACTGTAGATGGCTTTATTTTCCTGTGTTTAAATTTTCACAAGTTTCATATTTTTGACATTTCACTGCAGTTTTAGTTTTACTATTCTGGGCACAATTCCCATTCAAGCAATGTTAAAATACTATTTCATGGTGTTTTTATTTTCATAGCTTTATGCGACTGGAGAAAACAAGAATACAGCACAATTAAAGCAATTAACAGTATCTGCAGTCAACATTTACATTTCACTTGAAATAGAAATTATAGCATTCCCAGGGTCACACAAATACTAGTACATGTATGTACCATAAGAATATTTAGGTGGATATAATTCAGGAGCTCATTAATGATAAGCACACAGCAACTATTTCTCCCTGGCATGTTCCAGGACATAAAATGTGTGCATGATAACTTGATTAATACTGTGTAAATACGCTGATCACACTTTCCAGAAGAATAAAATTAACCCTTTCCTGTTTCATCTAATTATTTAATGATTGTTTAATTTTCTGCATCCACTTTTCCCTGCCCCCCCCCCCCCCCCCCCCTCATGTGTTTTCATTAAATAGAAAGCATGAGAGTGATTTCAATGACATATCACATGACATGCGTGGCCTCAGCCAACATGCATGGTCTGTGAGCCAATGTACACAGGGAAAACTGTTGATTCCTCAATATAGCATGAGTTGCCAAGAGTTAATATTAGATACAAGTATTTCGTATTCTTAACGGCTGTCTATGTCAGGCTACAGTGGCTGCTAATTCACCGCCCACACGCAGTGATTGAATGGCCACTTGTACATCATACATGGAGGTGGTATTAACCCCCTGTCCCCCCCCCCACCCCCAACCAGGCTTACAATCTCATAATATCCACATAATGAGCCACAAATGGAAAGGTGGGGGTGGGTGGGTGGTCAGCTTATTATCTTTTTCTTGCTGCACAAATGCCATTTTTATCATTACTTTAGCAGTTCGTTTTTAACCAGAAAGAAATATGGATGAAAATTTGTGTCCAAGATGCTTTAGCAAGAAAAATTTTGACCTTTATGGGGGGGGGGGGGGGGGGGCAGAACAATTGATGCAATTTTGGGCTGTCTGGTCTCCCATATTTTATTGAACTTTCAGCAAAATGTCAGATCTTTGTTTGGAAAAACTGAAGGCAGTGTGGTAGGCATGGGGTTAATATGCCAAACCTGTTGTTGCATGTGCCACACAGATTTATTGATCTCTCTCTCTCTAGTTTCATTCAAGGATGATCAAGCACATTGAGGAATCCAGTATCATTTATACAGGGCGGGGGTGCAATGGGGGTGTTCTGCACAGGTGTACTCAGCATTTTTATTTATATGCTTGCATACTGTAACCCCTTTATTTTCCGTACTTTGTAATAACCATTACATGTATTTCTCAGTTTTCTGATTTTTCGTACTTCATACTGGTGCAAAATTATGGCTGTAACTATCAGGATACTGAGACCCTCCCACTCCCTTCATTTATTTCTTCTGGACATCCAGGGCCAATCCAATACATATCAAGTCAATTCTATGCTGGTCAAACTTATGTAACCTTAGGGGTTAATTTTACCGCCGGCCTTGCATGCCAGTAAAAATAAAGATACTCTTTTGTATGTATATATTGCTATTTTGGTTAATATAGTCCTCTGTGGCTCAGCCTCATCAACTAAAAGTAATGCAATATACATGAGATACAATCAGGATTCCCCAGAAAGCTTTCCTCTTGCTTCGCTGACCAGTCAACAGAGCTTGTGAAATGTATTTCCTTCCAGCTGTCAGCCACTCTAATAGTCCCACATACCAGACAGGCTGTGTATTTACAGCCACCAATCCACTAATGTTGCTTTTTACCGGATAGGTCTGCATTATCATTGATCATCCTGAAAAATTATTGGCCACGTCCTCTTGAAACTGGGATGTGATCAATGTTTTGTACAACAGATTGTGTTCCTGTGATCATTGGATGATGTTGCATAACTGTTTCTGTTCTCTGGGGCAAATTATGAAATAGCTATTACCGGTATAGTGAAACCACAGGACAAATTGCTTGAAAATTGCATTTTCTCTCATAAATACAAAAAAATTGCTTCAACATTTTTTCATGTGTTGCCAGCAACTGGGAGATTCAGCAGTGTCAAAACCTCGACGCCGGATCAGTCAGCACTGCACAGGAAGAAATGCTAAACAGTCCAGTATTGCACTAAAACTGTGACACAAAACATTTTGTTTTAAACTGCCTTAACCCTTTCCCCCTTAAACTGGCTAAAACCGGCTGGTGGTCAAATGTCATCTGCTTCAGTATTTTCAACTATTTTTTCAACAGTCGCGCCAAGGAAAGCTGTTGACCCTGGGCATGTAATTTGGAATGATCTTCCATGCAAGTTTCATCCAAAATTTTGAAAAATAATCCCTAAATTAGTAAAATACAACTACAAGATGACATTTAGATATTAGCAGGAAAAAGCATCATTAGGGTGGAATGAGTTAATGTAAAAACATTAGTAAAATCTTAACTTTCACTTGAGGGATTGATATTTCCATAGGAGTCAACCCCCAAACGTTTTTACTCAGGAGATCAAGGTAAAAACCACATGAAAACAAAGAAAAAAATAATGGACCTGTTCCCCTCAAAATCATCTCAATTCAACTCATTCCATATCAGTCCCGATTTTTTTCGTATATTTACCTGGATTTAAGAGGACAATTGCATATTTAAATTCTTCATGAACAGAGCTTTCTTTCAAGTACCAACATGCCTATAGTCCTAAGTCAGTGGTTGTGGTACTGCCTGGCAAGTCATTCTGCAGCTACCCTTGCAGCAGCTGCAGCATGACTTGCCAGGCAGTGCCAGAACTACTGACCAAGGCCTGTCACCATAGTATGGAATGAGTTAACAACTTTTGGAGTCTTGAAATTGGGTTTCTGCCAAAATGGGGAGAGTTGACAGGTATGAATGTATTTCAGTTTTGAACATCTAAAATATTGCCCACCCATACTCAGCTAGGTGCCATAGGTGGGCCACGCCAAGAGCTAATGGACCCTTACAAGGTGCCAGAGGGCTGATTTGGTTACAGGATGAACCAAAAGATTCATAATGAAGTCTGACTGCTAGAATGAACTTGGTCAAGCCTGACCTAAGGTACATCCCCATCCAGTTTAAACAGAAGGATCAGCTTGCAGCTTAAGGACAAGTCAGCTGAGCTAAGAAGGACAGCCTCACACTCATTGTGAGCCCTCTACAGGCAAGTCTTATTTGGTGCTACTGTTTACACTTTTCTCCCTGGAGTCCACTATTTATACCATGCTAGAACCTATACTTTTAGCACTATATATATCTCTGTTCAGCTGATGATGTAATCTGGCATTCCCAACATATCAGGTGTTCTGGTGCAAACCTATTGTGTACTGAATATAGGGAGAGCTAATTATAACTCCAGCTGCATATACACATTTTACATGCACTGCACACACCATGATATTCCATTTTCCTAGTCAATCAGATGCTGGTCTATAATGTGTATGTAGCTTTAAGAAAAAAGGGCAACCGAAAGCTAAAAGGGCACAAATAAAATGTGGAGCTAAAAGGGCACAAATAAAATGTGGAGCAAAAAGGGCACACAAAGAAATGCAAGCCCAGGACAATAAAAGAGCATTTCTGCAACATAAGAACCGAAAGTCTTTGAAAGGTTATATAAAATATTATATATCTACTGTTTGATGCATGGCCTTCAGAAATTAAGTTGCAAAAATGTCAAAATAGACTGTTGGTGCATGACACCAAATGTCACAAAAATGTGTAATTTCTGAGGGAAATGAGAAAAAAGGCGGGGTAAATATCTCCTCTATTTTGAGCCACAGAGAACAGTGATAAGAGGTTTACTCTAAACCTGTGAATCATCATCAGCATTATTCTACTAATATTACCAAAGCATCAAGCGTTTGCCCCGAGATTATTTAATTATGAATTTCTAGATGATGTAATACATTAGGAGCGATGCCGCAAGCAGTGGAGGCACATATTGCATATCTCAGGGCATCTGGTCTATCCCAGGGTACCTCACTGATAAACTATCCCAGCTAGGGTACGTCACTGACAAACTATCCCAGGGAACCTTACTGACACACTATCCCAGGGTACGTCACGGACAAACTATCCCAGGGAACATCACTGACAAGCTATCCCATGGTACCTCACTGATAAACTATCCCAAGGTACCTCACCAATAAAACTATACCAGGGTACCTTACTGACGAATTATCCCAGGTTACCTCCCTGATAAACTATCCCTCACTGATATGAGTGTAGCTGCAGTCTTGAGATATTGTCATAGGTTGTCCCCTTTGACATAAATCAGATGGTCTCTAATGAAAACTTTTAAAATTCATAAAATCCAAAATGATCTGCGGAAGTCAACTACTACTGAAAGTCAGCTGATCTACGATGTACAGAAGGGCTGAATCCCAGGCACCCCCCCCCCTTCCTGTCAACCCATC
Source organism: Hermodice carunculata (assembly GCA_964020975.1). Lineage (NCBI taxonomy): Eukaryota > Metazoa > Annelida > Polychaeta > Eunicida > Amphinomidae > Hermodice > Hermodice carunculata. Next base: position 33,680,509 of record OZ026623.1, read on the forward strand.
AATGTAAAGAAACACATAGCACAGCAAAACCGATACTATACTGCCCAGTGTCCAGTTACTGACACAACAAACATGTTGATCCCAGTCACATGACAGGAAATCATCACATGTCTTGTACGTGTTTACCCTTTGTTGGCCAGCGACAACTAATGTTCCACATCAGCCAAATTAATATCATAAACCCAGATTCATATTCCTTGTGAAAAGACATTTCACTCAAGTAACAGCATGTCTGTAGTTATAAGGAGAAAAACTTTGCTCAACTGCCTTTGTCCTTTTTTGAAAGCTGTTCAATTTAACATGGTGCTAAATGGACGGTTTTGACTTTTGTAGGTGACAAAACTATAGGAAAATTTTTTCTCAGCTTTATATCAATATGTTCCTGATATTAACTATCTTATATTTGCTAAAAGGAAGACAATTTTAATCCTTAATGTGAAAAAGCTAAAACACTACATGTGATTTAAAAAAAATATACAAAAAATTGATTCACACAGTTATTTCACTGCTTGAAAAGTACAGATATCATATTTAATGGAATAATAATGCAACATACAGCACCTTGCAACTTTGTGGCAAAAACAGAAAACCTACACAAATCCCAGACACATTTGAAATGATAAGATTGGATTAACAAGATTTTGGTATATTAACAGATTCTCTCCAATTTCTTCAGTCCTGTGGATATAGAATTTCAGTGTATGCAGATTTACTTAAATTTGTTCATGTGGGATATATATTGCACAGATTTAGGGCTTCAACAAAAGTCACATCCATATCATTTACAGTACAAATGTACCTGAAGACCGATGTTCAACTTGCATGGACTGAACCCGACAAGATGTACAAGGCCCGAACAACTTGACCTGATTACTTGACACTGCAGAGGGGTTTCCATTCACCTTTCATATTTATGTTGTTTCTCTTCGATGACTAATGGAACAAAAAACACTTCAATCACTTGCTATCCGTGTTTGACATTTCATTCTTGGCAGGTGTAACTCTAGCGAGGCGGGTTTTATTTTGCAGCATAACCTTTACATTCAGGTATATATATACACATTTTTTGTTTACTGTGCAAAAAGAGGGTGTGTCTCTCCCTTGCCTGTAGAACAGTGATCACCATTTATCAGGTTGCCATGGTAACCCAATGTATGCCAATGAGCATATTGCCTGTATACTCAGCATAAAACAAGAATTGCACTTTCAAATTTATCATAAAGGAACTTTGATTAAAGAACCACGCTGAAGCTGTTTCAAATCACAGCCCTGATCTCTATGTCAGATACTCACAACAAAAGTTACGCACACCTGTATTATAACATGATTACAGTTTCAAGTTACTAATAATGAGACTTCTGTTTCAACCTCCTGAATTTACACTGAGTCAGCAGCTTTCCTTGGCATGGGTTGGGTGCTAAGTGCCCAACCCATGCCAAGGAAAGCTGTTGACCTGGGTCATGTTACATTAAGCTAGCGAGATATAAACGTCGTGCAAATCAGCATGGACCACTTTACGGCCCTGTAACTTTTAAACTGTTTACGTGAACATTGTAAATGTGTACATTTTTTTATTTACCTAGCTCTGAACTATATATCAAAAAAAAGTCGGGACAATACTTATTGTAATAGGAAAGGTCAGAATTAGCTCTAAGGTCTGTATTCGCCCCAAAACACAACTGAATACACAAACATTTGGAGGGCTCGAGCTGTGTATCCCCATTAGTTTATATGTTAAAGCAACCTTGAATAAAGTAGTCACTTATATAGTTGTGGTTACACCATTTTTGTGAGGTATTTAGTTCCACATCTGAATTTTTGTGTTTCTATGTGCAATAGTTTTCAAGTTATTAAGTTGCAAGTTACAATGTAAATTAATGGGAATACACAACCCTAGCCCTCCATGGACTGCAGTGCCGTCTTTTAGGCAGTTCTTGAACCTTCTGTTGTTGCCCTTGCTTATTGTTGAATAAACAAACCATGAAGGAGAGCATGTCGTTGATCTCAGACCCCAGCGCTCCTGCCAAATAACTTTTGAATATGTACAGCAAACTTGTGACAAGTATGCCATTTTATTGGTAATATATCAAAATTTCAAGGTGTCCTTTTATTTGGCAGTATGTATTTTATTTGCGTAAGCGCAAGCATTCAAACACTGGGGCACGACTAAATCCGCTGAATGCATTGTGCATTAACATTATATACAAGTTCTATACAAGATTAAAAACCAACTAGTGGGCGCAGAGAAAAATAAAAGCACAATTATAAAATCCACACAATTGCCTTTCCAACCCTGTTCATTTGAAGGTAATTGGCTGGTAAGTTTTCGCGAAATAAAATTAGCAAGTTCAAGCAGACAGCCTTTCATCTTTGCTCAGGAATGGCAATCAAAGGTTCACTCGTCATCTTTGAACCAGGTCTGAGAACAATAATTCATGCAATTTTACTCAAAAACTCCTGGATTTTTGCATAGTAAGAGTTCAGATTATGTTTGAACAAACATGATAACTGTCAATTCATGTTGTTTACTTCTGAAGAGCTTAATCGTGTTGTTTATTTGCTATTTGGGATTAAATCACAGAACATGGTTTCTCTGTCAAGCATGCTGCTTTGCTACGCTTCATTTTGATTGGCTAATCACAGTGACGCGAGATGCCAATCATCATCAGGTAGCCTCTGCGTGATGATGGTGCGCTACATTTCAATAGCATTGATATCACAGCTTGCATGCCGTAGTTTTGAAGTCTTTGTGAAAAAATACAATGATATCAAATTACAATGTATATTTGATCAAATTGTAATCCAATTCGTCAGGCTAATTGATAAGGTTTTGGGACTGGGATAGCGGGTCGGACCCTACTATCATATCTGAATTGTGCACACCAAAACTCAGTCATTCTGTTCACCAGAATCTTTTCTTGTGTCGCATTTGTAGCTGGCCGCATCGCCGATTTTCCCTTCCTAAATTTCGGCAATTTGAGACTGATTGTGCTAGTTTAGTGATACAACTTCTGAGGAACGTACACAGTGAAACCTATAATAACGACACTCAGATATCTGACAAATTCAATATAATGACACACTTTTCATGGGAAAAGTTAATTTTCTTTTGTTATTTGATTCAGTTATGTGACACTTTTTTAGGGAACAGATGGTGTCATTATAACGACTTTTTACCTAAGATAAGTCCATCAATGCAATGACCAAGTCACAAGTGCAGGTTCTGAGCTTGCAAGAACTTCAGATAGAATTTAGACAAAGGCTTTCATTTTTGTTGTGCAGTCATGTTATTATCTCAGCTGACTGTACGGCCTGTCTTCAACACTTTTCTTGGGAATTATTGTGAAAAACTCAAGATAGCATAAAGAAAAACAACAAAGTACATGTAACTAGAGCTACCTAATGCATAAATGTATGACCATATGGTTTGGGAACCACGGCGCTAATGCATCAGCATCATCAGATAGAGCGGACACAGCGGTGGCCATTTTTAAAAGAGCGGTTGCCACGGCCGATCATGTGTCCACTTTCTCAAGCCCCTCCCTTTCACACCAACAATAAACATGGTCGGCGTGACTGTCAACGCTTAGCACAAAGCTCTACAAAACACCCCATTTTTCTCTCTTTTGCAATTTTGACAGAAATTTGATTTTTACATGACAGATACACAAGATATTCATCCATACAAAGATCAAAAAACATTTTTTTGCCAGAAATTTCGGGTGATTTGTATCTTGCTACCTTAAAACGTCTCCTCAACACAATTGTCATTCAAATTGTTTAGCATTACTGTTGAAATATGTGCAAAACATTCAAGCAGATGAAATTTGACCACCAGTCCATGTTGGGCTGTACAGGCATGCCTGTATCCTTGTATTGAGAACCCACTCTCATCAGAGACCACCTGGCTTGAAAGACTGCCTCTTCGGGATACTTTGCTAGGTATTTTTAATGTATTTTACACCTGCTGTGAGAGACCACCTGTCTCGGAAGGCCACAGTTTAGTTATCCCTGAGGGTGGTCTTTGACAACAGGTTCCCCTGGAGAAACCCATTTATATGGCACTAGTACTCTTCACATCAGGATGTGCATGATGGCATGAAGTATATGCATATAGTCCCCCCAAAAGCAGCAAGCATTGTCCTGTCAGCCGGATGCATGACAACCACCCGTGTTGTAAGTTGAACTGACTGACAAGTCAGCTGAGCTGAAACTCTGGCCTAGCCCAAAAAGGGCTTCTAGGCTGCCAATGGGAGGCTGCTTACTTGTATGTGAACGGCATTCACATGTGGACGGGCTTCTGAATACTAATGCTACCAGAACTATGAGATCATATTCATGTCGGCAATATCTACCTGAGAATACCGCAAAAATTAATGCAGCATTTAACATTAATCATGCCAGCACTGATGACTATACCCAGGTTACACACACACACACACACATATATATATATATATATATATATATATATATATATATACACAAACACATACATAGTAACTATTGATTATGATGCAGGTGTCTTTGTTTATTGGCATGGCATCACTTAACCACACCCACATGCACAAATGAAGGCAGCTGGTGATAAATTTAACCTAATACAGTGTTTCCTTTCTTTACTCTTTCCCCCTCAAACCGGCCAAAACTGGATGGTGGTGAAATGTTGCCTGCTTCAATAATTTTGACTTCTTTCAACAGTCATGAAAAATTATTTGAATGAAATTGTAGATGAGACTTATCAATATAACATGCCCCAAGTCAACAGCTCTCTCTCCTTGAATTAAGACTGTCAACAGCTTCCCTTGGTGTACGTGGGTCAGGTGGAGGTCCAATGCCAAGGAAAATTTTTGACTTCAATTTTCCCCCCAGTTTTAATTCAAGGGGAACGGGTATGGAGACCACCCTGGTTTGTAGAACCCCCTTTGGAAATATTTTGTTTTTAGTTTTTCCAACAAGCAAGATGAGAGACTAGAATTTGGTGATTGCTCGTGGTATTTTTTCAAAACAAAACTGACTATGATGCAAACACATCACTACACCAAAGACTCCTGGTCAGCATTACTCTGTACCTGGTGGTGTACCTGTGTTGTGCTTTTAAATGTTTGAAAATGTTAATAAATTTTTTTTTTTTGGTGGCAAAAAGGTTGAAAAAGAAAAAACACAACCCAAAAAGTGGCTTATGTAACCTCACCCTTCCCCCCCACATCATACCCTGGCCAACTGCTTTTCTTTCATCATGTTTAGTCTGTTTTCAGGACTCACCACCAGATGGCAGGCATGCTTGTACAACATGCTTGATTCCACATGTTAATCCAGTATGTACTTTTGTAATACATCCACAGCAGTTGATACAGAGGAATCAATGGCAAGCTGCATGACCTTTATCTCCCTCAGAAGGAGAATAATACACTTTTTGGGGGCGGAGGAGGGGAGGGGAAGGAGAGAGGGTTGTGCACATTAAATAATGACAGTTCTGACCAGTTTCTAATGTTGTGCATGATTTTTGTGAAAATGTAGAGGTTTGACACTTCATTTTTGGCAAAACATGTATAATTATAAGCCCCTACTTTTGGGAGAAAAAAAGTTACTTGCAGAACAATGGGTTAAAACTTCACCGGGGCCCACTGTTTTCAAGGTCAAGTACCTCCTTCTGCCCAGGATTGACTCAAAAATTCCTGACTTTACACTACCTGTGATTGTACTTGAGTGCTCTTTAAAAAAAAATCAAAAAAACTTGGATATACAATTGGCATGAAATTATACCTAAACACATGTATATATATATATATATATATATATATATATATATATATATATATATATATATATATATATATATATATACAGCAAAAAATGTGAGCAGTTTGCATTAAGTTACAGGATCCAAAAACATGGAAAAGAAAATGAAGCGCAAATGCAGTCTCTCCCGGTCTTAATGCTTGTTTCCGAGCAAAAATTTTGTAATAATTCTTCGCTTGCTGCCAGGTCTTTGCCTGGTATTTTTCATCAAAAATATTAAGAGTATTACAAAATGACTTTTTTTATGCTATGCAATTGTAAACAATAAAAGACAGTGATCCCATACAAAGTGAAAACTGTTATTGAATGCAGAATGAAGCATCAAAGCAATAAAACTGCTTCCAAGTAATTCACGGGTGACCAGCTGCCCAGACTTCATTTGTCACAAATTACACCAGAATCACAGATTAACTCATTCCATACTATGGTCCCAGGCCTTGGTCAGTGGTTCTGGCACTGCCTGGCAAGTCCTGCTGCAGCTGCCCTTGCGGCAGCTGCAGCATGACTTGCCAGACAGTGCCAGAACCACTGACTTAAAGACTACAGGCATGTTGGTACTTGAACGACAGCTCTTTTCATGTAGAATTTAAATAATATTATACAATTGTCATCTTAAATCTAGGTAAATATACATAAATATCAGGGATTGGTATGGAATGAGTTAATGGGCCATGTCCCCACCCTGCAGTTGTATGGTGTGATCCACACAGCTGAAATATTGACCTCTGTCGTCACATGACACATTGTAGGTTCCTGATACATAATAATGTACCCGGTCTATGCATGCATATGTGTGTGAAGTTTCATAAAGGTAAGTTAAAGCAGCAAGAGTCAATACCTGGACGTGACTGTGTGTCAGACGAATATCTTGTAAAAATATTTCCACTTGTGCTCGTACTGGTGTCTGTGCATGATTGTGCCCATTTTGAGAGAAGTGATACATGTCAGGTTTATTGGGTACGTCTCCAACACAAACCTGTGAATTAAATTGGGAATGGCACCACCAGAAGATAGTCAACATTTAAGTTTTTCAATTGCCCCTAATTAACATAAGCTAAAATTTTGTAACTTTTGCTTGTGATTTACTGGATGCGCCTGGGGCATAAACCTATAAATTGAAGTTGGAATGGCACCTCTACCTATAATAGCTTTGAAGGTACTCAAGTTTGAAGTGTCCATAATTAAAATTTCACAACTGTTGTAATGTGTCCAACAGATGCACAACCCCAACAAATGTACCAATAGAATCACCTTTGGGCCTCTACATGTACATTTGTGTATTGAATACTTTGGAAGCAAGAGGGGATTGAAATTTTCAAGTAGCCCTAATTTGCATAATTTTCAATCAAATGAATGTTCTAAACAATATGCAAAACTTCACCATAGAGGCTATGTCCATGCTAAATTTTGGTGTCTGAGTTTAAGCTGAAGTAAAAATAAGGTGGCAAGAAGGAAGGAAAGACAGAACGTTCACACACAGATACATGTATAATAAATACATGTGGTCATATAAATTGTAAAGAAGCCCTACCCTCCCCCAACATATTATTTCAAAAGTGTCTGTGAAACTAAACTAGACTTATGTGTGGGCTTAAAAGGTCTTAACCCTTTCCCCCTTGAATTGACACTTGAGTGCCCAACTCATGCCAAGGAAAGTTGTTGACCTGAGGCATGTGATCTTCATAGGCCTCATCTACAATTCTCAGTCAAAATTGTTTTTCATTATTGTTGAAATTAGTTGAAAACACTGAAGCAGACGACATTTGACCACCAGCCGGTTTCGGCCGGTTTGAGGGGGAAAGGGTTAATCAGAAATACATGGTCAGATTGTTGGGTAAGAAAGGCTGGAAATTGAACCAAAAAAAAGGAAGAAAAAAGTTCTGGGACTTTTTGAGTTCTCCTACTGGCACTGCATTGCATTACAGTCATCATGTCTATATCTCCATCAATTTCTGTACCTCTAATATAAGCATGCTGGAGGATAAAACTATGGCCCAAGTTCAACAGGCACATGTGGAGTCAGGGTACTGTCCATCCCATATCACATCAGAATAGAAAGTCAAATGGAGCTTGAAGTATTAAATTATAGGATGAAATTTCACACCAGACAATATCTGAAAAAGACTGCAGATTCAAGATTCAATTCTTGTGTAACTCTATGCATTGTACTTTCAGAAATAAAATATGTTTAAATCAAGATTCAAGTTATTTATTTGACCAAAAGTATAACACATATACTGGTACATGTACAAGGTAATACATGTATATATAATACAATACAATGTGCTTCTGTTCATTTCTGAACTACAATAATTATTGTGGTCTCGGAGACTCATATTAAGATTTTTTTCAGGGGTCATATAGGTTGGCAGCTTTCAAATGCAAAGGCTTTTCAAGGACTTTCCAGGACCTTTTTTCCCAAAATTCAATGACTTTCCAATTTTTCAAAAAGGAAGGGAGGAAGAGATCAAGCTAATTAGTTAGAGGAAAGTGTATTGGGGGACATTTAAAATTCAGGACTTTACTTAAAAAACCTTGACTTTCAAGGTTCTCAATGCCTTAAAAAAGCATGTAGTAAACTAGAACAGACTGATTTTCCAACAGAAAATCAAATGTCTCCCGGTGGAACACTTACGTCTCTGAATAAGCTACAGGTGATAACAAATTACAAATGACCAAGTTTGCTTGAAAATTACAATCCTATTTTAGCTCTCACCTAGATACATTACTCTAGCAATTTTCATCAAGACTTATTGCAGAGAAACCAATTTCACATAAATGACCCTGTGACCTTGAAAATTAGGTCAAGGTCACCCAAATACAATCCCAACCTTGGTCTGACCTTGATACATAATCCTACCAACTTTCATCAAATTTTATCCTGTTCTTCATGACTTATCGAACGGAAACCAATTTCACATAAGTGACCCTGTGACCTTGAGATTTTGCTCAAGGTCATCCATATACAATCCCAACCTAGGTCTTGCCTAGATACATAATCCTACCAAGTTTCATCAAATTCCATCAAGTTCTTCAAGACTTATCACACGGAAACCAATTTCACATAAGTGACCCTGTGACCTTGAGAATTCGCTCAAGGTCATCCAAATACAATCCCAACCTAGGTCTTGCCTAGATACATACTCCAACCAAGTTTCATCAAGTTCTGTCAGGTCCTTCAAGACTTATCGCACGGAAACCAAGTGTTGAAGAACCTGAACAACAACAACAACAAGAAGCGGAAGAAACGGGCACTAAGACAATATGTCCTCTGGCTTCCACTGGGAGACATAATTCAAGTACTTTCAGGGAATTCAAGGACCCCTATGAACTCTATTTTTCAAAAAAAAAAAAAAAAATCATATGAATCACCTATTTCTATCTAACATCTTATAGTTTAAGCCATGGTGATACTTTAAAAAAATGCAGAGCTTTAAGATAGGCATTTCATAGTAAATAATGTATAAAAACAAAAATAAAAATAAAAATTGGGAGACAGGCACCCAGCTGTTGTAAGCATACTACTATCAGTCCAAATCTATTCAGCAAACTGTCACGTGAGAGTGACATTGTTTGCGATAATAATCAACCAGCTGTGCAACAATAAAACACTGATGTGGCATTTGTATTTATGCATTTATAATGAGGAGGTGAATGGGTTTTCACCAGGAATGTTGTTCCTCTTGTTTCATATCTCTTGAAAAGTCGACGCATTTAGACCAAAAAGTGTGAGACTTCTACCACATGGGGAAACTTGACAGTTATAACGTTTAGTACACCATCCCGTGATTTGGCAACATCGGTACCTGCTGTATGCAACCACTGTCGTAAGCAGCCGCATTGCTTTTTGTGGTCACTAGGCTCAGACAAAGGAGTCAATTTCTTGTAAAATTCATCTGTTGTGACAGGTCACCTGCTGTATATGACATGACTTGCTGCATATGGCACAATATCACATGATGAGCTGTGTTGAATATGCTTTCAATTAAATATGCAAATTAGAAGTTTACCTGTCAATGGTAACAGCATGCCAACGTCCATCGCTGACAGTCTCTGTCGTAATGATTTCTTGTCTGGTCCACCACCCCAGGCTCCACACGAGGCGTAACCGGCCGCCAACTAAACCAAAACCCAAATAGTCATCTTTGTCGGACAATACCTGCAAACACACAGAAAATTCACTCATTTGCTTGTACATTGGTCAAGCCTCAAGAAAGGGATATTACATGTTCAAATTCATAAAAAGAGCAAGCAATGTACAGATGACCCTGTGCCATCCACAATTTGTCGCTCATCTGACGAAGTATAGCGTTGGCATCGTCCATCCCTCAGGTTCTCCCAAAGTTGTGGTACAAATTGAATGTGATCATGTAACATTGATGTGCCACAGGTGCAGAGTCTGTGGAGTTGCAGGGCAAACAAATGATTGACCAGGAAGGCCTTGATTCCTTTTGCTAAGTACATGCAGCGCCACCTTAAGAGGGAAAAACTATCACCTTTCCAAAATAGTTCTGTACCTGGGCTGGCCCGTCATCGTGATGATGACCATGGCTGCTTCCTTGCAGACAGAGGATCTGATCTACTGTGCACTGCAGGATTCGCCTACTTTAAATTTTTCAGTGACTGCAGAACCATCAGGCAATTGTCAATAACCCTTAACAAACTACAACCAAGGCCTCTCCTCTTGGCCAACAGTCAGCTTGCAATACAAACTCTGTGTCTGTGGTGTTTCTGTTACATGATCACATTCAACTTTTTGCCGTGATTTTGGGACAATAAAACTGAGGGAAGGACTTCTCCACATCAGCAGAGTATTTCTTATGACCTGTTGTCCATAATCCTATCTCTCCACAATTCACATTTTCAGCTTCTCAAAAACCATTGCCTGACTCACCCTTCATACTTTGAGTTTGTTCATGAAGTCACATTCAAGTGATTCTCAGACTTCTGAAGAGGTTTCTTGGAGGAGGGGGGAGGTGAGTTTTTAAAAAGGCTTCTCCTGGGAAATTACTTTGAAACTGCATAATAACACTTCCAAGTACTCCTAGGGCTTGAATTTGTTCAGCATGAAGTGCTGCAGTTGTTTCCTAAGCAGACTGAGATCTGTGTTACTTTTTACCCCCTAGCTGTTTTGTGTGCAAGGCTACACCAAAATAATATCAACAGTAAATGAACAAATGACCCAAAGGTCTCAAGACCTCCTTAACCACCCAGTCAATATGGGGTATTCCTATTAAACCATATTAACTGCAGACCTGCTCTGGTCACCTCAGTTGCTAGGCAACAGAACCATGCCTCCGCCATGATCAGGGCACTTTTACAAGGTTTGTTACTTAACCAGCAAGAAATAACACTATTTCTACCAAACAAATTAAATTTTCTAAGTATGTTTGGCATCTTGTGTGTTTTAAAACTTAGTGAATGACTTTTCTTAAGCTTTTTGCTTTCTCAAGTTGCTCCTTTAATCACAGAAGTTCATTTGGCCCTGCTCAACACATCCTGCCCGTCAAGTTCCTTGCTGCAGTCTAGGTGGCAGCAACCCAGTTAATATGCACACCTTCTATTATCCATACTGAAATATGCCTCATGCATGGCATTTTCTGTCTTTTAAAGTGGTCCACCCCTCCTGGCCCACCTTAGGCTGGCTCTGTAGTCTCTGCATCAGTCATGAAGTTGCATGGGATGCCATCTGCATGACTCATCATGTGCTGCCATCTGGTGATCACTTTTTACTCACAGACAGAGGAGTCTCTAAGTTACTGTGTCCCCGATAAACAGACCTCGTAACTTACTTTTGCGACATGACACACTCCTTAGTTCTCATATAATATGTCTGTTCCAAGTTTTACATAAATGTGAAAAAGCACAAACAGTCCATGTGTGAAAGTAAATAAAAAAGAGCGATATACATATACTGTAAATACATTTATTTTCACGGGCATTAATTTTCATGTTTTTGCATTTTGGACCTTTCATTGAAACTTTAAATTCACAATTTTTGTAAATTTCTATTAATGCCATGTTGAAAATATATTTCACTGGGTTCTTATTTTCACGGCTTTGAAGAATCAGTGAAATAAGTGAAAATAAGAACACGGTGAAATTAAATGAATTCACAGTACACATTGATATGATGACAACACTCACATGGCCTATAGGCTGATGGGATAACAAAACTGCAATTCCCATCAACTTTGTGCAAATTGCAGATGAATTCATGCTGCCAAATAAAGTAAAAAATTTTGCATGCCTTTTTGTTATAGCATTAACTTTTTCCAACAAATGAACCTACAAAACAAACATCCTTTTCAAATGTGCATTTTGCGCAGTTAGGTTGTTCCAGATCTACGAAAAGCTCCTGAACGATTGACAAAAGATCGCAAAGACTGATTACTGTGGCTATATGCTCAACCAAATGTTGAGGTGTGTTGCAACGTTGCAGAACTGTTGTTTATTACCTGTCCATTCCACAGCAGGAGTCCTGAGGTTGCTGTGGTAGAGAAGTTGACAGCCAGGTAGGTCAGGGATCGGTTTGTGCTACTGTAGTTGGCTTCACGGAAAAAGATATAGCTGTCTCCGTCAAATCTTGCTGATGTGAAATTAACAGCTGAAGGGAAAGAACAAGGAGAATCAAAATGCAATCAGATTGCCGGATCCATGCCCCCCTCACCTCATTTATAACCTTGCTAATCACAGATCTCATTTTGGAATGACTGTAGTCAATAAAAATAGGCTATTACTGTGACCCATATATCTGACCTAGTGACCTACTTTTAGGCATGACACACTCTTGTGTCCAGATACACAAGTGTGTAAAGTTTCAAGCTTCTAAGTCAAAGACAACAGAATTACAGCCTGTACATGAAGTGTACTGTAGTTATACATGAATGTATCACCGTAACCCAAATACTTGACCTGGTGACGTAGTTTTGTTTCATGAAACTACGTTAAATAGCAAAGGCATTATAGCCTGGACACGATTTTACAAGGATATGTCATTGTGACCCAGATACTTGACCTAGTGACCTACTTTTGGCACCTGACAAACCCTTAAGTCCAGATGCACCTGTGTGTAAAGTTTCATTGCTCTAAGTTGAAGGACAAGTGAATTATAGCCCGGACACGAATAGCACATGGAAAAAGCGAATTTTATATGCCCCTCCTCTGGTAGAAGGGGGGCATTCAAATATATATATATATTATGCAGAGAATGTTTGACCGAACCATGCATGATGACAGATAATGCTGAGAATATTATAAGTTTCAAACCTTTTTTGTTGTCATTATTATCACAGGTGATTTTCAAAAGCAGATTAAATGTACCTATTAATGTGTCCTGCAATGAAGAACTGGCAGTCCTATGCTCAGCTCACCTATGCTTAATGACTTGAACATTTGCCCATTACAAAATTCAACCACGAAGCCACTCTAGTTATGGTTACTGGTACTACATACACCTGCTTTTGCTATGGTAGTCGTACAAGGCATGTCAGATACACTATTCTGCATGGTGGCAGCACCTACTTCCTGTGTCACATGACATTTTCAACCAATGAGTGAAACAGATTTTGTTGAACTCACTTAATCTCCAATGAAGTCAGGTTATGTCATCGTAACGTAAATAATGAAGTCAAACATCCACCTACCTTGTTTACAGTGCATGCCCTTTGAACCAAGGGGGCAAGCACAGGAATAGTTCCTAGTGGTCAGGTTTGGCACACAGGTGGCGCCACTGGCACACTGGTTATTGAGACACAAAACAGATGTGTTGCATGTCTCCCCATAATAGTCCTGGGTAGAAAACAGAAAGCAAAACCACATCAGTCTACCAGGGAATATTTTAGGACACAATCCAACAATTTGCTATCAGTAAAACACTATATACCTGACATAAGCTTAATTCATTCCTGGCACTAAGACAGCACTCTTAAGACAGTGGATTTATTTGCACACATATTATTTTGAAGTTGGGCTTGTCTTTCACACTTGATGCCTTGTGCACCAGCTACCTACTTTTGGACTGTGACAGTCCTGTGCTCAGCTGATCTTACATGCACAGACTGCATGATAATTGCTACCATAAATGATCACTGTGGATGAGGGCTGGGTGTGTGTACATGCATAAGGTAAAATAATATTGTCAGGGCCTTAACAATTTTGGTCTTGTACATCAAAGGCAATTTGCCATGAACAGTCTTTCCCATACAGAGCATGTTACAGAAAGACAAAAAGTTGCCTTAAATTCGTTTTTATCTATTTTTTTAATCTTTTAATCTTTCCCTATGATTTTGTATGTAATTGCACCTCACTTTGGGCAATATTCATGTCTTAGCAGAAATCGTTCTTCAGGCATAATCTTGAAATTTCATCAAATACTCTTGTATTTTTTCGATGCAATTGACATATCAGCATCTGACAAGTACATGAGTGAAAGTTTACTAGACCCAATTTTACTGAAATTCATTGAAAAGGTCATTTTCCCTTTACATGTACTTTATAATGGGTAAGTCATGCTCCATTTTACTGAATTCCGCCTCTACACTGAAAACTCATAAATGCAAGTGCAAATTTTAAGACTTTCCCAAAAATGAATAGAAACCATAAAATAAAAAAAATGACAGACAGTGACAGGTTAGCTTATGAAGAGTAAACGAGTTCAGACTGCAGAATAGGGTAATGACTACTAGGTAGTGGTTCTGGGCAAAAAGACACAAATACAAGACACGTGATCTGTTAAACAAACTTGACAGAGGCCCAACTAATCAAACAAACTTGGAGGACAATCTTCCATGCTTCAAAGCAACACTCTTTTGTTTCACAAGAGTGCGAATTATGTTTCACCCCAGTTTCACAAATATTGCTACCAGTGCAAAAACGCTAAAAATAAAAACAACACGACACCTATTGGGCTCCGACACCTTAACCAGCTCCAGTCATTTCTCTGTGTGCACAGATAGTTGACTTACCAGGCCCACCATGTTACTTACACTAAATTAAAGGGTTCTCAGAACCATGAAACATTTATAACAGTATAAGTTACTCGATCGTGATGCGTGGCTAGACTTTTTAATTATAAAATGGACAGAGCAACAAGATAAATATTTGTTGGTGGCTGACATGAATGGCAATCCTGTTCGCACATGGTTAAACCTGAAGACATATCAAACCTTCACTTTTGGAGAATTAAAAACTATGAAAACATGCAAAAATTTATTAAACTAAATATGAAAAAATCTGTGCGATATATTTGTTCACTCCAGAATCCATTATCATAACAGAGAAGCTACCAACCCTGCCATATCGGGCAAAAAACACAGGAAAAAATGCAATCGCCAAAATTGCAAATACTGTACATGCCTGAACAGTACAGGCCAAATAACCAGCACAGAAACTAAGCAGACTTATACGGTCCCTAAAGGAGGTTGTTGTGAAAGTTCCAACCTTATTTACCTCCTTACATGCAAAGTTTGTAGAAAATCGCATGTCGGACAGACACAACGTCCACTAAAAGACAGGCTAAGAGAACACTATCGTTACATAAGTAACAAAGTGGCCACTCAACCCTTGGGCAGACATTTTGCCCAAGAAGGGTATGATGGACTTGACATTGAAGTCCATATACTAGATTACATCCCAACTCCACCGAGATTAGCACGCACCAGAGAACTGCGACTAACTCATGAGAAACATTGGATGCACCAACTACACTCGATTGAGCCGTTTGGCCTCAATATCATGGGGAGATGAGCTTTCTTGCTCAGTGTTTATGCTAAATTTTTTATTGACTTAGCTCACCTCCCTATGTTATTTCCACTCCATTTTAACACATATAGTGTTAAACCAAGAAAAAAACTGCAAACATTCTTTAAATCGACACTAAAAGTCGATTTAGTAGCCCCTATCCAGGGCTATTGGAACAATATTGTAATTGTTCCAATTTCATGATGCCTAATTCAATGCACCAGCTGATCCCAGCCAGCTGACAACACCAGGCTTTCCTTATATGGAAAGACTATTCCTTTCAAAAAGAGATCTTTTTGAAATCACGTCATATCAACCAAGATATGAACGTCAGGCTACCATTACATGTAAACAAATGCACATTTTTTACGTAGTAACTACGGTAGCCGAACGTAGAATATAAACAGGCAAACGCATTTTTTTCAACAGTCCCTGATGAGATGCAGAGGCATCGAAACTAGTCGGACAATTACCAAGCCTCCTAACCACCACGGCTACTTGCATTAGTCGTTTAGCTCAAATATGAAAAAATGTTGCCATGACACCAGTTAAGCAACACGCGCTCTCAGAAACCCAGAGGTGTCCAAGCCAGCTGAGGTAAACATGTCTACTCCCCGCCAGTGTTATCTTACCTTGGTGCAGGTACATTTGAACGCTGTGTTGGACACTGAAGAGCACTGACCCCCGTTCTTACAGGTGTTATGTCCACATATAGAACCATCACAGTTGACCACGTTCAGACCACTTACAGCACCTGGTAAAGCAAACAACAATAGCATATACCTGTAAGGTGCTGTAAAAGGTATTGACAGTGATGTCTCGGCCACTCTTGGGTAAGCTACAGTCATGATTAAGGTTCATTATTGTGTCCTTTACAAATACAGTGAAACCTCAAAAGACCACCCTCATGAACCATTAAACTGCATTTTATTCTGTCTCTTACAAAAAGTTAAACCTGGCTTATGAGACCACCCTGTGAGATGAGTAAACTGTGGTCTTTTATTGGAGGTATAAATAAAATGAAAAGTACTATGCAAACAAAAATCTAAAAATGTGTTTTTTCAAGACAGGTGTCTCATAAGGGTGGTCATTCAAAAAAGAGGGACCACAGTAACTGCAAGACTACTGAACCAGGAGGGCCCAATGTTCATGTGGTGGCATGCAACTTTTTCCCATTAGAAGTAGCAGCCAAAGTCTGATGTCATCACTATTACCTGCTTCTTCTTTCTGTCATTAACCCGTTCCTGCTTGGAGCACAACTGAGTCAGTAGTTTTCCTAGGCAAGAGTTGAGCGCATTGGGCCCAATTCGTGCCAAGGAAAACTATGGAGTCTTTTATGGACCCTTCTACCTGGAGGGTAACTTGCAGAAGAACTAGTACATGTAGGGTACAGTGTGCAATGGATACTGGATATGTTTGGCGCTCCAGCTACACGTATGTCTAGGCATCATTATTTCATCCTGCTTCCAGGTTTTTAGCCCTGCGGGAAGGACACACCTGCATGACTGATATTGCTCTATCTCATATGAAGTCTGGAAGATGTCGTATCAAACGTTGTCCTTAGAACCGTGTAGTTGTTAGAAGTTTCACTCAGAATCTTCTTGAAGAGTGTCCCAATCTCCAGCCTTTTGTCTTGACCTAATGATAGGGGCTGCAGGTCCGGTCTAGCGACAATGTTGCTAAGTTGGTTTCTTTTTTGTGCAATAAACCGGACAAAAGTTGGGCACGTTGTGCCCAACCTGTGCCAAGGAAAACTATTGACTCATTCATACTGACCAGGAATGGGTTGAGTGTCTTGGTACTGGCAAAATTCATCATGCAACATAAAATTTAAATGTACTTTGATTCCATGTCGACAATATTTCTTGGTGTGTGTCATGGGGCAAAGAATATCAGGAGATCAGTGTTTGACCCAGGCCTTTCCCGAAGTTTACATGATCGAGGCACATGCAGTTTACATCATGTTTAAGAACCATGATGACTACTACGTATACCCAAGTTTTACCTCTCTCATTGAGCTCCATGTTACGTCCATTAACAGTCAGCTTGCGCACACAACCTTCAAAGGCAGATGGTTCATCCTGAATGGCTGTTGGTGCTAGGTCCGATAAGTCTGGGACTCCACCTGGTGGAAGAAGAATAAAACACATCAAACCAGTGCACACAGTACCTGTGTGGTTGTTGTAGCTCTGTCCAGAGTTTTTGTATAATTCATTCAGCTAATTACAGATGATAGCAGGACAATTGTGAATGACCATGATCAAGGTTGGGACAAGTGTTGTACACAACCTTGAACAAGCTTTGGTCAAATAGGGTGTATATATAGTTTGACCTTCCCTCCTTTCATAATTGTGCATTTCTTTGGAAATATCCAAAAGTAAGCCAAAACTTATGACCTCATTCTGCATACTGAGGCAATATGTATACTATGGACCACTCATAGCCTTCATCAAGGTCATGAAGTACACATCAAAATAAAAAGAAGTAAGTAAGTAATTAAGTAAGTAAGTAAATAAATACATAACAAGCTACTCTTCAATCGTGAAATTGTCTACAGAGCAAATAGGTCACACAGGGGTCCTGTTTGTGAGCAATGCTTAACCTCCCTCAACATTCTTAAATCTTGCATGTCAGCCGACAATACGGTAGCACCTGGTTTGACAGGCCACTCTAGGGATCATCAAACTGTGGTCGTTCAAAAGAGCCGGTCTTCCACAGCAGGTCTACACAATTTGAAAACTACCGAGCAAAACATCTGCAAAAATGGCCTGAAAAAAAAGACCAATGTACTTGTAAACTGAAACAAACTTCCGTACCCAGGTAAAGACTCGTAGTGACATCCATACTGATGGTGCCTGCCGTGGACAGGGTGGCTGACTCTATCCCGTCCAGTCGCATGTAACCATGAGTGTTGTTTCTTCCTATTTGCACTGTGTGCCATGTACCTGCAAAAGTACAGGAGAGAAAGTGAAACATGTTGCAAATTAAAAGAAACAGAGAGCAACAATTTGTCAACACAAACACTAAATCAACTGCTTGCTGTATTTCAAATTTGTTTGAATTAAAAAAAAAAAAGCCTGGAAATGAAAAGAGAACACTCACTCACTCCAGGGCACGGTGCATTTTAATTTACCATGGAAAAAAGGTCATTTATACCATAACAGTTGCCTCTGCAGAAACCTGAATGGGGTAAGCCTGGGAGCATTGAATCACAAGAGGGCACCACAAATCAAGGGGCTTGCTGTCTGCCATGTCTGATTGGTCAGATATCAGGTGATCCGTGGGATCATTGCTGCCCTCTTGAGATTCAGATATTCTTGGCTTATTATTACGTAATTATTTGACACAAATTCTAACATATAAAGTCATCCTGTATGTACATGTAATTAATTAGGTGCATCAAATTTTGGGATCTCTCGTACTTTGAAAGCCATCAAAGGTTAGCCAGGAACACCTCGATCATGAAAGGCCATCACTGGTCAACAAGGATCATATCTCACACCTCCAACAAAACTTATTTGGTCAGATGTCAAGTGATTCCCCCTCGACCAGTGGTAGCTTCTGGTGATCCAAAACTTATGTCATAACCTGACTTGGTATCTTATGAACTTGTGGAAGTTACTTCATGTTTTATGTGTTACCACTAACAGTAGATATTACACAATGTCAATTCTATAGTTTCATCCATATTCATTTGTGCCCAAAAAGTTGACTGTTAATCAATTCAAATAAGTTTACAGATTATTATAACCCTTTCCATCTTGAATTAAGACTGAGTCAACAGCTTTCCTTGGCATGTTTGGCCACTAAATGCCCAACCGATGCCAAGGAAAGCTGTTGACCTGGGTCACATTATCTTGATAGGTCTCATGTACAATTCTCACTCAAACTGTTTTTCATCACTGTTGAAATTTGCTGAAAACACTGAAGCATGTGACATTTGACCACCAGCCAGTTTTGGCCAGTTTAAGCAGGGAGAGGTTAAAACTCAAACCTGTCAAACTTGCAAGGATATCAATTAACTTGCCTGAATTTTTATTTATTTTTATAAACTTAATGTTTAGAAAAACAAAATTAATTAGGGCCTCCACTCAATCAGTTTCTTACCTGTGGTGTTGGACACCACATTTTTACTGGTGACCACGGTGGTAGGATCCGTCCCCAGGTTGAACCTCAGCTCTATCGAGCCATTTTGCAGTGTGACAGACATGAAGTCACCACTTCGCTCATTCAAGTGTTCAGCCACATACAAAAGCAACCCAGTCAAAGTTTTCGGTCTGAATTGGATCTGGATATTGACGCCAAACCGAGCATTTCGAAGAGCTGGAAAAGCCATATATGAGCTTTCCCCAACAAATTCAGGGTCACCAATCCTGAGATCTGAAATACAAAATAAACGAATCGGGTTACGGACAGTTCACCATTTTCAAAGTAGCACATGGAGTACAACATTTCACGTAAATACAGACTATGTCATTCATAAAAATGCGACTTTTACCTTACTTGAAATTCTGTACTTAGACTATGACGATTTTTCACAGTGGTTAACACTATCATGCAAGTTACATCAACCTGTGCACCATTTTCACATCATCGTTAACGTGGACAGGACCCTGCACACAGTGCCTGAATCCTCCCTGTGGTACATTGTAAGTACTGATTTAAATATAACAGTCGCAGTGACCTTAAGACCTCCTCATCCTGGGGAAAAATGATAGCCCCAGGTGACCTTGAAAATAGGTCAAGGTTGCTGAATGTGGACCTCAGCCAAGCTTCCACTGAGATGGTTCTACATTACTAGGTTCATGATGGTAGTTCAGTGTGTTCAAAAGTTACTGCACCTGCAAGGATCATAGATGGACAGATACACACACGACTAAGGCAATATGCCCTGTTGGCCAATAAGGCCAAGGGGGTAACTGGAACAGTCCTTGCTGACAGACTAGTTTACACACACATGGGTCCTTTGACCTTGAAAATGAGGTCAATGTCATTAAAATGCAATCAGGCCAAGAAATAGTGTCAAGGCACAGTTGAGGTAAACTTGAGTTTGATGTGGTTTGTGAATCATCAGATATATTGCTGTAGACACACAGGCTGAAAACAGTTTAAACCTCAAACTTTCTTTTCGGGTTGGGGGGGGGGGAGGGAGGGTATAAAAATTATGACAATGTTAACTCATCCCTCCACCTGTGCTCTACATGTGGTACGGTAGTTCTCCAGTTGCATAACAGATGGCAGGCCTGTCTTTGCACCATAACTTCACATCAGTTGGACATATGCTGAGCAGGAGCATTTTGCTCCATCCACAATTAAACATGGCTAGCGTCCATGCCAATCCTTTGCAAGAGGGCCTACAAATGTACTCTGCTTTTCTCTATTTAGCAACATATCAGTAGAAATTGTTTTTACACGACATGAGATAATTGTTTGCAAATGAGAGGTGAAAAAAGAACCCCAAATTTGGAATTACATCTAACTGTAATTCAATACCTCACCATTCCAAAATAGAATTGGAAGGCAAGAACGGACCAACAAACTCAAAGAGGAGACTAAAAAGTATAAAGGAGCCTCCTCCCAACATGTTTCGGCCCCCCTGGGGCCTTCGTCAGGGGGAACGGAGGCTCGTTGTGTGCTTTTATTTCTCTGCCTATATTAAAAATGAGGTGTTACATGTTGAACCGTGTTGTGTGCTTATTTACGTCTTGTGAACTGCTCTTATCATACTTGTGACGTACCAACGTAATATTGAGCGTGCTTAATACGTTATGTGGTGTGAGAGCCACGACCGTGAAGTCCACTAAAAAATCAAGTTCTGGGATATGCATAGTTACCCCCGATAAATTATTATGTAAATTTATAATTGTAATGTGTGTTGCACAGCACGAAGAAAAGTTCTGTGAGCGAATAGTCAGCAAAGTCAAAGATCAAAGTGTGTCGACTCCATACTGCTTCACGGATAGATGGCTATAATTTACAATGCTTTTAAGTTAGAGGAGAGGCAGAATAGATTAAAGAAATAAAGTGATAAAAGTGAGCACCTAACGACAATAAAAGATTTTAAGAGTCACTGTCGCTGGAATCGCTTGACAGAGCTAAGTCCGTATATAAGATAGAAGGCGGAGGATACAGGATCGAATGGATGTTCTTCAGTACCTTCATTCCAAAATAGGTATCTATACCTGTTGTAAACTTGTTGAAAAAAATTTTTCTGACCGTATAATGTGGCCTTATGCTTCTTGGAACATTTCTTGCCAATATTATTCTGTGTGAAACCATGCTGTTATTTCCTCATGTTCACTTACTTTGGTTACACTTGGCTCCAGTTCTACCGAGAGCACAACGGCATTCAAAACCTCCGCCCGCCTTGGGTACACACTTGGAGCCTGGGGAACAGTCATGTGACCCGTCACATGCTGTCAGGCGATCCGCACACAATGCTCCCTTCCAGCCACCGGTACAATTACACCTACAAAATGCACCACCAGAGCCACAGTGAACATCCAAAATAACATTTATGTATATTTACATTCAATCTAACTTTTAACATTGCAAGTATAGGAGAGAGCCTGGTGTGTTATGAGACCATAACACAGTAGCCTTGTGTGTTACGGGACCATAACACAGTAGCCTTGTGTGTTACGGGACCATAACACAGTAGCCTTGTGTGTTACGGGACCATAACACAGTAGCCTTGTGTGTTACGGGACCATAACACAGTAGCCTTGTGTGTTATGGGACCATAACACAAGTGTCCCGCCCACATTCCAATAAGCCACGCCCACCTGGGGTTTCCGGAACTTAACACTTGAACATGCTGGGTAAAGCAGTTTCTGGACGTTTCTCTTAATTTTATGCATTACATTTCTAAATTTTGTGTAATTGAGCAGAAAAATTAAGAGGGAAATGTAAATATAAGCAATGAGGGTCGCTTTTGTGTGTGTTATGGCATAATGACGTGGGTGATTGAAGCTGGCATCGGGCGAGGCGCACTGGCGTGCGCCACGCCCACGATGTCAGCTTCAATCACGCGCGTCATTATGCCATAACACACACAAAATCGACCCTCATTTCTTAGATAATTTCCAAAACCGAGACACACATATCACGTGCAGCTGCACATACTATGGGCTCACTCTTTATCAGTAAGTCAGTTTATTCATCACATACTATGGGCTCACTCTTTATCAGTGAGTCAGTTTATTCATCACATACTATGGGCTCACTCTTTATCAGTAAGTCAGTTTATTCATCACATACTATGAGCTCACTCTTTATCAGTAAGTCGGTTTATTCATCACATACTATGGGCTCACTCTTTATCAGTAAGTCGGTTTATTCATCACATACTATGGGCTCACTCTTTATCAGTAAGTCAGTTTATTCATCACATACTATGAGCTCACTCTTTATCAGTAAGTCGGTTTATTCATCACATACTATGGGCTCACTCTTTATCAGTAAGTCAGTTTATTCATCACATACTATGGGCTCACTCTTTATCAGTAAGTCGGTTTATTCATCACATACTATGGGCTCACTCTTTATCAGTAAGTCGGTTTATTCATCACATACTATGGGCTCACTCTTTATCAGTAAGTCAGTTTATTCATCACATACTATGAGCTCACTCTTTATCAGTAAGTCGGTTTATTCATCACATACTATGGGCTCACTCTTTATCAGTAAGTCAGTTTATTCATCACATACTATGGGCTCACTCTTTATCAGTAAGTCGGTTTATTCATCACATACTATGGGCTCACTCTTTATCAGTAAGTCAGTTTATTCATCACATACTATGAGCTCACTCTTTATCAGTAAGTCGGTTTATTCATCACATACTATGGGCTCACTCTTTATCAGTAAGTCGGTTTATTCATCACATACTATGAGCTCACTCTTTATCAGTAAGTCGGTTTACTCATCACATACTATGGGCTCACTCTTTATCAGTAAGTCGGTTTATTCATCACATACTATGGGCTCACTCTTTCTCAGTAAGTCGGTTTATTCATCACATACTATGGGCTCACTCTTTATCAGTAAGTCGGTTTATTCATCACATACTATGGGCTCACTCTTTATCAGTAAGTCAGTTTATTCATCACATACTATGGGCTCACTCTTTATCAGTAAGTCAGTTCATTCATTCTTCATCAATAAGTCAAATGGTACAAATACTTTTTATGTGTGTCTTTTAGCTAAACTGCCCTCTCTGACCAAATGAACGTGTTCTGTTATACACTATTAAACTATAAAAGCAAAATAAATGCAATCACATGATTGTAAAGAGCTACATGTACACTAACTGAACCTTCTGCAGTAACATACAGAGATATAGTATATTATATGGCTGTGTTGATTAAATATATAGCTGAGACATTGATATTGACTTTGATTTCTTTGACAATTTCACATAAACTGGGCTATATCTACACAAAAGTCATGTATGAAATGAGAGACATTAATTACAAATGATATGTATTACAGGCTGGATAAGTCTAGAGAATGCAAATACACAGGAAGAACCCCTGAAGGGATTATAAGTCCTCAGCTGCAGCATAAGCACGTTATGTAGACTTTTGAAGTTTAACCTTATACTGTAGTCCCTGTCTTGAACGACCCCTCCTATGAGCGACCACCTGCTTTGAACGACCACATTTGGTCGCCATAGTTGTTTTTCTTTAATAATGTACCTCTTATGAACGACCACCTGTTAAACGCGACCAGCGACCATGCAAAATGAACCAATTTTGCGAACGCATAACACAAATTAAAGCCATATCCGGCCACTACGCCTCAAGTCTGCCAACGAAATACATGCATGCCACTCATCCATTGTTATAAAATTTACATGGTTCTTGTCAAATTTATTGAGTGCAAGCAATAAAGGATTTCTTTCTACGGTAAATTTCCTCAAACAACTTTTTAACTTGATCAATCAGTATCTATTCCTCCTCACGACATGAGTGTTGGATCTTTCCATTTATTAACATTTTTACAACGGCAGTGAATGTGGCTTACTCCGCATGTATCGGGCCTCTCCATAGTGGATCTCGACTCGAGGATTTCGACCATCATATTTCTTTTTCTTTCTCTGTATGCTGGGACATTATGGATTGTTTTCTGAGCTAAACTTCATAATGATCCACAGAAATTTACTTATGATGGGAACTTTATCGCTCCCACTCAACTCCTGTTCGTTCACATCATCCATCTCGAAATGCTTGGAATCTGAATGCACGACGGAGATTGCCGGAAGCGTCGGGGACAATCTTCATTGTTTACCGGAGCCACTTGGTCATAACTTTTTTGCATGCAAAACCTAACCTAACTGTGGCAAATAAGCGGAAAGCCCAGAAATATTATTATTTAGTATTCTCATTTCCAATTGAACCATGTTTGATGATACTATATTTTATAAAATGAACGATGAAAACTTTCGCTAGATCAAAATCAGTTGGAACCCCAATCAAACACGTGCTTGCCTGCTTGTGCACGTGAGGCCGACACTGACGAAGTGCATGCCAGATCCATTTTTCCACGGTCCAGAATGAGGTCAACATGGTGCCCAAAACACACGTGGTGGCAATGGGAAAATGCCGAGTCTTATTTTGATACATGACTTATGAATTACGGTGAGTTAGGCTCCACCAAATGTGTAGAATAAAGTTAAGACAGTGAGTAATGCCGTCAAAACAATTTTATGACAGTTTAAGCTGGTTACTTCGCAAGCGAAGGCTCTGTACCAGGCGATGTATCGGGCCCATTGAGCGTAATGGGAAAATGACAAAGCTGAAGACTGGCAAATATTTTCAAGTTGCCAAACACATCTTTCACTTTCAGCACCCAGACAAGAGTTCTTTCTTTAAATAAAGAGTTTAAGGGTTGTAATTGTTAAATTTGATAAATGATAATTTCTTTTCAAAGCATATGTAATCGATAATGATGACCTGGTGGTGGCAGAAATTTGGTTACCTCGACCTGTGTAGCTGGACAAGTCCACCATGGCATGGATTTTAGGTGGTGCATATGTGATTCCTCCAATGAGCGACCACCTGCATTATACGACCGCTTTTTCGTCGGCGCTAGGGGTGGTCGTTCAAAAGAGGGACCACTGTATTGTGAAACAAGTCTTTATTATGATGGTAAAGAGAAGAGAATGGGAACCAAAGTATCAGATGATAATTTTTCTTAAGCTCTTGAATTGGACAATTACTCGTAAAATGTGAATATGGAATGGAATATTATTTCATACCTTAGGAAACTGTAATTTGATTGAAAATAATCCAAGTTCGACTTGTACACGTATGACATTTAAAACTATGCATATCACGGCTTTGTCTAATATAATGACTATGGATAAACTTATTCAATTTGATTTCTATGATAAAATTTGGCATTATTTGATGGAAAACTTTATACATGTACAATTCAATTAAATAGAAATTGAAATCTACAAATTTCACAATTTGTAACTTCTTTAAAAATAACATCTGTATGGGCAGTATAAGCAAAGAATGTTATTATACAACAATTTTATTCTGTAATTTTTGAATTTTTTGTAAATTTGTGGCATATATGTTGATGCCCAAGTAAGATTGCAATATATCAGGTAAGGATAAACTAAAGAATAATACAATTTATGCATAACATTTGTACCGAGGAATTTACACAGTGTTTTATATATGCCTATTTGCTTACTAATCTTATTACAAATATATGTAATATGGTGTTTCCAATTTAAAATTTTTATCTACCCGTATTTCTAAAAACTTGCAATATGACAAGAACATTTTTTTTGAGATTGCAATTATCCATTAATAACAAAATCACCATTGGAATCCATTTTCTTTCTTAGAGAGGAATACATGATACAAGTTGATTTATCAGAGTTAACAGATAATTTGCTACTTTTAAACCAATTCATTACAGCTTTGAACACAGCATTTCCAGATGAATTCAATTCATTTAAGAGAAAACAATAAACTCATATCATCAGCAAATAAAAGACAAGATGTTTCATTTGATACATTGACTGGATCATTAACATACAACAAGAACATTAGGAGACCTAAAATGGACCCCTGAGGAATACCAGACTGAGACAATTGGCATGAAATCAGACTTAGTGTGATTAAAATATGCAAATTGTTTCCTATCAGAAAGACAGGAAGCTTTCGGAGAAACATATCTTCATGGGTAGCCCAGGCTCCAAAACCTGTTCCCATAGTTACCTGCTGAAGAACCATTATTATTTTTCAAGTTGATGAAGTTTTTTCTCCAAATTTATCTGTGAAATGTGTTCTGTTAGAAAGAGAAATATATATAAAAATCAAAGTCTTCAGCGTTTCTGTACATGTATTTATGTTTTACAAATAGACACTCACACAAATTGACATGGTGTGTATTGAGTTTAACTATTGGATTCCTGGTATTGATGATATGGAAGAATGTTTTAAGATAAAAACAATGGTAGTAATAATTTATTGTATGAAATGTCCACAAGCGACCAAGTATATCAATTCACAGCGCCCTCTAGGGCATGTACCACTCACTGCAAGGAAGCAACATGAAACAGACCAGGAAACAAGCAGAAGTGATCAGCCAATGTATGAGAAAGATCTTCACGAGTACGTGATTGACAATTGTACAAAGCTGACCTGTAAGAGGCTCCAAGGTCCACACATTCTCCCCCGTTGTGACACTGGCTCAGCTGACATTCGGTCTCGCGGCACTCCTGTACATTTCTGCCAGACTCAACCTGTCCGGCTGGGCTCCCTGGGGCCTTCCAAGTGTCGAACCGGCCAGTGCGCACCTCCAGATTGAAGAGACAACCTGACACGAAAGACACAATAT